>CM076569.1:358102145-358502707 GCA_034641835.2 Pinus albicaulis
AAATTAAATATTATGGAGCAATGCAACACATAAAATATGCGAAAAATACAAGCACACAAAACACATAAAACCAGAGAGACACAGATATACGTGGTTCACCCATTTTGGGCTACGTCCACCCCGAACAGCCAGTCCTTCTTTTCTATTATCCAACAAAAATTGAAGAGACAAAACCTACAGCAGATCCACTGTAATATCCTCTGTTCTCTCTCACAGTCTCCCTCTCTGTTTCTCGCTCTGAGACTACACATACAATACACAGCTGCAATACAATGCCCTCATAAAAACGAGGGGTTGCCTTCTAGGGCAAAAAACCCTAATCTAAACATAACTTCTACCGTCAGATCATTTGCCTAATGAACGGCCCAGATTGACTAGAAATTACTATACTTTTACAAGGCAATTTTACATCTATTTTTAGCTTCGGGGGCGCTGCCCCCGAAAACGCCCGCCAGGGGGGGGACTCCGAAAAGCGCTGCCACCCCCCCCCCCCCCCTGGACCCCCCATGGCAGCGATTAATTACGGTGCTGCGTTGCTGCCCCTTTGAAGGCATAGGGTCCAATGTCGTGGTACAAAGTAAACAAGATAACTGTGCTCTACACTCAACAATCTCTCACTTGAGACCGATCAGAAAACCATTGATGCTTCATCACAAAATGACTCCTCTTTCGGACTCGGTTGTTTCTCATATTCATCGTCATCCTCAAGACCAATCGACACCGAGCACATTCTCGCTCCTCGGTCACAACTTTTGTTAGCATATCTACAGATTCGGCTAGTGTGTATCTTTCCAGCTTCAACTCTCCATCTTCCAATACTCTGACCATATGAAATGGTACTTGAGATGTATGTGTTTAGTCCTGAATGAAATGTTGAGTTCTTTCAAGATGAATAGTACTTTGGCTATCAATCGTATAGTGCCCATATCATGCTTCTTACCCAATTCACCCATAAACCTTTGTAACCAAATCATTTCTTTACTAGCCTCTGTAGCAGCAACATACTCTGCTTCTGTTGTTGAAAGTGCAACAACACTTTGGATCTTTGAAACCCAACTGAAAGTTGTTCCACCTAAAGTAAATACATATCCTGTAGTGCTCCTCCTGTTATCTCGGTCACCTGCCATATCTGCATCAACATATCCCTGTAGAGAAATTTTTGAACCACCAAAGCATAATTCTTGATTTGTGGTACCTCTCAAATATTTGAGAATCCATTTTACTGCCATCCAATGTTCTTTTCCTGGATTGTTCATGTACCTGCTTACAAATCCCACTGCATGTGCAATATCAGGCCTTGTGCAGACCATTGCATACATTAAGCTTCCAACTGTTCCAACTGTAGATTCATATGGAACTTTAGACATATAATCCATGTATTCTTGGGTCTTTGGGCACATCTCCTTACTAAGTTTGAAATGGCTAGAAAAAGGTGTACTAACTGGTTTTGCATTCTGCATATTAAATCTTTTCAACACCTTTTCTATGTACTCATTCTGAGACAGTGTTAATTTGTGATTTTTCCTGTCTCTAGCTATCCTCATACCAAGGATTTGTTTTGCGGCTCCCAAATCCTTCATTGCAAATGAATTTGCCAATTTTCTTTTGAGCACATTTATTTCCTGCATGTTAGATCCTGCAACAAGCATGTCATCTACATACAATAACAATATAATATAGCTGCCATCATTTTTCCTTTTTAGATAAACACAATTATCAGAGTGACATCTAGTATAACCTTGTTCAGACATAAACTTGTCAAATTTTAGATACCACTGCCTTGGAGCCTGTTTTAAGCCATACAAGCTCTTCTTTAACCTGCACACCAATTTTTATTTCCCTTTTACCTCATATCCTTTTGGTTGCTACATGTATATCTCTTCCTCCAAATCTCCATGGAGAAATGTTGTCTTTACATCTAACTGTTCAAGATGTAAATCTTCCGCTGCTACAAGACTTAAGATAGTTCTGATTGAATTCATCTTAACAACATGAGAAAATATTTCATCAAAATCAATACCTTTCTTTTGTGCAAACCCCTTCACCACAAGTCTAGCTTTGTACCTCTGTTTTCCTCCATCTTCTTCCTTCAGCCTGTAAACCCATTTATTCTGCAGTGTAGTTTTATCTGCAGGCAACCTGACTAAGTCCCAAGTCTGGTTATGCATTAAGGAGTCCATCTCTTCTTCCATGGCTAGTTCCCACTTCTTCCTGCTTTCAACCTGCATTGCTTCTTCATAACATTCAGGTTCACCAGAATCAGTCAACAATAAATAATATAATGAAGGAGAGTATCGTTCAGGGGGTCTACTTATCCTAGTAGATCTTCTAACACCACTTTCAAGTGTTTGAGGTGCCTGTTGCTGTTGTGGTGGTTGCTGCTGCTGTGGTTGTTGATTATTATTATTTTCAGGCACCTTTACTTTTTCAGTTATCTCATCAAGAACCGTGTATTCCTTGCTTTCTTTTCCTGCAACTGATTCTTATACAAGACCTTTTCATTGAATATTACATCTCTGCTCCTAATGATTTTGTGATTTTCATAATCATATAAGCGATAACCAAAATCATTAACACCATATCCAATAAAGGTACATTTCTTTGATTTTTCCTCAAGCTTTGTTCTTTTTTCTTTATTAATATGGACAAAGGCCTCACAACCAAAAGGCTTTAAAAAAGAGTAGTTTACCTTTTTACCTGTCCATGCTTCCTCTGGAATACCACCATCCAAGGAACTTGAAGGCCCTCTGTTTATTAGATAAACGGAAGTATCTACAGCATCTGCCCAAAATTGTAAAGGCAATCCTGCATGCAATCTCATGCACCTTGCACGCTCCATGATTGTTCTGTTCATCCTTTCTGACACACCATTTTCTTGTGGTGTTCTTGGAACTTTCTTCTCTCTACGAATTCCATGCTCTAAACAATACCTATCAAACTCTTTGCTGCAATATTCACCTCCATTGTCTGATCTGAGACACTTCAACTTCTTTCCTGTCTCAATCTCAACCAAAGCTTTCCATTTCTTGAAAGTATCAAATACATCAGATTTATTCTGAATACAATAAATCCATGTTTTCTAGTTGCATCATCAATAAAAGTAACATAATAACGAGAGCCACCGAGAGATGATACCTGAGCAGGTCCCCATACATCTGTATGCACAAGCTCCAATTTTTCGCTCTTATTTTCTTTCCCAACTCTAAGAAATCTGACTCTCTTTTGTTTTCCATAAATGCAATTTTCACAGAAATCCAAATCAACATTCTTCAAACCTGGCAACAAATTTCTTGAGTGAAAAATCTTCATTCCCTTCTCACTCATGTGTCCGAGCCTATGATGCCATAATGCTGCATTTGCTCCTTTGGAAGTTAAAGCATTAACAGAGTTAGAAATACCATTGCATAAATACAATGTACCAACCTTTTCACCTTTTGCTATTACCAGCGCTCCTTGGGTGACCTTCCAAGTTTTATCTGTGAAAGTTGTCACACAACCTTCACTGCCTAACTGCCCTGTTGAAATCAGATTTTTCTTCAGATCTGGAACATGCCTTACCTCCTTTAGTAGCCATTGGTTTCCATTCTGTTGTTTTACAAGAACTTTACCCATTCCAACAATTTTACGGGGTTTATCATCACCCAAACGAACTTGTCCAAAATCTCCTTGAACATAGTCATGAAAATATTTCTTATCAGGTGTGGCATGGAATGAAGCCCCTGAATCTACAACCCAAGAATCGGTAACATTTTCGAAAGAAAGAATCAAAGCATCTTGTAACACATCACCTGTCACATTTGCTTCATGATTGTTTTCTTGCTGTGTGTCTCCTTCTTTTCCCTTCCGAGATCTACAGTCTTTCTTTAGGTTTCCTTTCTTTCCACAATTCCAGCACACTATCCTGATCTGGACTTGGATCTGCCTTTCCTTGATTTACTGCGATATCCCGATCTCTTTCCTCTTTCCATTCTTCTTCCCCTAGACTCTGCACTCAAAGCATTACCTGACGTCTCACCAGAGCTTTTCCGTCACATTTCCTTGCTAAGGATAGCACCGACAACATCATCAAACTTTAAAGTACTAGATCCGGAGACAGAGTTACTAATGGCCATAACCAAACCATTCTAGCTTTCTGGTAATGAGCATAAGAATAACAGAGCTCTAACTTCATCATCAAAGTTTACCCCTACAGAACTTAACTGACTGGTAACTGTATTAAATTCATTTAAATGGTCTGCAACAGATCCACCTTCCGACATCTTCATATTAAATAGTTGTTTCATAAGAAATACCTTGTTTGAGGTCGAGGGTTTTTCATATAGTTTCGCCAACGTCTGCATCAAACCCTCTGTTGTTGTTTCCTTCGAAATATTGAAGGACTGACGCCGCAAGACACAACCGTACAGTTCCGAGTGCCTTTCTATCAAGAATGTTCCATTCCGCGTCTATCATGGCCGCTGGCTTCTTTGTTTTTCCGCTCAATGGTAGGTATAGATATTTCTGATACAGATAATCTTCCATCTGCATCTTCCACAACGCAAAGTTTTGGCCGTTAAATTTCTCAACCCTAAACTTACCATCGTCCGCCATTGCTCCCACTCGAACCAGGAACCCTTCTTTCCTGCGAGTTTATCAGCCAAATAGACCTTCGGCTCTGATACCAGTTGTTAGAAAATTAAATATTACAGAGCAATGAAACACATAAAATATGCGGAAAATACAAGTACACAAAACACATAAAACCAGAGAGACACAGATATACGTGGTTCACCCAGTTTGGGCTACGTCCACCCCGAACAGCCAGTCCTTCCTTTCTATTATCCAGCAAAAATGAAGAGACAAAACCTACAGCAGATCCGCTGTAATATCCTATGTTCTCTCTCATAGTCTCCCTCTCTGTTTCTCGCTCCGAGAATACACACATAATACACAGCCGTAATACAATGCCCCCATATATACAAGGGGGTTGCCTTCTAGGGCAAAAAACCCTAATCTAAACATAACTTCTACCGTCAGATCATTTGCCTAATGAACGGCCCAGATTGACTAGAAATTGCTATACTTTTACAAGGCAATTTTACATCCTGCTTTAGCCGGCGTTGCCCCCCGGACCCCCCCACAAGAAATGACACTACGGCGGCGTTGCCGCCCCTAGCTGCATAGGGTCCACTGCCGTGATACAAAGTAAACAAGATAATCGTGGTCCACACCCAACAGAAACCTAGGACCTAGCCTTTCTAGACTCAAAGAGGGCTATCTCTATTGTATGCAAAGGATGTGAACTTTTTTTGCTTTAGATGGTTGATTTTAGGCTAGTTGTGAAGTTTAGGGTTTTGTTTTTTTGGTTGGGTTTGGTAAAATGATCAAGTGGAATAGGTGGAATAAGAGGTCATCAAATCATTGGGCTATGGAGCCTATGAAAGTTATGGATATCTCAATAATGAGTCAGAGTGCATCACAGGGAAAATCTAGTGTAGTCAATGGATCTTTTAAGGTTATGTGTGAAGTGAAATGGACATTAAGTTGGGGAAACAAGGTAGGGAAAAGGGAAATTAAGAATCCTTTGTCATATACTCGTAAACAAGAAGGTCTCAAATACTGATAAGCAAAATATAATAATCATGAGATATGGAAACCCATTAACTCAATGACAACACTTTAAACAAATAAACATTCAAGATGAAGAATCTAGTGAAACACAGAAAAGAAGAAATCCTATCTAACTTCATTGGTTTCACTTAGAAAGTTTAAAAACATATAAGATGAAAAATAATAATAACCAATGAAGAGGGAACTCCTATACATAATCAATCAAGCTATAAATAACTTTGAGGCAAACTGATAGGGATGAACAAAGGGCAAGATTAGAACGACACCTCCTTGACTTAACCTAACAAGTAATACTTCAAAGAGATATTTCAAAAAAGAGTTTAGAGAGCATAAAATAAGCAGGGCTTACCATAAAAAATGTTTGGAAACTAGCATATTAATCCATTGATGAAATAAACAAGCATAAAGAGGCCTAAGGAGCAACTAGGAATTCCTTAAACACACCCAGCACAGGAAAACCTAAAGACATTAGAAAACAGGAGGACTAAGGTGCCTTAAACAACATTTCTTAGCCTATACTTTTCTGATCTACTGCAACATAGAAAGATGGACATAATGACAAACAAGAAAACATGAAAAAATTAGAGACACATCACCATTCACCAAGCTCGGGGATCCTGCAAGCAAGCCTTCATCATCATCAATCAAAGCATATCATTCACAAGATCCATAACACCAAATTTCTCTTCAACCTCAAAGAACCATGTATTGCTCTCAAAACTCATGAAAATCCAACATTAAAAATGATTCCTCAATGCCTTTTTAATAAACAAGGAGGAGAAAAACCTACTAGAGTATCTAGAAGCCTATTGGCTAATCAGAAATGTCACTATTGTCCTTGAGACCTTACAAGGCCCAAGGCACAAAATATCTAAAACAAAATATATTTTCGAAAATTTTTAGCAAAGAAAATGATATTTGAGATATGACAAGCCTCCTAAAACTTTCCAAGCATTCATTGTTGAATTTCCCTCTACTAAGGGCACAACACTGTGTTTTAGGAGAAATTTGCATGCCAAGGGCATAACACAAGAATAGGAAAAATGTGTCATCTTGCAGAAATGTTTTGAAGCCTTTCCCGTTGTAGGAATAGGCTTCGTGATGGCTCGTTGGAAATCCCTTGAAGTCTACTTTCCAAATATACCTTTGTTTCTTTGATTAGTCATCTGTAACCTATTCGAAAACCAAAAATTCCAAGACTGTTAAAGGTGCAGCACATGTCCTGAAAAGTAGATAGAAAGGTAAAAATTATGGTGCTTTTAACCCTTTTGGAGAACCAAAGCAACTCCAATTCATCTGAAAATTTGCGAGCATCCTATTGTTATGATGAGGATTCAGAAAATGCAAGCCTTTCCTCCTGAAGATGCCCTGAGAAAAACCATAGCACCATGTGTGCTACCCCCTTGGCCCTCAAAATTAGCAAAAAATAAAAACTTGTAAAAATTCTCCCAAATTTGGTGGATGACTGCCTCATGGATTTTGGGAGAGCTGTAGAGAAGCTTGTGCCAAGATTCCAAGCCTAGCTTGGCCCTTTTTCTTCTTTTATTGCCTGGAGCTTGTCTTGAGCCTTTTTTAGCTTAGCCCTTGCAATTTGGTTCCTTTGGGCATAATTTTTAATTATTCTTCTTTGGAGGTCAAGATCTTGGTTTTATTTCTTCAATTTGGCCTCCAAGTGTATGTTGGCTCTCTCCAACCAAGGCTCTCGGTCATGGGCTATATCCATAGCAAAAATTTCATCTAAAGGGAGTTGTTCTGCTAGGGCTTATTCTTCCTCCCTTTGTTTAGCCATTTCTTTGTTCAATCCCATGGTTCTAGTTCTTCTTCTAGATTGTGCCTTTTGGGCTTCTTTCTAGGCCTTGAGGGCTCTAGCTTCATAGATTTCCATTTGTGCTCCCAGTTTCCTATTTTCCAAGTCAAGGGCATAATTTATACTCTTGGCCCTATCTAAATGTGCTTGGAGGTCTTTGATTTGTGTATTTCTATCCTGGATGAGCATGTTTGTGATTCTTTCTTAATTCTCCTCATCACTATCTACCTGAATGATCTCAAATTCCATCTCCACCTCATGGTCTTCTTCTTCTTCCTTTATTCTTTGTTTCCCTTTGTCTAGTGGTTGAGGTGAGGAGGATGGCATGGTCCCTTGCCTCTTGGAAGTAGCAAACACAAGCCTTGGCCCCTTTTGACATATGAGAGGGAGAAAATCAAATTTGTCTACTAGAATTCCCTCTTCATGGCTGACCTTAAGACTATCTTTCCTTTCATCAATGATATATGTATTCATGTCTTCTTCATTTTGTTCTTGACTTCCCTCTTGAGAGGTATTTTCATTTTCCTTCATGCTAACATCACTATCATGACCTTCACCACTATGATCAATCCCTTGACTTCTTTTTGGGTTCATAATGTCACTACTGTCATTATTTTTAGGGCTATCAGTCATCATCGTGTCTTCATTATCCTCCTCTGTGTTTGCAACATTATCATTTCCATCATCATGTTTGTGTATCACTGTTAGAGGTGTCTTTTTCAGTGTCTTCATTATTGTTCTAAGAATTTTCATCATTTCCATCCTCTTCCATACCTTCTTCATTGTCATTTTTTTCTAAATTGTCCTCTTCATCAGAATCATTGTTTTTCCCACTGTCATGCTCACTGTTTTCATCTTTATCACTGTCATGTTCATTGACTTATTCTTCTAATTATGCCTCTATCTCTTCTTCAAATTTTGTCTTTTTATCATATGTCCCTTCTTAATTTGTCTCTTCTTCATTGCTTGTATCTACCTCTTTTTAATTTGTTTCTTCCTCACTATTTGGGTCACTGTTTTATTCTTCATCTTCATTTTTTTGCTCATTGCCTTTGTTTTTAGAATCTTCCTCATCACTGCTTGCATCTACCTTTTCTTCATTTGTTTCTTCCTCACTATTTGGCTCATTGCCTTTGTCTTCAAGATATGCCTCTTCATTATCTACCTCTTCATGGTCTTCTTGTTCTAAATTGTCCTCTTTATCATTGTAATTTTCTTCCTCACTCTCCTTTTCTTCTTCTTCATCATCACCACTTTATTCATTTTCATTTTCCTCTCCCTCATCACTTGTTTCTTCCTCTTGACTATCATTTTCTTCTTGGATGTCATTTTCCTCTTTTTCACTTTTTTCTTCATGTTGTTCATCACTTTCTTCTTGTTCTGATGCTTTAGGAGAAGGTGAAGGAGGGAAGTTCTCTTGGGGAGAGGATTTATGTGTGGATGAGGAATCATGGTCAGTGGTGGTTGATGGAGGAATTGAGGAAGGTGGATGAGATGATGAGGGTAAACTTTGCAGAGGAAGAGGTTGTGGATTTGTGAAAACATCATGGGCGATGAACACTTCCCATGTGATACCCTGTTGCTCTAATTGATGCAACATAATCATCTTAAAAGTGAATGGTGGAAAATACTCTGTATTTGTTGTGAATGAGGCTTCTTTTGCACAATGTATGACATCTTATCAATATTTCTATAAAGGTAATAAGGCAAATGTAATAGCTTTGCCCTAGTGAAATTCATGAGCAGACTTATATGGTAGGAATAGAGCCCAGAAAACCTACCCTCACAAGTGAATTATTTCATGATGAATTTCATTAAAGGGGCATATCTTTCCAGAAGATGGGAAAATGGAAAAGTAGTCTTGCAATAAACTTGGTATCTTGGTTTCAAAAAATGCAGGTAATGGCTTAAGTCCAAATTCACTTGTTTGAACCATTTCTCTCCCATGCAAGGTATCCTAGTGGCCATAGCAATTGTATTGGTGGACAACTCAAAATTTACCCTAGCTAGGTGTACTTGGTGGTTATGGAGGTTTAGGATGAAAATTTTGGTCAACTCAGGGTGACTTTTGACTCTTTGTACTTTTTCATAGAAATCAAATCCTCCTACCTCTTGGAAATATGCAACTGTGGTAGGGGAGGCTGTCAACTCCTTGGTGCTCAAAGGCTCAAACCTGTTTTCTCTCTTGCCCTTTCTCTGTAGTCCCCTAGGCCTTTGACCTCCCTCGCCACTGTCAACACTACCTTCTCTAGGAATTTTATCCTTACTCTTGCTTTAAAATCAAAACCTTGAAATTTCTTGTGAAATGATATGAAGAGGGTGAGTGCAATGGTGAGGAGACACTGGTGTCAAGGTTTGGCAGTGTGAAGGCTAGTTGTGTAAATGGAGATGTTATTTGGTAGAAGAGCTACTTCTTAACATGGAGACTAAACTTATCTCTTCCTCTAGGGTTTCTAACTTTCTTTCTAAATTCACCCTTTAAAACAACATGAGAGGGGGCAGAAAATCTAACATTAGGGGAATTTTGAGGTCTAAAATGGGCCTCCTAAGGAAATAATAAAATAATAGCTAAACCAATAAAACAACATTTATGAATTTTCAATTCACTTTTTGCACCAAAATCCATGTAACCATAGCTAAATTCAATTCAAAAGTTGTACCAAAATAAAATAATAAAAAAGGTTGTATTGATGTGACTATAAAAAAGAATGAGATTTTCAAGAAAAAATCATTATCATTGAACAACTAATGCATTTGTCCTTTGTACATAAATAACTTAAAATAAAATATAAATATAAATATATAAATTTTTAATTATATTATATGCTATTAATTAAAATTTATATTATTTAAATTGTATAATAACATGTAATTAATATACTACATAAAAATAAGATAATATAATAAATGTATAGGGATATGCCTTGTTTCTTTCAAGAAATATGAAATGACAATAATATATATTTATTCAAAAAGTGTGAAATGATATTTATTATGAGTGCCTTACTTTGACTTTAAAAGTACCTAGAGCACTACCATGGTTAACCATGAGTTTTTATCCACTATTGAGAATGTGACAAGTAAGTACCTTTAACTCAAGCAATGCCACCTCAACCATTAGGGATGATGTCATCCCATAAAATTTCGTTCGTTCTCATAAAGTGAAATTTGATTGTACATTTTCCTTAGGAGGCCCATTTTAGACCTCAAAATTCCCCTAATGATACCTCTTTCAAAAACCTTAATTAGGCATCAAGTAGAGGTTTTGAGGTGCTTTGAGGAAAATTGGAGGCTTGTACTGGCTTGAGAGGCTTTCTGGATGAACGTGAAGCACAAGATCGTAGCGCTCAGGCTCCTGCATGTGTTGTTGGGTCAGCCTAAACGGCCCAACGCGTAGCACCTGTGCGGAGCTGAATTTTGTCAGGTCTCTCCTGGGCAGTGCCTGAATGGACAAAAGAAAAACACAACAGAGTCTCAAAGTTTCGGGTGAGGCTTGAACAACCCAGTGCGTAGTGCGACAGAGCCTACACAGTGTCGGGCCTCTGCGTTGAATGGCCCAACGCATAGGAGCTCGTGCGGAGTGGTGTCGGGCAATCCTGCACGTGGTAAATGAGTAGCACCACTACACAAGCACGCAGGGCCCTATGGAAATTCCCAAAGAGAGCATGCACAGGTGCATAGCACATGTTCTCAAGAGCGTCGTGCAGGGCTTCCCCTACCTGAAGCTTGCCAGAAAACCTGAAATTTCTCCTTGAAAACCTCTTACTCCCTTTTGCAAATGAAAAATGGTGTTGAGTGGTGAATGATGATGCTTTATCTCCTTACATAAATAAATTAAAACCAAAACCTACCTTTGCTAATGTTTAATTTTTATATTTTTATCCTTTTACTGATATTTCCTTTACCCTTTTGCAGGAGGTGATTTAAGCATAAAAATTATCCTTTGGTAGGTGATTTTGAAAATATAACTTTCTCCCTGCTGTTACTGCTTTTGACAATGACATCTATATTTTGTCCAAGACTATAAATCATGCCCACCATGTCTTCTTTTGGCCACTTCTGTGCTGCTCATGCAAGTTCCCTGACACAAATTAATTTTGTTTTCCTAGTCATTTTTAGAATCTTGATAAATTTAGTCACTCAATAGCAAACTCATGATTTTCTTGGTGTTCTATTTTGACACTTAACCTCCTTTCCTTATTTTGACCATTTTTGAAGACATTTGACTGCACTTGAAAACTTAGGTTACCTCACACTGATATTCGTTACAATTTCTCCCTTTGGTGCAGTGAAACAGTCTTGCCTTAACAAACCATGTAAGTCATCCTCTGATATCAATTTTCAATTTCTACCTACTGTCATCAAGGAGGTCTCTCACCTTCATTTATTGTTTCAATAAATCTTTAATTTGTGCTTAGTGGTGCTGATGTACCTTTGTCCTTGTCATCCTTTGCATGCACTACTTGTTGGGCAACACCTGTTTTTCAAATCAGTTATAAAAACCCTGATTTTCTTTGTTCATAGGAATGTTGTCTCCCCTTTGCTGTGAATGTCCTTTTTGATGATTTACCCTCTTAACTTACCTATCTTTTTGCCGATGGCCATCTCTTTCATTCCTGCAGAAATTTCTAGTATGGACAGTTGTTCTTTGCAAAAGTTGCGCTTTGATCAAGGAGGTCTCTCTTGAGCGTTTTTCCATCAAACTTGGACAAATAGTTGCTTACCTCCTTTTCCATTTGATTTACCTTCTTGGCACATGAAACAGATTGATTTTTAGAAAACCAAAACAATGAATAACCTATGAAACACTAAAGGAGCTATTGGGAGGCCTTTTGGACTTGGCCTTTGGTTGAAAACTTGACTTAGGGGTCTGTAGGTGTAAAACAGAGCCTTGAAAAACCTTTATGCATTACAATCCTAGAAACTACTGACTTTGATTTATCTAAAGAGCCTAGAAAGGTAGCTTAAAATCGTCAATGCTTGAGGCACTTGATGAATAGGGGAAAAGGTTAGGCTACTTGGCAATCCAAGGTGTAAGTAGAAGGGTTAGGCAAGTAAAAACATAATGGTAAGGTTAGAGGTGGAAAACATAGTGAGAATGAGTGGCATAAGTCCATGATTGGGTCTTCTGGGAGTGATAGGCTGGCCATGCCTTGGTAGAGTAGTATAACAATGAAAAATTTATCCTAAGGATAATGAAGGCAGTGAGATTTCTAGAACTCACAATATTCATGAATTTTGTTTCTATAAATATGTGATAAACATTTAGTCATCTATAGAAAGAAAAACATTACTGATGACTAACAGCTTTCTTGTGATGGGGTTTGTTGTGCTTGTGTGGGTGGAAGAGGATCCATCGTGGAGGAATTATTATTTGTTGTCCATTCCTCTTACTCTTCATGAGACAAACATGTCTTCACATTCACCATATTCTCTAAACTTCCATCCCAAGATTCTTCTTCAATGAACTGAACATCTCTGCTAATTATGAATCTCTTGGTTGATGGATTATAGAGTTTGTAGGCCTTGGATTCATCACTGTATCTAACAAAGATACACTTCTCCCCCTTGTTTTATTAGCTTCTTCCTTAATTGAACCAGGACATGTGCATATGCCACACATCCAAATACTCTCATGTGAGTGAAAAAATACTTTTTTCCACTCCATGCTTCTTCTAAGACTTTGTTCATAACAACTTTGGTTGGACATCTATTTAAAATATAAGTTGCACAATTGACAGATTCTGCCCAATACTCATTTTGCAAATTATTTTCCTTAAACATACTTCATACCATGTCCATGATGGTTCTATTATTTCTTTCTGCTACACCATTTTGCTGCAGTGTACACCTTGTGGTAAATTGCTTGTGTATTCCATGCCCTCTACAGAAACATAGGTATTTGGACATATACTCTCCTCCTCTGTTAGTTCTCAACACTTCTATGTAGTGTCCACTTTGATTCTCAACATGAGCTTTGAAATGGTAGAACTGTTCAAACACTTCACTCTTTTGTTTCAAAAAATAAACCCATTTCTTTCTTGTGTAATCATCTATAAATGTCAAAACATAATGACTGCCATCTAATGATGGCATTTGCATTGGTCCACACAAATTTGAGTGGAGAAACTCTAAGGGTGCCTTTGCCCTTATACTCTTTCCTGCTATAAATGATTCTTTGTGTTGTTTGCCAAAGATGCAGCCTTCACATAGGTTGTCTAGTTTCCCTATGAGTGGTAATCCTCTTACCATTACTTTTTTGTGCAACAAGTTCAAACCTCCGAAATTGAGATGTCCAAATCTCAAATGCCATAACCATTTTTCATCTTTCACTTCTTCTTGAAATATTTCTTGTGTTACAGGTACTACGTTTCCTCCTTCCTTCAAGTCTGATCTGATCTTGAGAGGATACATTCCATTGCTTGTCATATACACTTTCGCAATGAATCTTTTACTTGGAGGTATATCCATGATTGTGCAAACATGATTTTTTAAAAACACATTGTAGCCCTTTTGCGTGAGCTGCCCAATGCTTAGAAAGTTACATTTCATACCAGGGACATAATAGACATCTGGTATGAACTTCTTCTCTCCCTTCTTTGTCAATATTCTTACTCTTCATTTCCCCATGACAGAGACTTTACTATCAGTCACCATTGTCACTTCATATTTCACATTCTCATCCAGATTGGCAAACATTGTTATGTTTCCAATCATATGGTTACTACAACCTGAATCTAAGAACCATACGTATTCTTGTTTATCTTGTGCTACATTACAAGTTAAAAGCACATTTCCTTGGTTCTCATTTTCTCTTGCAAAATTTATGTTTGGTTTATTACACATGTCATTTTTCTTCTTTCTACATTCATTGGTATAATGTCCATACTTTTTGCAATAATGACATTAGACTTGGGATTTATCATACCTCTGTCCTTGTGCTTGATTTTGGCTTGAACCTTCACTTGAGTTCTTGTTGTTGCCCCATCCACTTGTGCTTGAAGGGCTGCTTCTTCCACCTCTATGTGGGCTTCTTCCTTTTCCTCGGTAGTTTGATTTTCCTCAACCTCTACCTCGACCAAAACAAATTTTTATCTTGAATGCATGCTCCAATGAGGATGTCATTGCTTTGTTTATTCTATGTTCATGACACATCAGTGATGCACAAATCTCATCCACTGAATATTATGAGAGATCATTTTTCTCTTCTATGGCCACTACTATGGCATCAAATTTTGATGGTAGAATTCTTAACAATTTCTCAACTATTCTTCTTTCCACAAGTGTCTCTCCATGAGACCTGATATGGGTAACCAAACCATTCACATGTGTGAAGAATGAGAATATGCTGTTAGACTCTTTCATACAGAGAGTTTCAAAATCTCTCCTCGACATTTGAATTTTTGTTGTCTTCACCTTCTCCATGTCTTGATAGATTGTCTTGAGGATATCCCATGTCTCCTTGGACTTCGTTGTTGCTGCGACTCTTAGGAAAATACTCTCATGTACTGCTTGGAAGATATAGAAGAGGCTTTTGGAGTCCTTCTTCCTATTATCTTTCAACAAGTCTCTTTCTGCTTGTGTCAAAGGATTAAGCGCTGCTACATTTGCTAGTTCTGGAAAACCGTTTTCCACCAGCTCCCAAATATCTTGTGAAGAAAATAGGGACCTCATTGTAATGGCCCAATAATCATAATTTCTACCATTGAACTGTGATAGTTGTGGATTTGTGAGGCTTGTGCCTGTTGCTGCCATTCTGACTGTGTAAACAAACAACCTTCTTCGTTGTATAAAACAGAAACCATCTCACTGCAAGAGAAATCCGCTTCTCAAACAATCAACCTTTCAGCTTGTTCAGTAAAGATAGGTTGTTCTTTTACTGAGAGTTGAGACCTCCTCTAATACCATGTTAGAAATTCTGAATAATCAAACAGAGAGGGATATGCGTTTCCCCCACAACACAGAGAATGAAAAAATACCGCGGAAATGAAATTCATGGACAGATAACGTAAAAACACAGGAGAGGACTGAAAATTCTTTTTCATTCCATCACAGTAACAATATGAAATTACATAGGTTTTAATTCAAAATGGCTGAAGCCTGAACATTGAAAGAAATTCAATGCAAATAATATGTTCAAGAACCAAAATTGTCCTGCACTCTATTTCTGTTGTTTACACACGAAACAACGTTCAACACACAAACTAGCAGACTTGAAAACTTATATGTTTTGGCTTTGAGACCACATTACATTTGGGCCTCCATCGCAAATCGGCGATCTTAAATTTTAACTTGGTGCATATACAGGAAGACTTTAAAATTTGCGATATGCGATGTGATGTGGCACATCGCATTGCATCCAAAACAATTTAACTTGCGATCACGATCCGTTTAAATTCCTGAGCTTGCTATGTGTGCTTTGCGCTGCCCTCTTGAACTTGACACGTGCTCCTCTTGCGATTGCATCGCAAATAACATAACATAACTTTTGCAGGTGGCGGAAGGGAAACTTAAAATGTTGCGATTGTGATTTGTGGTAGCACTATCACATCGCAACGCAAATAACATAGCTTGCGGGCAGCGGAAAGGTGAAGTGCAAAACTTGTGAAGTGGATGTTGCGGGCGGCTTAAGAAGTAAAAACAAAAACTTCCGAAGTGCGGGCGACGATGCGGAAAACTATGGTAAGTGTGAAATGAAAAATACAAAGGCAATGGCAGAATAACAAAGGCTTGCAGTGTTCGGGTAATCCGGTAAAGGTAGGTGGTGTGTCCCGCCACATATCGCATCAGTGGGGATTTAACTTATAGCTAAGCATTAAGGGAAAGGTAAGAGATTTGTGATGCAGGTGGTTTTAAATGAAAAATAGGTGAATGGCGGAGGTAAGAAATAACGCAAAGTTATGGTCAGGGTACTCTGCTTGGATTTTGCATGAGCCGCGTGTGGATTTGGAAACCCTGAGTTGTGTTGCGCAAAATTGATTGAAGTGTGGGCTGCTACTGGTCTTTATTCATGGCGGTAGGTGGGAATTAATTCCATCAACGTCGAGAAATATGTTATCATTATGCTTACATGTCAATCAATTCACTCAACTGTCCAAAATCCTCGGGTATTGATCCTTAAGGTTCTTTCGAGACAAATTTCTGGCAACATGAGCATTATTAGATGGGTTTCCAATCCAATATCAGGTTTGTAAACAAATCATAACGAGAAACCAAACAAATTTCTGGCAACGTGAGGATTATTAGATGGGTTTCCAATCTAATATGAGGTTTCTGTAAACAAATCATAACGAGAAACCAAACCTACATTTGAGAAATTCTTATGCTCGAAGATCGATCTTCACAGCCAATTCCTTCCCAGTGGACCAAATAGCAAGGATCTGAAATCCAGTCTTTTATGCCAAACTTCTTTTTGATAGCTTCAAGAGCTTCAACTGCAATTTAAAAAATACTTGGTTAGACATTGAATTATAATAATAGCAATTTCAGTGTTAGTGAGAACTCACTGTCTTCTGGATATGTTGCTGGTTGCGTATTAACTACGGAGTAATACTCAAGAGCGTTGATTATAGGTGGATTGCTGGTGTCAGTGGTTTTCACAAGCTCAAATTTGATGCCGCCTGTTTCGTTTATTGAGATTGTTTGCTCTACCATAGAGTAATTTGGCACGATAGTAATGATTTCAGACTGTCCTTCGTCATTTACTGTGACGTAAAATGATCTCGATTCAGACATATTTAAACTTCCGATATCTGCAAAATATAATATCAGTAATGACTTGCTGCCTTGGAAGGATCGGCCGGGTTTGATTGAAAAGCGTTTCGAGCTGTTTAGAACCCACGCTGTTTTCATGACTTCACTTTTTTTTTTTTCGCATGGAAAATACCCTTGTTTATATTATGTACCAGGAAAAACATTAAGGACATTACAAAAGCACTTAATAGCATGATCCTCCAAACCCAAAAATATTTTTTATGTCATTTTGTCACCCAAAAATCGAACAAAGACTTTTTTGAAAAAGTATTTTCCTAATACACACCTTTACATACGTAAAATCCACCATTCTCCGCCCTAAAAAGCCCAAAAATCTAACTCGTAGGAAATCTGCGAATCACTCAAACTAAAAAGAATAGTTTAAATTGTCATAGAAACAACACAAGTTTAACTCAAAACCGATAAACACAGCAACCATGAACCCGAACTAACTTATATGATGGGAACAACCTTCACCCCAAAGACCCCGCATATGTTATAAAGCTAGTAATTAATATTTCCATAAATTGTACCTTCAGCACTCGCTGACAATTCATCTCAAGTACCAGGGTATTCTTTTCACGATATATATGTTGATAAGTAATACCTGCAAAAACAGTTTTTAAATTCTCAATTCTGCAAAGCCAATGTGAAAGAGAACCCAAGTTAATTTTCGCTTTGTGATTCAGATGGTTGATCAATACCTTTGAATCACCCACAATCCAGATATGTTCTTCACCGAGAAAAGATGCCCACCACATAAGGCCCCGTTGATGTCCCGTGTTTTGATAGTTTGGAAAATCAAAAGACAAGGCAACATTAGAACCAATATTTAGAGTCCCAGGATCTAGTCCTCCTGTTCTCAGAGAGGGATCTCTCGAATGTTTGTTTGCAAAGGTTTATCTTGTGTGCTTAGAGTATAGATTTTAGACTAGTTATTAAGTGCAGGTGTTTGTTTGTTTGTTTGGTTGGATTGACACAACATAACATGAAAGGCCTAGGAAAGACATATAGAATGGAGGAACATCTGGTTCATTGGGCAATGGAGTCAAAAAGAGGTCATAACATACTTATCAGGGCTATGGGATATCAGGGGGAAATCTAACTTGGCCGCAGGATCCTTTGGTTTTTGGAATGAGATGGACATCAATGATTTGGAAAGAGAAGTTTAATTCTCAACAAAGGGAATTTGAAAACACAATTTGAACAATAAAGAGCTTTTTGATAGACAGGGCTAACCATGAATTCTACAAATCACACCTTTAAGCAAAAAATGATTTCAAAACAACTTTTAAAATGAAATCTAAGATTCGGGGAACACCCTATTTCCTCAAAGATTTTATTTTAAATGACTTAGAAAACATAAAGATTCACTGATAATTGCAGTCATAGAAGAGGGAACACCTAATACATCTATGATTACAACTATAAAAGACCTTCAAAACAACTGTTCAAGCAATGACAAAGGGCAAGATCGAAACAGACCTCTTTGACTAACTTAAAACAATGGTACTTCAAAGGGAGACTTCAATAACAACTTTCAAGTGATAGCAGACAAACAAGGAGAACCATAAATCATGCTGAAACCAACTATTTGAGCTATTATAGAAATAAACAAGCATGAGGACTAAAGAGAGAGATTGAAGACTCTAAAATACCTCAGCAGAAGAAAACATAAAATAGTGAAGGATGAACAGGTCTAAGGTGCTTCCAGGAGTCATTTCTTAGCCTAAAAATTTCAACCTACTGTAGTAAGAAATTATGGAACATAATGAAAACAGGGGAAAAACATAAAACAGTTCAGAATACTTCACTAACAGCCAGGCTCATGGATCTGATGATAGAGCCTTCACAGTAACAAGCATGCAACAACATCATCAGGGCTTCAAGACTTCAAATTCTTCTTCAACTTCAACAGACTATATATTATTTCAGAGAGTTCCAATATTACAACTAGTGATCAACCAACCCCTCACTCATCTTCTCCAGAAGTATATATAGGAGAATGAGGAGGTGAGATCTGATAAAAGATCTCAAAACTAATTAACACAGACTTAAATGGTTTCTTGGCCCTTGGGGGGCTCAATGAAGAAACTTACATACATATCCTCTGTATTAAATGATTTACATTAAAGATTAAGCTTGGTGGGAGCTTTCGTTGACCTTTGAGGCTCTGTGTGATGTCGAAGTTACTCTATTGATATTTTGTCATTAGTTTGTCAACAGAATTTATCCTCTAGTTGCGTTGTGAGGTAGATATTTGGTCCTGATCAATAACTTAAGCCTTTGATTGAATATTTTGAGGCACAGGTGGCATTTCGGTAGCTGAGAGGAATCAATTTGCCTCAGATTTGGCGGTGGGGGCTCTCCGTTTGATGATCCTTTATGATTTTTCTTTAAAATGTGTTTAGTTAGGAGGATTAGGCTTCTGATAACCCGTCTTAGCCATAATCCCATAGATCTATCTTCAATCTTCTGTCTTGGTGCATTTTTGTCTTCGCCACTAATACTCTCTGACTGTGCTTGATTTACTGTGTTTTTTTGCTAGTGTGCAGGGTTGCGTAGGGATAGTATGGCATCAATGCCTCATGGATCATCGATGAAACGTGAATTTGAAAAACTGTGAAGGATTCTCTTTAATGGATTAGAGGCGGGAGGATCGTCACGCTCTTCTTCTGGATTTCTTCAGTCATGGCGGAAAAAACCATTAACTCTGCAAAATACGAACAAATATTATAAAATCCATGCATGTATAGGTTTACTGCTTCAGAAGGCAGGGGGAGGGATCATGGCCATTAGATGGCATCATCCAACAGTCGAGATTGGTCAGAAGAATGGAAGGGAAGGTGACAGAATGGTTTAAATTAGAGCCGTCGATCGCGTAGAGATTGAAGGTCAGGATTGAAGGTGACTGTATGGAAAACAAATGGAGATCCGCCCCAATTAAACTCTGCCACGTGGATGCTGATGTGGCGTTGGGACCACCGGCACTGCTTTGGACGGGGGGAAATGGGCGATGGAATGTCGACCGTCGAACTGCAGATGAGATCGACGGTGAATATCTTTTGAATGCAGTGCCATAGCCTGGTTAACTGTCGGGCTTCTTTAGTGAGAGATCGATGGGCAACCTCAAATCGGACAATGGACGTCAATATTGTGTCAGGTCCTCGTCTGATATTTAATGCGTGATGGACGAGGGTTTTATGAATAGTTCCTAAGACATGTGTCGGCTAGCGTATGGAATCGCTGCGAAATGGAAAAAACCACCCCACGCTCAAAAGCGGTGCGATGGATACCGCGTGTTTTTTTGTAACAGTGAATGGACGGTGGGGACCACCGAGCAATGGATTGCGCGCCTTCGATCTGCAGATCAGATTGATGGTGGAGATATTTTAAATTTTGGACCGGCGGAAAACCTGAGAAAATAGTAAAAATACAGTTAGGCGCCCGGCTGCGGAGCCAAGGGTTATATGGGAGAACATATGAACGGGGGTTCAAAGGAAGGGCTAATTGGCATCGGGTGATGCGATAAGTGCTTTGAGGGTTGGCGCTCAGTTCCAGCACCAGGGCGTATGGAGGGGAGGCCTAATGACTTAGCCCAAGGGGGCTTAAGTCCATAATGTGAAAATGTGATTTTTAGGCATTTTTCAATGATTTTCAAAGGAGTTGGTGGGTTTCGATAAGGCTAAGAAGGGATCTTTGACCTTATCAAAGGGGTTTTGATGAAAGGAAAAGGGGAGAAAACATGAAAATGAGGGATTTTCATGGGAAATGGAGGGATAAAATGAGGTCAGTTTTGGAAGAAGGGGGAAAAGGAAAAAGGTGTTTGCAGTAGTTTTTCTTCACGGAATTACAACAGAATCTCTGAGTTGAAAAGGGGAAAAGCGGTGACGATTATCCAAAGGATAGGATATTATCAAAAAGACTTTAAGAACCAAAAATTTTAGTAATGAAATTGTTTCTTGAAGGCTACCCAGAATAATTTAGCCACCAGTTGATATAACAAAATTTATAGGTGGCTAACAGTGGCTCCACTTGGGGATGGTGCCTTTTTTGAAGGCATCAAGAATTTCAGACTTGGATTCTCGGGGAGGCTGATCAGTTGCCTCATCCATTGGGTTGCCCTTCCTTTGTTGGGATGATCTTTTTTTGAAAATATATTAGCAGCCATAAAAAAAATGGATCTTCATCAATACAGTCTTTCTACCTACCCAATCCTACCGATCTAACATTTTTTCTTCTTAGAGTGCACTTGGATTGGAAAACTCTCTCACAATATTTTATTCTTTTTGAAAGCAGGAAATCTAATCTATTTCTACTTCTTATTTCTCCATGGACTCAGATTAGATAGTTGAGCCCATATGATTCTCTACCTAATATATTATCTGTTTGGATTAAATTGTTCAGCAGACTTCATTTCTCTAAATTCTAAAAAAAAAAAAAAAAAAAAATTTAAAAACAGTCAAGTCAAGATTAAGCTATTTGACTTGTTGTGATCTATGGCATAAAAACTAGTTACACATAGACATTTATTTTGCATAAAATTTAAAACAAAAATGGAAGGTTTGAGATCTGAGATTTAAAACATTTCCTTCCTCTTTTGTTCAGCTCTGTTTTTTAACTCTTTCTTGAGTTGTCTTTCCTTTGCTAACTAGTTAAGATTTTGAGCTGATTAGAACCAGATTTTTACATCCTTTGACTCAGAACTTGAAACAGATTTGAGTCATTTTCTCTCTGGAACTCAAGTTCAGATTTTGAGCATGTTTGAACCTTTAATTTCTATCCTAAACTATCTACTGATAAACCATGATTAAACAGTTTGGCAAATCGAATTCACTATCCTATCAATAGAAAAATTAAAGCTAATTAGTCAAGATTAGGTTGTTTGACTAACTAGAAGTGTGTTTTTCAGGAGTGGCATTTGGGCTTGCACACTTTCAGAATTTGTTTCTCTTTTTTGGTATGGGCCTATACCTTTCTTATTTTTCAATCTGCCCTCTTTTCTTTCTTTTCTTTGTTTTTGTATTTTTTATTTTTCCAACTTTGAATGCAATGTCTAGACTATGATATTTACAATGAAAAATAAAATGCTTTAAACTCAAGAATCTTGGCAGAAGAAATGCTTTAGAATCCTGCCATTGACAGGACCCCCATATAAGTCTTCTCCATTCAATTATTTCAGGAAAAATGCATTGTGACCCCTCTCAGCATGAATAATATAGGGCCCTTTCCACAAGTTCTCAAACTTGCCATGTTTTCCCTTCTCTTCTCTTCTTGAATCCCATTTAAGAACAACATTTCCAATTTGGAAATTGTTTTCCTTAGTCCTCTTATCAAATAGCTTCTTCATATTTTCTTGGACTAACTGTGTTCTTTCATAAACTTCTTCTCTGGTCTGCTGCAAATGGATGGTTTGATTGATTCTCCTCTGCATATCATTCTCTTCAACCTGCAATTCTTGAAGGAGCTTCATGACTGGCACTCCCAATGAGGTGGGAAAGACTGCATCCATGCCATAAACTAGCTGATAGGGGGACATATTTATTGATTTCTTTGTAGTTAACCTATCAGCCCATAAGGCATGAACCAGTTTACTGTGCCATGATTTCTGATTTTGTTCCAACAGTTTTTTAATGATATTGATGAGGCTTTTGTTGGAAGATTCAGCTAATCCATTTCCTTGGGGATAGTAAGCAGTGGAATGGCCCAAGGTTATGTGGTATTTGTAACAGAAATCAACCATATTTTTAGATTTAAAAGCAGCAACATTGTTTGTTATGATTTTTCTGGGACAACCAAATCTGGATAGGATATTTGTTTCAAGAAACTTGATAATGACAGAGTCATTAGCATTTCTAGAGGGTATAGCTTCTATCCACTTGGTAAAGAAGTCAGTGGCTGTGAGGATCCACTTATGTTGAGCTGAGGAGGATGGGTGAATTTCCCCAATGAAGTCTAAACCCCATTGTTGAAAAGGTGCCTCAACTTTGATAGGATGTAAGGGTAAGGGAAGGAGTTTTCTTTTTCCATCAAAGATTTGACACTTATGGCAAGACATGACCAACTTCTGAGTGTCTAGGAAAAGGGTAGGCCAATAGTAACCTGATCTAAGAATTTTGTTTGTTGTGGCCTTCCAGTAGAGGTGTCCTCCACATTCTCCGTCATGCAACTCATGCATGATTTTCCCTGCATCATCTTCAAGTAAACATTTAAGTAAAATTCCAACAGCATTTTTCCAATATAACACCCCATCTAGGATGCAAAAACTCAAAGCCTTTTGTTTCAAAATTATAGCTTTAGTTTTAGACAAAGAAGGAGGGGCATTTAAATATAAAAGCACATAAATAATTTCAGCATACCAAGGAGAATTCGGAAATGTTTCTTCAATAAAAGGAGCATTAGATTCTTCTATTTCTTCCAACACATCTACCATATTCATGTCTAGTGCTTGGAAGTTAGACTCAGCCATAAGTTTTTCTAACCCTTTCCCTTTAACTAGTTTGGTGGGCTTGATCTCTAAGTCATACTCAAGAATAGTAGCAATCCATTTTCCCCTTTTACCAGTAGGGTATTGACTTAGAATGTCCTTGACAACAGTATGTGGAACAAAAGAAATTATGTGAGAGTGTAAAATATAGACCCTAAAGTCTTTTAAAGCTTTCACTAATGCTAAGGCTTGCTTCTCCATGATATTATATTTGAGAGGAGCATCTCTTAAGGCCCTACTAAAGAAATATATTGGTTGCTCCTGCCCCAAATCATTCTTTTGAAGTAAAACTGCAGCTATTGTATGTTCGGATGCAAAAGAAAAGATGTAAAAGTCTTTGGTAAAATCTGGACTAATCAGGACTGGTGTTTGAGTAAGAGCTTGTTTGACCAGTTCGAATGATTGTTTAGCTGGTAAAGTCCATTTTACACCGACATTTTTCTTAAGCATGTTTGTAATGTTTTTTAATAGCTCAACAAGATTAGGAATAAACCTCCTTAGAAAATTAATCTTTCCGATGAAAGATTGCAATTCTTTGAGGCTCCTTGGATGGTTGATCTGCAATATGCCATCTATCCTTGTAGGGTCTATTTTGATTCCCTCTTCTGAAATTATATGGCCAAGAAGTTTACCTTCTTGGAGACCAAAGAGTGTCTTCTTGGGATTCAATGATAAGCCAAATTTCCTACACTTCTCAAAAACTTTTCTCAGGTGAATCAAATGTTCTTCATCAGTTTTTGAGAAAACGGTTATGTCATCAAGGTAAATGATTATGAAATAGCCAATGTCTTCAAAAAAGGCTATGTCCATGGCCCTTTGGAAGGTGGCCCCTACATTCATTAATCCAAAAGGCATTTTGACATACATAAAGGTGCCCCAAGGTGTGGTAAAAGCAGTTTTGATTTGATCACTTGGGAGCACTAACACCTGGTTGTAACCCAAGAACCCATATAAGAGGGAAATCCTTCTTGATCCAACTACCCTTTGAAGTTTATGGTCCATCTTGGGTAAGGGGTAGTTGTATTTCAAAGAGGCTCTATTTAATTTTCTAAAGTCAATACAGAGCCTGATTTCCCCTGTTTTCTTTCTAACAGAAACTAAGTTTGATACCCACTCTGAAAATCTAATGGGTAGTATGATTCCAGCATCATGCATTTTTTCAACTTCGGCCTTAACTAAAGGTAGTAAGAGAGGATTTATTCTTCTTATTTTTTGTTTAAAAGGCTTTTGATTTTCCTTTAGGGGAATCTTGTGCTGGATGATGCTGGTATCATAAGATTTCAGGTCTTTGTATTCCCAAGCAAACACATTTTTAAACTCTTTGAATAGCTCTAAGTATTGAGATTTTATGTGAGCTGGGAGAGTGCTAGATAGTTTGATCATCTTGGGTTCTGCTAGACTGCCTATGTTATGTTCTTCCACGTTGGTTTCCATAGGCTCCATTCTCGGTTCTTTGGCTACATCGTTGAAATCGAAAAGGTGTTCTAAAGGTGTGAGACCTCTTGGAATTTGGTCATTTTTTCATTGTAAAACTTCCAAGTCTTCTTGGTCTACATTATCAGTTATCTCTGCTTCAAAAGGATTCTCATAATGATTTATATCAGTAGAATATGTCATTTCAACTTCTGGGATTTGTTCAATATACAAACAATTTCCTTTATGGCTGGTCTCTGATATTGGTATGCTAAAATCATTTTCTGATTTCAAGAAATCATTTATGTGTTTGTCAGATTCAAAAACTTGCCAGTGATCCTTGTTATCAGGCACAGCAGGCCTGTGTTTTACTTTCACATTGAGTTGTTCATTTATCTTAGGTATTTGGCAGTTGCTGGAATTGAAGGCGAGTTCATTTGCTAGATGATTCAGTGCTCTAGGGATGAAAATGAGTTCATATTTTTCGAAGGTTTTCAATAAATCAAGGGCAGCATTTCGATATTCCCTAAGCCTTGGATTTCTAGCTGAGTATTCTCCTTTGATTTCTTTTATGATAAGTTCAGAATCCCCTAGGATGGATATCCTTTGGGCTTCTAATTGTTTAAGCAATTGTAAGCCTAGGAGAAGGGATTCATACTCAGCGATATTATTAGTGCATGGGAAATTCAATTTGTATGAAAAACTTTGATTCGTATTATGGATCCAAACACCTGCCCCTGCACTTGTTTTGTTACAAGATCCATCAAAGTTTATTGTCCAAAGTACATCTGCCTCATTTTCATTTTCTTGTTGCTGTTGATTGTCAATGTTTTTAATTTGATCGAAGGGAAGATTTGAATGTTCTGGTGAACTGATTGGGTGCATGTTTTCCTTATCTGTTTGGGTGATTTCATCTTCGTTACATAAGATAAAGGAATCTAAACTTGATTGAATAGAATAGATTGGAGTGTTGTTTGGTTTGTCTAGGTTGCTCACCATGTACTTCATGTGAGATTCCCTGTATAGTCTTCTGTTTTGGTTGAAAATAGGGATGGTGGCATAAGACATGTCCATTTGAAGGCTTCCCTAAATTTTGGCTCCCCAAGATCTTGATAAGAGCATGCCATACTTAGGGGGAATGTCAGCTACAACTATATCCATTACTAGACTCTTAGCAGGGATCTGAGCTAGATTAACACATAAATCTTTGATTAAACCCAAACATTTGACTCTGCTTGAGTCAAAAGAATACAAATCTTTGTATGGTTTAGTAATCTCTAAGCCTAAGCTCTCCATTACCACCTTGGGCATTAGATTGTGTGAAGCTCCTGAATCTAACATGGCATTGTGTAAATTTTCCCGTGTATGTTCAAGCTAACATAGAAGGGAGGGACAACCCCTTCTTGGTATTTTCCTTCAACTTCAGGACCAAACAACAACTCATGTTTATCATCTATCAAGTTCAAGGTGTCAGTATCACTTCCTAAGTTCAAAGCTTTCAAAACTTGGTTTTTTTACACTTCTTGGGTTACTAGTTCAGCTAGGGGAATGGCAATTTTTATCTTGGCAATCTCTCCCTCAAGGCTGAAAGGAATAATTGAATTGTTGATATTTACATCTCGTTTACTGAAAATCCTTCAGAAGAACTTGATTTGTCAAAGAAATTGGGAGCATTAATTGGGACATTTTATATAGACTACTAGCTAAAGTGCTAGAGGTACTGCTCTTACCTATCGGGACACTTTGTCTTTGTTTAAGTTTGGTTTCCTCGCGTGAATGTTGGTTTTCTCCTCGCTATCTTTTTAGAGATGGTTTTCTGCGTTTTTCTTTGACAAACAATACTAGCATTCTTATCCTCTTGAATTATCTCATGCTTCACTTGCTCCTAAGATACATACTGTATGTGTGACCTCCATGATTTCATTTTCAAAGAAACCCAAATTATGATGAGAAATTTCCATTACTCTTTTCTCTTAGGAGAAGATGCATCTAGGTCAATCTATGGGAAATTAGGCGCCTAGGATGCCTTGTGCTTCTAAAGCCTCATGAGAGTGTCAAATGTGTATACTATGAAGTTAATAACCTCATGCAGGTCCATGAATTAAAATTAAAAGGAAAAATATCCTTGTTATTTGTTGTATAATATTCAGGGTGCCATGATGAAAATGGCCAAATATTTTGTGCCAAAATTCACCGACATCATGACCCTGCACTTTCTCTGCCTTATTGCTTAATGCATCACAATCTTCCACATCTAGATTATACATGTTCTTCATAGAAACCTTGATATGATTCACCTGCCCCATGGCTATGTGTCTCAAGAATGATTTTCCTTTTCCGAAGATCAAATCATAACCATGGTCTTCCAAACTGAAACAAAGATGAGATTTTTCTTTAGTCCTAAAAGAAATATGACATCCTTAAGCCTGAGAGGGGAGCTTGAAACCCTCTGAATGGTGACTATACCAATAGCAGTCATGTTGTACCTTCCTTCTTTCCTTAGGTTGATGTGAATATGGAGATATTTCTTGTCCAGGTCACTGAAAAAATCTCTACACCTTTTCATGTGGAACGATGCACCTAAGTCCAAGTACCACATGGTTTCCATCATTGTGATGGACATGAATGCGATAAGGGTAAATTAAAGCTTGAATTATGAAGCCGAGGCTTCACCTGTTGCTCCTCCAAAGGTATTCTTGCTTACCTTTTTATGTGGACACTTCATGGCATAGTTCCTGTATTCATGCCAATGAAAGCAATAATTTTTTGAGAAATATTTCATATTTCCCCCTCGGATCGATTCTAGTTTGGCTTGATATTTATTCCCTTTTCCCTTCTTTCCCTTTCAAAAAAATGATTTTTTTCTTCATCCTTGACCTCGGATGAGGTCCCATCTCTGTTATTTCACCTTATTCCCACTGCACAACTAACCTTCCACTAGTTCCTCCAATAGTTAGAAGTAGTTTAACTGAAAAGAATTGAGATAATTGACTTTGATTGCTACAAATTAGCAATAAAACATGCTTTATTGAACTCTAACTCCTCCAAATCAAATTTACAGAGTAAAATAGGTGACACAAGCCATGTCACACAATTTAACTGCATCTAATTTTTTTGTTGATGTGGAAATTCAAATTTTCTCAATTTAATCAAGGCAAAACAAAATTGAGATTTCCTTGCAGAAATTTTCAACAATATTTCCGGTGAATCTAATCGATGTTGTCAATAATAGTGAGGGGTTCCAACAAAACAATGTGTTGATAACAAAAATCAACGGATAAAATTAGCGATCAAAATAAATAAAACAGTCAAAAAACACATATTGGAACACAATCGATGGAGAACTTGAAAATTACTCCAACTATATTACTGCCTATCCATGTTCATTGAAAGTTCCTCCATCGCTCCTCTCATGAAGCATACATCTGTTGTCGGTCTCCATCACCATAAAATCCCATCAGAGGTTTTCGGCCTCCATTGATCTGCTTCTTGAAGAACCCATCAATAGTGTAAAGATATGTTGAAGAATGTTACTAGTTTCGATCTTCATTATTAATGTATTTTTCAAAATAATTTACTATTAAATGAATTATTAAAGCATGGGTTTCATGCTTGGGCCATATTTAGATTAAGGTCGCAATTGTGGACTTCTAGGTTAGGTGTTATAGATTTAAATTGATCCCATTCTTGGGCTTTTAAATCATGTAACATTAGGTTGTTAAAAATGATTCTCCATCAAGTCATATTCTTCAAGGTTATCATCCTCGGCTTCAAAAAAATATTCTTCATCAAGTAGCCTTCAAATTAAGTAATAAAATCTACCCACCTTATGCATCTCTATTTTTCTACATAAAAGAAACCCTAAAAGGTTCTCTAGAAACCCTAGCCTAGGGTATTTTGATAATGTATGAAACCATAAAATTTATTTAGGATTACCAATGAAGAAATTTATATATTGATTGATATATTGATAATGTCGAGTTTGGGATTTTGATAAGATCATGGAAACTCTAAAATTGTTGGAGTTAAGATGACATTGTTCAAAATATCGAACCTTGAATTTTTATATAATAAGGGTGTGACAGTGGACTGAAATCTTAGGATTTGGTTAGCTCTATACGAAAAATATCTATTATGGAAAGTCCTAGGAGTGAAACCCTAGGTATATGTTCTCTTTATCAAATCCCTACCCTATTCTAGGACAATATGTGTCTAATGTATAAATGTTGACTAACATTTGATGTGCTTATAATGGTGATATCCTAGATATGTGTGTTGACCTATTTTTCTAATGGTCCTGAGAATATAGGGTTTGGAAATAAACCCTAGTCAAATCTTGAAAGATATAGGATGATGATTAAATTCTTTTGGACATATGTTGATTTGAATCTATATGATGAGTGTTGAGAATTTATAGATGATGAATCTAGGGTTTACATCGAATCCTAGTGGAAGTTACTTATGATGTGTTCTAGGATCTATATTAAGCAGTAATAGAATCTCTCTATGATATGTTTTGATAATTTATTTGAATCTAGAGTTTGCAACTAACTCTAGTGAAATATGATCATGTCTGAGTTGTGATTAATCTTTATTGACTATGTTGTATAAAAACTATGACTTGTATGAACTCCTAGTGGAAAGTCTAACATGTGAATTTTAAAGGTATTTAAATATCTTGATTTGTTCTAGGGTTTCCTAGATGTTGTAGAAAGGTATGTTATACCTTTGAAGAAACATTAAACACTAGACAGTATAAAACACATTGTGAAGTAATCTAGGGTTAATGATAAAAGTCCCTAGAAAAATGTTAAATAGTATATGTCTCTTGTTTGAAAATGTTTTTGTGATTATGATATGGCTAACTTTATGCTTCTATAGTTTTGGTTGTACTTTTGGTCTAAAGTTATGCAAGTACGTGATGAAGATGGGAAGCTAATAAGTATGATGAAAAGAATGGAATCCATAAAATATTCTCCAACACTGGATATAAGAAATTTCCCTACATTAAGAGGTTGCCTAGATAGAAGAACTTTCCCTAGTTAAGAGGGAGGGCATAACAAATTATCTAGTTGGAAAATATATTCTAGAAATATATGTTGCCACATGTGAAGTAGGAAGAGTAATATTTTCTTAAGAGGTTCTACTGATATTCCTACTAAAGTTAGTTGAAAGTCAACATAAAAACCCTGAAGTTTGTTTATACATTTGAAATGAATGGTTATTGGGGTTTTCGTTTGCACAAGTGAATATCTCGAAGGAATTGATATCATGCTAGTTACCAATTAGTTTTATTGGTAGAGATTGGTTATTCTTGATCTGCTAGATCAAGGTATGTTGAGGCTTTGTGAGTTAGGCATTTCCTGAGGCTTTGTGAGTGAAGAATTTCCTGAGGCTTTCTGAGTGAAGCATTGCCTAAAAATGTTGTGTTGAGTCTTGGTGAATGAAACATTGTCTGAGCCTTTGCGAGTGAAGCATTGCTTGGAAATGTTGTTTTGGGGCTTTTTGAGTGAAGTTGTCTAGAAAGACATCAGGTCGACACTTTGTATTGATGTCTGGTTGGGAGGTTGGCATCAGCTGGATGTACACCTAGTTACGTGGGTTGATGGTTAGTAAGTAATCCTGATGGTACCTATAGAGGTTGAAAGCTTTAGACCATCTTAGTCCCACCTAGATATATTTCCTTGGTCAGGAATTTAGTCCATGGCATTGTGGTGCCTAAAATGTTGAGTGAATAACAGATAGAGTTCCTTGGTCAAGAATCTAGTCCGTGGCATTGCAGTGCCTAAAATATTGAGTGACTGATGGATAAAGTTTCATGGTTAGGAATCTATTCCATGGCATTGCGGTGCCTAAACTTCTTCATAGATAAAGTGAGAGTTTCCATCTATTTATTTTATACATGACTACCTCCCTAGTTAAGAGGGAGTGTTGAAAATATAACTAAGTTCGGTCTTCATTATTAATGTACTATTCAAAATAATTTATTATTAAAATGACTTATTAAAGCATGGGTTTCATGCTTGGTTCATATTTAGATTAAGGTCTCAATTGTGGACTTCTAGGTTAGTTTCCATAGATTTAAATTGATCCAATTCTTGGGCTTTTAAATCATGTAACATTAGGTTGTAAAAAATGTTTCTCCATCAATTCATGAGTCTTCAAGGTCATCATCCTCAACTTCAACAAAATCTTCTTCATCAAGCAGCCTTCAAATTAAGTAATAAAATTCCTCAAGTGATATAAAAGTTGACCTCCATCAATCTCCTACAAGTTACCTTCACTAAAAGGCATGTCGACCTATTATATGGACACATCTTTTCATCCAACACATGTAAGCTTATTAATATAAGAAAAATACTATAAATACCCCACATATTTCGCATTTTAGGACAGATAATTTCGAACAAGTATCTCTAAGTTTTTCGGTGGGTAAGTACAGTGAAAATGTTCAGACTTCTCTACAATTAAGGCTTAGATTATAGGCCTATGAAGTAACAAAAATCCACAGTTTCGGTGTAGTTACAGTTTTCTTGTTTTAGTGAAGTTACAGTGAATATGGCTTTTTGTAGTTTCATTCATCTTTATCTTTGTGGTTTTCTTCTATACTTGGAGAAGGTATAGTAGCGTGGATCGGTTACATAGTGTTGTATCTTACGTTGACTACATGTAGAATCAGTGCTACAAGTTCGGTGTTATATCAATCATGAATTTTGATGCCACAAGTGATGTATGATGATGATAAATGATGTTTGTATGGTGTTCAAGTGCTATGATGCTCGGTTTATGTTGCTATATTAACCTTAGTGAAGATGATAAGGATTAATTTTAGGTGCAAGAAAGAGAGATCTTGGTGTCATGGATATCTTGGTGAGTACACGGTTAAGGAATGACTTGATGTAGGAATCCTATAGTCTAAGGGTCTTGCTCGTCTCATCTTGAACCTATTGAAGAAACAATTTTGACTGGGTTTTCCTAAAAGAGTGGGATTTTTCCCTCATAGCATGCCTACATCTTGTTTCCTCTTCTATTTGTTTGGAATTAGTCTTAATGATGAAAGATAAAACACAAGAAGATAGAATAATAATCATAAGATAATTTCATGGTAAGATAAACTAATTAACTACCATTTCTCTAACAAGACGGACCCCTAATCATTTACCTTTACCTTTTTTACTAGTGTTTCATATTGAAAATTTTAAGACAATATTAAATTTTAAGAAAAAATGTTTATATTGTCCTAAAATCCCCCACCATGTAGTAGTGCCGAATGCAATGAAAAACAAGTTGTCTCTAATTTTATCAGTAGAAATCGAAGGGAAAAAAGAGAAATTGATGTCTGGGAAATATTTTCAGGAAAAAATGTTGCATTCTTAAGAGTTTTCTACCCCACAAAACGAAGAACCCAAAAAATATTTGTTTTCATATCAGATAACATGAATGGAAAGTGAAATAACAACCTTGGTATAAGTGCAAAATAGTAGTTGCCTGCAAGTTGGCAGACTTAGGGCACACTGTTAGAGTCAATTTTGAAGTTGTTAGATAATATTTTCTTAAATTGATATGTTCTTGTCTTAATTGTTAAATGTCTTAAATGAGTATTGCCTTAAGTGGTTGTTGTCTTAAATATAAAGTTTTGTCTTAAAATATTTTTGTCTCAAACTTTTTTGTCTTAAATATAAATTTGTGTCTTAAAATAGTTGCCTTAATCTGTTTTTGTCTTAAATTTAAAGTTTTGCCTTAAAATATTTTTGTTTTTTGTCTTAATTTTTTTTTATCTTAAAATATGTTTGTGTCAAACTGTTTTTGTCTTAAATTTAAAGTTTTTTCTTAAAATACTTTTGTCTTAAATTAGCTTGGTCTTAAATATAATTTTTTTTCTTAAAATATTTATGTCTCAAACTGTTTTTGTCTTAGATTTTATATTTAAGACAATTCAATTAATATTTTTTTTTAATGTAAAGTAACTTAAATAAAAAGTGACTTTTAAGACAAAGGAATTCTTTTGTCTTAAAAAAATGTCTTAAAAATGCCCTTCGTGTAGTAGTGTATATATAGCACCAAATAAACGTTTTAACCATAAAAACTTAAATTTTTCATCATATAATTTTATATGTTGAAAAATACTTTTTTTACTTCTAATTACTTTACAACATATTCATTTTTTTGGATCACATAAGTCTAAAATCAACTATTATTTTTCTATTTAGAACATTTTTTTTTTTAGGAGAGCAGAATGATAGAAAAACTTACACATCCCCTCATAGTAATATGTAGAAAAAGCCTCTAGGCTAAATTTTACATGCATGTTAAATAATTCAGTCAATTGTCTAGAATCATCAATTATTGATCTGAAGATTTTTACTAGACAATTTTGTCGCAACAAGAGGATATTAGATGTTGTTCCAACTTTAGTGTCAAGTTTTGTTCTAGCTAACTGTAAACAAATCAAATCAAGAGATCAAACTTACATTTCAGAAATTTTTACATTCTAAGAATGGTATTCACATCCATCTACATCCCACTTCATCAAATAGCAAGGATCTGAGGTCCAGTCTTTTATACCAAACCTCTTTTTGATAGCTTCAACTGCAGTTTATGAAATACTTGGTTAGATATTGAATTATAATATCAACAACTTCAGTATTAGTCAGAACTTACTGTGTTGACAATAAGTTGTTGATTGTGTATCAACTAGCCAGTAATACTCATAAGCATTAAAAATAGTTGGATTGGTGGAGTAAGCTCGCTTTCACAAGCTCAAATTTGAAGTCGTATGTTTTGTTTATAAAGATAATAGTTAGCTCCACCGTAGATTAATTTGGCGTGATAGTAATGATTTTAGATCATCTTTCACCATTTACTGCTACGTAAAACGATCTCAATTCAGACATATTTCTTCTGATAAAAATCGATAATCATTTACTGCTTTGGTAATGATTGGAAAGGGTTCTGAACTCTTTGGAACCCATGTTGTATTCATGACTTCACTTGGAGGAATGTTTGTCGTATGTTTTTTCGAAATAATTTGCGTGTGAAACATCTAGAAGATCGCAATTATCAATACTTCATAAATAATTCATGAAAAGTAATAACTAGCTTGAAATTATAGTTGTAGTAACATTTTTTTGAAATATAAACTCTTTAATGTTGGAGAATCTGATTCCAAGAACCTGCTAAGTGTCACATTTGCTTATGTAAGTGTTCCAGTTCAGTTTCAGTTAATCCAATCTCACTGCAATCATTTATTACTTATGTCTCCAATGTCATCTTATTTAAATTTTTTAGAATATGGAGAAGATAAATATTTGCTCCATGATTTCTCTTCATTCTTTGTCATGGTATGATAGAGAGCATAGTCATAGTTAAGACTCCTTGAGAGCATAAAAGTTTAAGAAAATAGTGAAGTTCAAGAAGCTAGGACAAGACAGATCATCTCCCTCAACTCAAGAGAAGGTTGTATATTTTTTACGACAGAAAACATACTTGTGAAATGAACCAACAAGCGACTTATGTATTGTATCATTGTCATACGTCATTGATAAGGGCTTTGATGGTTAACGACATACCTGTGAAACAAACCAGCAACTGATTTATGCATTGGATCGCTAACACACGCTATTGATAAGCGCATTGAAGGCTAATGATATACACATGAAATGAACCAACAAGCGATTTATGCATTACAACGCTGTCATATGCCATTGATAAGTGTGTTATTGGTTGACGACATACCCGTGAAATGCATCAGCTAGCAATTTATGCATTGTAGTTTTGTCATATACCATCAATAAGTGTGTTGATGGATGATGATACACTAGTGAAACAAATCAACATGTGATTTATGCATTGTAGCACTACCATACCCCATCGATAAGTGCATTGACAACTGACCACATACACGTGAAACAAACCAAAAAGTCATTTATGCATTGCAACGTTGCTATACACCATCGATAAGTGTGTTAAAGACTAACAACATAACTGTGAAACAAACCAAAAAACAATTTATGCATCATAGCATTTACATACACCATCGATAAGTGCATTGACAGATAAAGGCATACTCACGAAATGAACCCGCAAGGAGTCAAAGCTGAATTTTAAATCAAAGTTGAAGTTAGAGTGAATGTTTTCTTTTTTTCAAAGCTCGAGGAGCTCGAAGTTTGAGTATTTTCAAAGCTTGGAGGTATTACATAAGGAAAGGTTCTTCATTATTTCATTTTGAACAAAAGGTCCAAGAGTTGAATGGATGTTTTTAGAGTAATTCGTTTTTTTTAAATCCCTCCAAATATTGATATAAACAATACGAATGTGTGCTCATGTAACTTTTTGAGTTGCTAAAGCTTTTTGCATGGTTATGTAACTTAAAAAAAAAACGGATTTCAAGGATTTAGAAAAAAACAAATTTATTAAAAAAAAGGGAGTTATGTTATTTAAGAGAAAAGAAAAGAGCTTAGGTGATTTTTCAAACTGTTTGATTTTTTAAAAGTTTTTATTTAAAAAAAAGGACCATTTCTTGTGTTTGAACGTTCTTTTAAAAAATGGAAGTGATATTTTTAAAAGAGGGTATTATTTAAATTTCTTGTCGGCATTCCAATTTAAAACTAAAAAGGGGTTTGTTAAATTTTTTTTTTCAATGCGTCACCTTTGAAGAGAATTTGTAGAGCCATCTATTTTCAAAATCTAAGTAATAGAGAAGACACCACAGAGGAATTTTTATTGTAGACAACGACTATGTTTGCAAGCCAATTTGTTTGTTTAGATGCTTTTTATTAATGCTAAAAAAAGGGAAAATGCAAGAGGCTGCAAAGGACATCGTGATAGTAAGAGATGTTTGAGATATTTTTAGATTTGTAAGTGAAGAGGTAAAAGGTTGTCTCAACACTAAAATTAATAAAAGAATATATGGGTGAAAACATCCTCCCCCTAATTTCAGATGCCAAGACAACCAAGGAAGCATGTGATACCCTTGAGAGGTGTTTTGGCGTGAGGGGGGAGCATTGAAGTTCAAGATGAAGGTGGACATTAGAGAAAATTTGAGGTTTAAAATGGGCCTCCTAAGAAAATTTTACAACCAAAATAAACTTTATAATTACCATTAGGATTAAAGATGATTATGTCAACCATGGGGATGATTCAACATTTTTGGTGTAATAAAGTAAAAAGATCAAAAGTTAATAAAATAATAAAATTGTTTTTGAAACTTGTATTTTCAACTTATCTCCCTAAGTTTTTACTCAAATTTTGAGTGGAAGTACTCGTTGGATGCAAAATTTATTTTTTCATCCAATGAGTACCCATGTTGCATATTTTTTTATATACTCTACTATACAAAAAATGAGGAATACATGAAAATAATGTGATTCCAAACATGTTTTTCATGTATTTCTCATTTTTGTGTAGCAGAGTCTATCAAAAGTATGCAACATGAGTACTCCATCGATGAGGAATCAAACTATAAATCCAGTGAGTGTTCCCGTTCGAAATTTGAGTAAACACATAGGGAGATAAGTTGAAAATATGATTTGAAAAAAGTAGTTTTTTCTTTTTCTTCTCTAAAATTTGATGACGTATTCTAATATTATTTTATTATTTCCATTGTTATTTTATAATTTCCTTAGGAGGCCCATTTTGGATCTCAAAATTCCCCTAATGTCTATAGTAACAGATCTACATCGAGATGAAAATTTTGTTAAACCCAATTGTGCATAGTCACAAGTGGATGAAAATTTAGTGATTCCAGTAACAAAGCTTGTTGATGACAATTTGATGAATCCAACAACATAGCTTGTTGATGAAAATTTGGTAATCCAGCAACATAGCTTGTTGATGTAAATTTTGACGAAGACTTGTTACCTAATGATGAATGGTTGTGAATGATACAACAAAAACATGATATCAACATCATATTATTTGGTGAGATAATCCCACCTGAGTTTGCAAACTAGGTAGAAGATAACATGTCTGTAGAAATACAGGTTAGTAAAGGAGTGAAAGAGACAGAGAAAACGATAAAGATAGAGGCAGAGGAAAATAAGGAATCCCATAAAGAAAGAATATAAACAGAGGCAAAGATTGAGAAGGAAGCTCAATAGGAGAAAGCTCTCATAGCAGAGAAGAAGAAAAAAACTAATGTGGTTATGTATATGTTTTTAAACTTACCATTGGTTTCCAATATTCAGGTAAACAAGATGGTTATGAAGAAGAGTTAAATTTCTTGAAGCATGGCTTGCAACACCATGCCTTGATAAATTCTACGTAGAAGTTGCATAAATGAATGTTGAATACAACTTGGATGATGAAAAAATGAAAGAAATTTTCAGGTATTGGAGCCCTGAAGAAATAAAATTTTATTCTCATTTGATGTTGTAGCAAACTGATGTTCAAAATATCGAAGATGAAGATTACAACACAAAAGATGGCATGTGGAAGCAATCCACATAGAAGCCAAATTTTGAAGGATACTGGAACATGCTTAGAAATCATAGAACAATGGAACACCTGCACCAACAAATGAAGAAATTGAGGTTTGAAGGATACAACAAAAAGAAAAAATTGATAAAAATTATAGGTCACATGATCTCAAAGAAAACAAAAATAAAATAAAATTGAGATTTTTTAAAAATTATAAGCCTGGGTGAGACATAGACCAACATACATCTTAATTAATTTTTTATATGGTTGTAATTAAGGGGGAGTGTTGGAGAATCTAATTGTAACCACCTTCTAGATGTCGCATTTGTCCATCCAAGTGTCCTTGTTCAGTTTCAGTTAATCCAATTTAGTTCAATCTCACTACAATCCTTTATTATTGATGTCTCCAATGTAATATTATTTAATTTTTTTTAAATATTGAGAAGAGAAATATCTTCTCCATGATTTCTCTTCATTTTTTTCATCTAATATACCAAAAATATTTCAGTATTCTCTCACCACTAATATGAATAATATATATTTTTTAATTAAATGGGGACTCAAATAAAGGATAAAACTAATAAGAAAAAATATTTGCACAAACAAACATGCTTAGATTTGTACAAGCATTTACTATATAAAGTTGAAAACCTCATCTGAAATTCAATTTCCACCAACATCAATTTTTCAAATTAAATGAAACATCATTTCTGTCTTAGGTTGTGAATGCATGCCATATCGAAGGCGTCACAACTCAATCTTAGAGATAAATGGATTATAAGTCTATGATTTTCTAATAAGACAAACATTCAATATTTTTCTATTCACTAGGATTGTTTCATGAATATCTAGATTGTATCAATTTTCTAGTGTTGCATTTCCAAAATCCAGGAAACCGAGTGTTTCAATGGATAAAAATAAGCCTCATGATTTCTTGAATCCATGGTAGTTTCCAGCACCAAACATCTATCTTAAGAGCTAATACACATTCGGTACCACATTCAACTAATAGCAAGACTTGTTGAGAGGCTTTGTGAAGAGGCATAGTGTATGGAAGTAAGAATGGTCACTGTATCCTATGACTAATTCCCTCACCATCATCTATGTAATGAGAATCAGTAAGGCATGTGATATTCATTTCATGAGTATGATATGTTTTCGCACCGCATTGAATACTTAGAAATCTTGCCAACCCAAATTTCAAGTACTTAGTGACACTAATAGGCCTAGTTTGTATTGGAATTTGGTTTGAGGAATTTAAAACATTTAAATTATGAATAATGAAAATTGATAAATTTTTAATACACTTTTTTGTTTGAAAATTACTCCCAACCACCACATTAAAGACTCACAACAACCATTTTTTAGAAAGTATACAAGCAGATCAAGCAAGTCATATTTTGTACCAAAGAGCAGATTTTGTGTAATAGTTGCTCTCTCTCTCTCTCTCTCTCTCTCTCTCTCTCTCTCTCTCTCTATATATATATATATATATATATATATATATATATATATATATATATATATATATATGAAACATGAAACATTAATTATATAGTTTATACTACATAAATTAAGTATGCAATTTATGGAAAAACATAGTATATATGTTTTACCTTTTATGACAAAAATCTTTACGTTTTATGACAAAAATCTCCAGTAATTGTAGGACCAAATAATCTCAATGCTTGGCAGTGAAGTATGTCTCTCCATGTTCTCCCACCTTCATCACCTAACACTTGTCCTTTTTTATTTAATGTGATGGTGAATGGCATACCATTAGTTGTCTCTTCTTTAACATATTCATTTGAATGTTTTAAGAGAGGTTAAGAAGATGAACCAATAGATGGTATAGTTTGTTCATTTAATGGATGAGATTGATTTTGTTGTGCATTGGTGTTAGTGTCTTCTTCGAGAACATTGATATTACTCTTGAACATTTCGATATAATATATTATTAATAATCATATGCTATGTAATTACAAACCTAAAGTTTCTAAGTAGAATATAAATGAATATTTACCTTAGTAGATCATCAAGAATTATTTTTGTATATGTTGCATTCTCTGTGTGAGAGATAGTTTTTTTGTATCTTGCATGAATTTCATCTCTTATGAATGGTTCAGCATTACATAAATGAATTTAGTTTTACTGTAAACATGAAAAACAAACAATTTTTTTTTATTTGTGAGCTTACTTCTAATTTATATATTCATAATATAAATATTTGTATATTTTTTATGTTTACGGTGGAAATTCACATAAATAAATCCACTTGTACATGTCAACAAGGCAAACACAAAGTTAGCTACCCTTCTTTATAGAAATTTTCAATATAGCATACACCACTTCTTTAAATATATGGTGATATACTCCACTTCCAATAATATAAATAAAGAATTACTCCACTTTAACACCACATAGTAAGAAAGATGCTAACTTGTCCATGAAATATGGTGATATACTTCGTTTTTAATATGATACATAAACATTTACAGGACATAAGTACCACATAACATAAGTGGTGCTAACTTATGGTGCTAAAATATTTTTTTACTTATTGTGTATATAGCAAACTCTTATTATTCGTCTCCTATCTCTGGTTGAAAGATGCATTCCAACCATCAAGGCACGTATATTCAAGTCAATACAACGAATATTTCTTGTTATTAGGATGTATTTATTTTTCAGACTTACATGAAGTGAATACATCCATACATCCCATTTTAAATATTTTCAGTCTCCATATAACAACTTTAAAAAAATCTTTCTATATGGGTATTTGAAATGATGTCAAATCATCTTAGTTTCTCTCTTCATAACTTTGTAAAACATATTTAATGTTTGAGGATAACAACTTATAACATATGTATAGTTGGAAATATATTTGATTTTGAATATTCATAATATTTATATTGAGGCATATTTAATTTGAAATAAGGTTTTTAGAATTTTAATTTAATTATTAATAACTATTAAATGGGTGTTAAATATTTAATCTACACAAAATATTTCATAATATTTGAAATATTTTTAATTATATTGAAAGATGATTTATAGTTCAATATGAGCACAATATTATAGTCATGTAAATGTTTGTAAACATTTAACATAAATATAAATACAAAAAATAAAAATTAGTTATTAATGTAATGTTGACCCTAACAAAACATAATTATATGTATAAATATAAAAATTAATTGAACAAATATAGCAAATCAATCTCACATTTTCAATTATTGGTTAAAAGGGAGTTCGAAGCAAATCACAATGATTGACTAGGAATACACAACATATGCATGAACAAGTCCATTGGATTTAACATTCTGTAACGTTTATTTGAATATCTCTAAATATATTGGGTAAATGTAACTAAAAAGGAATATTGAATGTCTCTACTTATAATGTGTAAATGTAACCATAAACAAGTGCAAATTGAATATAAATTTTATTATCTTTTTAAAGTCAATGATACTAAACCTAGTTCTTTGCTAGAAGATACTTGTTGAGTTACAATATTCTCTAGAAAAATGAAGTTTTGGATTAAAATGGTTGCTCCATAACTGGTTTTTCTAAGAGAAAATGTAAAACTCTTTTTATGCTTTTCCATATGTAAATTTGTTTTCAACCTATTTTAAGTGTAAAATGTGATGTAATGTAAGATATAAAATGCACATTGTAAAATGTAATTTTCCTATAATGTAAAGTTAACATACTATAGTTTTTTTAACAGGTTATTTCTTTTTTATATTATTTTTATTTTTTGATCCAGGTGGATATTGGTGGTCACTCGCCTATTCCACTTTTGGCCCCACCATTGTCTCTTTCAATTTTTCAGTTTCAGCACAATTTACTATTTTTAGCAGTTTTTCGGGTCCTGGACTTCTGGAGCCATTTTGAGGCCCTAAACAACGTTTTTTGGGCATCGTTTGTTCTACGAATATGATTCCTTTCCTAAATTAATATTCATGGCGACATTTGTAGTCCTCAGATAGATCTTTCTAATGATGTATCATGTGTGTCAAATAGAGATAGTATGCCGAAGTTACGTCTCCGGGAAGTTGAGACACCAATTTACCCAAACGGGGCCCATAGTTTTAGCGCTTCATCTCGTAGGGTTAGGATTTTGGATGTTTAGAGTTCTCCATTGTTTCTCCATAATAAATAGGCCCTTGAGCCTCATTGTAACACAGTTCAAAGTTTTGTAGCCACCACATCTCTTCTAAGAGATTTGCTACCAACACCCTAGCTATTTTATTTCCATTATGTTTGTAAGCATATTTCTGTTATTTTATATTAATGAAATGAAGCCTTATTTCCACTGCATCTCTGTGTTTATGGTTATTTTTGTATTTTGTTGCGTTCCTGCATAAATCCGGATCAGTGGTATCAGAGCAGTCTGCTTTTTCTCGATCCTTCTTTGCATGTCCCCAACGAGGTCGGGGTATAAGGAGTTAGGGCTCGATCTGGTGGAACCTTTGCAAGATCAGCCTTGCAAACCCCAATGGATGCCCATGGGGGACAAAAAGAAATATGAGGGAGCAGGAGATCCTATCAAAATATTGCTCAAGGTGGCCCTCAAAAAACAAAGGAACGTGATGATGCGTAACTTTGCCCAGATCCTTCAATGGCTGCCCACCGGTGGCGCATCTGCATCCAGCAGCCACTCTGGAGGTGTGACTCCCTTTAAGGTATAAGTAAATTTTGACATTCCAATATTTGAGGGTCAAATAGATGCAGATGTCGTAGATAGATGGCTGAATCTATTAGAAGGATATTTCTCGGTTCATGATTTTTTTGACGGGGAGAAGATTATTTTCATACTCCTCAAAGCCACCCCCCATGTCAAGGACTGGTGGGAAACCTAGTGTGAGAAAAAGGATGATACAAAACCCTCTCTATTCTCAGCCATACCCACTTGGAATTATTTCCGAGATGCCATCAAGGAACAATACTATCCTGTGGGGAGCTATGAGGACAAGTACATAAAATGGACCACGCTGTGACAACAAAGGGATCAAGATGTGCATGAGCTGATGAATTTGTTCCATACCCTGTGCACAAAGCTGGGTATCATAGATTCAGAGAAACGTTTGGTGCTAAAGTATCGCAGTTGTCTGCACAGAAACATTCAGGAGGAAATGGAGTTGCCTGACATCTCCTTGCTTGGTACGACATACCGGTATGCTACCAAGATTGAGTAGAAATTCAAACAGAAGAAACGAGACTTTGGATTTGTGAATAAAAAGCAAGGGAAAGGTGCTCCTAAACCACAGAACAAAGGATAGAGCCAAGGCATGGTGGCTCAAGACAACTTGTCAAAGCCACAAGAAAAGAACAACACCGCAAAGCCAAAGAAGAACACGGGGAAGTGGTGTGAGTTCCATAAGAGCTCCACTCACAACACAAGTGAGTGTCAGGCCAAGTAGTCACTGGTGGCCAAGATGAGGACTTCTGATTCAAATGCATGCTCTAACTCTGAATCAGAACTTGACAAGGGGAATGAAAAAGGGAAACAGATTATTGATGCGGAGCCCAAAACCACTATTGCCACTACGAAGATCCATAAAGAGGAACCGAAAGATCCAGAGGAGGAGGAACATCTCTTCCACTCCCAAATGTGGGTAAAGGGCTCCCCGGTACAGTTCATTGTTGATAATAGGAGCCAAAAGAACCTCATTTCAGTAGATTCCATGAAACGGTTGGGCTTTCTGACCACAGATCACCCACATCCATACACCATCGGGTGGCTTCACCAAGGACGAGATCTCCGCATCAGCCAGCAGTGTCGCTTTCCATATAGCATCAAGCCCTTCACAGATGAGGTATTATGTGACATTGCTCCTATTGATGTTTTTGATGTATTATTAGGAAAACCATAATTGTGGAAGTGTCATGTTGTGTATGAGTCTGGGGCTCGCACTGTTATTGTTACTTTGGGAAATAAGTTGTACAGGATACCAGAGGAACCACCTCCTGCCGCTATCTCTTTGGTTACTGCAAAACAATGTAGTAAGCTCATTTCCCAAACCAGGAAATTCGTTTTCCTAATAATCCGCCCCTAGGGAAAGAAGAAGATTGTGGCCACGAACTCCAGACAGGGCTCCTCTACACGACAACAAAAAATGGACAAGGTTGTGGAGGAGTAGGGGGACATCTTCACCTCACCCACAGGGGTTCCTCTGCACTGTCAGGTCAAGCACCCGATTGATCTGACCCGAGGTGCATTGCTACCCAATGGACCGATCTATTGGCACTCGGTTCTGGAGAACGATGAAATCAAGAGGTAGATTCAGGAGCTGCTACAAAAAGGTCACATCCGACCAAGTTCATCACCCTGTGGGAGCTCGATTGTGTTGATACAGAAGAAGGATGGGACGTGGAGACTCTGTATTGACTATTGGGTGCTGAAAAATATCACTGTCCAGAATAGGTACCCGATCCCATGGATTGATGACCTTCTGGACCAAATCAAAGGGGCAAAATATTTTAGCAAGATCGACTTGAAGTCTGGGTATCACGAGGAACCAATCGAACTCTCCGATTTGTGGAAGACTGCCTTCAATGCCAAGGAGGGCCTTTTCGAATGGCCAGTCATGCCTTTCGGGTTGACGAATGCTCCCGCAACCTTCATGAGGTTCATGGATGACATCTTGCGGCCATTCACCAACTCATTTGTAGTGGTGTACTTAGATGACATTCTGATCTTCAGCTAGACTTGGGAAGAGCACCTCCACAACATTCAAAAATTCCTCCAAACACTGCGACAACACAAGTAGTGTGCCAATTTGAAGAAGTGCACTTTCGGCATGACCCAGGTTCAATATCTGGGATACATTATTGATGAAAGGGGGGTGCATGTGGATCCAATCAAGATCCAAGTCATTCGGGATTGGCGAACCCCAACCACTATAACAGAGCTTCACAACTTTTTGGGTCTTGCTAATTTCTACCCTAGGTCCATGTTGGGATTCTCTCATATCGCTTGGCCCTTGAGTCAAGTCACTAAGGGAGGAGAGAGAAAAAAATTATTTTGGTCGAAACCTCAACAGAAGGCATTCACAAAATTGAAAAATCGCCTCTATTCTGCCTGAGTGCTCACATTACCAAACTTGCAACAACCATTTGAGATCGAGAAAAATGCCTCTGACTATGCTATTGGGACAGCTCTTACTCAATAGGGACATTTAGTGGCATATCACAGTGAGACATTGTCTAACACAGTTCGCCAGTATCCCACTTATGACAAATAAATGTATTCCATTGTGCAAGCTTGCCGATAATGGAAGCATTAGATTTTGCAGAAGGAAACAATCATCCACATAGACCACCGGCCCCTGTAGTTCATACAGACACAAGGGAAGTTGCAAAATGATCACCATCAAAAGTGGTCCACATATCTGCAATAGTTTCATTCGAACATCAAGTACAAGAAGGGTAGGACCAATAATGTTTCAAACTACCTCAGCCGACCACTGATCGTGGCGCTCACCACCATTCTCAACTCTTGCAGGCATGAGACTTCTGATTGGTCGCTTCTCTACGAGAGTGACCCAGACTTTGGCCACACATACAAGGCACTCTTGGGGGGTACGCAAGTTCCAGATTTTCACCTCAAAGATGCACTTTTATGTCACCTGGGACACCTTTGTGTTCCTTCAAGCGAGCATTCCAAGATGATATGGGAAGCACACTACAGTCGAGTAGTTGGGAATTTCAGGGTCGAGAAAACAGTAGCAGTACTGAAGAAGTATTTATATTGGCCAAACCTTCGAAAGGATGTCGAGAAGCATATCAAATCCTGCACTATGTGTGCCATTGCCAAATCGACCATCAAAAAGCAAGGCCTATATACTCTGCTACCTACCCTTAGTCGACCTTGGGAATCTATCTCCATGGATTACATGTCAGGCCTGCCTTCTAGTAAGCATGGAAATGACTGTGTTTTTGTGGTCGTCGACAGATTCTCGAGGATGGCCATTATGGCGGCCTGTAAGAAGAATATCACAGCAGAAGCCACTACTAAAATCTTCTTTGAATGAGTGTGGGTGCAATTTGGTATCCTGCACTCTATCCTATCAGATCGGGATAGCAGGTTCCTCAGCACATTTTGGTCCAGCCTCTGGTCAATGCTGGACACCAAGCTCACCAAGTCCACATCTTTCCATCCCCAAACAGATGGCCAGACAGAGGTCGTCAATAATATGATTGTACACATTTTGCACATGTAAAATTCAAAGCATCCACGCACATGGGACGAGAGCCTCCCCTATGTAAAACATAGTTATAACTGGGTTCTCCACAGCTCAATCAGACACAACCCCTTTCAGGTGGGCTTGGGATTCCACCCACTATGTCCCATTGACATAGCCATGCCATTTGCAACTACTTAGGCTGATTCGGCTCATGTCTAGTCTAAATTTGAAAAATAAAATAGCTTCATCGAGCGCATTTAGCACATCCGCCAATAGGTTTATGACATATTGGACAAATCCAATGCTAAGTACAAGCAATTCCATGATCAACATTGGGTTCCGCACAACTTCTAGGTGGGCGACAAAGTGTGGCTACATTTGCAGAAGGAGCGCCTCACTAGACCCCATCGCAAGCTTCACCTGCTCCGATATGGGCCATACACCATCACCAGGGCTGTAGGGAACAATGCCTTCAAGCTCAGTATTCCACCATTCCTTGGTTTTCACCCAGTATTCAATGTGGACCGCCTTTGTCCTTACCTCCCACCTCTACTAGACACCTCTCACATTGCAGAACAACTCACATCAACAGAGTTAAACCCAGACTGCATGGAACATGCCACCACAGATTGTATCATGGACATGCAAATCAAGAACACTCGTCAACAAAAGATCCAACTGTATCGGATTGTCAAAGCTGGCCAACTCCTGCACCAAGGAAAGTGGTTCACCAGGGACCAAGTTCAGCAGAAGTTTCCTCATCTCATGGAGGAACTTAACGCAATGGGGACCATTGCTTCCTAAGTGGGGAGGAATGATCCAGGTGGATATTGGTGGTCACCCGCCTATTCCACTTGGGGCCCCACCATTGTCTCTTTCAGTTTTTTAGTTTCGGCACAACTTACTATTTTTAGCAGGTTTTTGGGTCGTGAACTTCCGGAGCCATTTTGAGGCCCTAAACGACATTTTTTGGGCATTGTTTGTTCTGCAAATATGATTTTGTTCCAAAATTGATATTTGTGGCGACATTTTTAGTCCTCAGATAGATCTTTCTAATGATGTATCATGTGCGTCAAACGGAGATAGTATGCCGAAGTTACGTCCTTGGGAAGTTGAAACGCCAATTTACCAAGACGTGGCCCATAGTTTTGGCGCTTCATCTCCTAGGGTTAGGCTTTTGGACGTTTAGAGTTCTCCATTGTTTCTCCATAATAAATGGGCTCTCGAGCCTCTTTGTAACACAGTTCAGAGGTCTGTAGCCGCAACATCTCTTCTTAGAGATTCGCTACCAGCACCCTAGCTATTTTATTTCCATTATGTTTGTAAGCATATTTCTGTTATTTGATATTAATGAAATGAAGCCTTATTTCCGCTGCATCTCTGTGTCTATGGTTATTTCTGTATTCTGTTGTGTTCCTGCATAAATTCGTATCATTTGTATAATAAGAAATAACGTTGATTATTATTATTCCAATGTATTATAATAATAATCATCTCTATTATATGTATTATTATCAATAATCTATATTGATTACATAGATTGACAATTCTCAATCATATGGTGGGAGGGAGAGGAAGAGAGAATGAGAGAGGGAGGAATCTAGTGAGAGACTTAGAGCCCGATAGATAGAGAGAGTGATGGGGAAGAGAGAGGGAGGTGGGAGAGAGAGTGGGGGGGGGGAGGAAGAGAGAGAGAGGAGGGGAGAGAGAGAAGGAGAGAGGTAGGGTGAGAGATAAATTTGGAGGAGGAGAGAGAGGGAAACAAATGGATGGAGTTCGAGGGGGAGAGAGAGGGAGCGAAGAAAAAATATAGAGAGATAGAGGTGGAAAGAAAGAGGGAGTGACACGAGAGAGAGAGAGAGAGAGAGAGAGAGAGATGTAGGAGGGAGAGAAGGGGGAGAGATAATGGGAGAGGGAGGGATATAGTAACAAATTTAGAAGGAAGAGAGAGAGAGAGTGTGTGAGAGAGGAAGTGAGTGATAGGGGGAGAGGTAGAGGGAGATGGGAGGGAAATGGGGAGAGAGAAGGAGGGAGGGGAATAGAGAGATATGTAGTTGGAGGGGAAGAGAGAGGATGAGAAGAATAAAGATAAAGAGGCAATGGTGGAGAGAGAGATAGGGAATGATAAGGGAGAAATGGAAAGAGAGTGAGGGAGAGAAGAGAGAAGGAGGGAAGAGAGAGAAAATATGGGAGAGAGAGGGAGAGAAGTGGAAGAGAGAGAGGGAGAGAGAGAGGGAGAGAGAGAGAGAGAGAAATAGAGAATGGGGAAGAGGGGAAGCGAGAGAAGGAGAAGTGGAGGGAGATAGTGATAAATTTGTGGGTCAAGAGAGGGGGAGAGAGTAGTTTGGGGGGGGGGAGATAGAGAAAGGTGGGAGAGAAAGGGACAGAAAGGAGGGAATAGAAAGAGGAATTGAGAGAGAAGGAGAGAGGGAGGAAGAGAGAGAGATGGGATTTGGACAAGGGGGGAGAGGGGGAGGGAAGAAAAATACATAGAGAGAGAAAGGTGGAGTGATAAGGGATAGATGGAGAGAGAGTGAGCGAGAGAGGAGACTGTGAGAAAAGAGAGAGTAAAGGAGACAGAGATAGAGAGAAGGGGAAGAGAGAAAGAAGGGAATGAGAGAGAAAAAGAGGAAGAGGCGGGGGAGAAAGATAGGTAGATATGGAGCGAGAGTGTGTATGTTTGTGGGGTGGGATAGAGAAACAAAGATGGGGAGATGGAGGGAGATGGAGATATAGATGGAGGGGGGAATAGGGAAGAAGAGAGATATAAAGAGATGGCGGGAGAGAGAGATACATAGATATGGAGAGAGAGTGTGTGTTTGGTTGGGGGTGAGATATAGAAAAAAGAAGGATATATGGAGGGAGATATAGATATAGATTATAGGGGGGGGGAGAGAGAGAGGGATGGGGGAGAGAGAAGGAGAGAGGAAGGGAGATAGACATAGAGATAGAGGGAGAGATATGGAAGAAGAAAGAGACACATAAAGAAAAATACATATATTATATAGTATTATAAAATATTGAACATTATTAACCATAGATAAAGAGGAAGTAAGACTTTCAAAAAAGGTAAAACAAGTTGGATTTAGAAAGCCATTAAGATTTTGTTTTTTCACTGAAATAGTTGTATTGATTTCAGTGTAAATTTTGATTCTTGATTCTATTTGACTGATTTCACTGGATGGATTGATTTCAATGTAGTTATTGATTTCTAATCCCATTTGATTATATGTTGATTTCCAATTGTATTTGGTTACTTGTACTAGATACATTGATTTCTGCATAGATGTCGATTTATAATCCTATTCGATTGCTTGGACTAGATGCATTGACTTTAGTGTAGATGTTGATTTCTAATCCTATTTGATTTCTTGCACTAGATTCATGGATTTCAGTGTAGGAACAAAAAAATTATTGACAACGTGCATTGTTTTTTGTGTGATAACAATTTAAACATAAATAAAATACTTGAAATTCCATCTTAAATAAAACATTTAGTTACCAAAAATGTTTGCTTTTTGAAACTATAAACTCTTTGTAATTGACTGCGTTCTTATTATCCCAATTTTTCTTCATTCGACATTGTTAGTCACTTTGCATTCAAACGGGGGGAGAGAAGGAGATAGGGGACAAGATAGTTACGGTGTTGGAGGGAAGTGTGAGAGAGAGTGACAGAGGGGATAGACAAAGTGAGGTGGGGGTGAAAGGGAGAGAGAGGACTTGAGAGAGAGGAAAGAGGGAGGTAGAGAGGGGTGGGAAGAAGAAAGACATGTATAGAGAGAAAGGTGAAGAGAGAGAGGGAGTTACAAGGGAGAGATGGAGAGAGGGTTAGGAAAAGAGGAAAGTGGGAAGGAAGAGATAGAGGGGGAGAATTGGGAGAGAGAGAGAGAGAGAGAGAGAGAGAAGATTGAGAGAGGGGGAGGAAGAGGGAGGCAGAGAGAGTGTGTATGTTTGGTGGTGGAGATAGAGAAACAAAGGGATGGAGGGAGATAGATATATAGATGGATCGGAGAGAGAGGGAAGAAGAGAGAGACAAAGAGAGAGAGAGAAAGATAATTAGATATGGAGAGAAAGAGAAAGCGTGTATATATGTTTGGGGGTTTAGAAAAAAAACCAAAAAAAATAGAAAAAAATACAAATATAAATTCCATAAAGGAAAGAGGAAAGAAAAAAAACACACACAAAAACAAATTACATATATTATATAATACCTATGGTTAACCATAGAAGAAATATTAAACAAAAGTCTTAGATCTAAAGTATTCTTTGTATTTATCTTTCTTCTTACATTTTCTTTTGGTTTTTTTTTTTTTTTTTTTTTATAATGTCATTGAAATTTGCATTCATTTTTTCATTTTATTTTCACAATGCGATTCTGTAAAAATTGAAATTAACTTTTTCCGTCCATCTAACAATTTCAAATATCCAATTAAATATAGTATCATATTTTTAACATTTTAATTATATTTAAAACTCAAAATACACAAAGGAAACAATTAATTATCAAAATCGATTCTCCCACCTATCCATGTGCATATAAATCCGCATAATCTGTCTAAACACCCATGTTCTTAACTTTATTTTACTTTCAGACATTTAAAAAGTGATTCTTTAAATATATTTTAGTGACCAGTTTAAAAATTTTAAATTATTTTATTTTTTAAACAATTATTAGAGAGGCGGGTTATATAATTATCATTATACTTTTATATTATTTAAATTATATTTTTAACTATATAAATTGGATAATTTTTTAAAATAATTTTGAAATAAAAAATTATAAGAACTTAAATTTAAGAACTTAAATTGAAATAAAAATTATAAGAACTTAAAAATTAAATTAAAGTTTAATAAAAGCATTTTAAATTATAAAAACTTTGATATCTAAAATTATAATTCTAATAAATATTTTAAAATTTAAACAAAATCGGTCGAAGAAGGTTTACGAAAAAGCTTAAAGAGTAACACTTAAAATAAACTACATCTTTAAAAGAATATTCATAATTTAAAATGATAAAATATTATATTTATATACGTTTCAATGGTTAATGGATGAATACACAGGTCAAAAATATTGAATCAGTGAGGCAAGTTAGTCAAGCAGTCTTTTATGGGGCAATGATGGTGGATTTCTCACTGTGCTTATCTCACAGTTGAGATTATTTGATCATGTACTGTATATATTATCAATATATTCAGCGTTTTTTTCTTTCTGAAAAAAAAAAAAGTTAGTCAAGCATTATCCGTAGTCTAACTAGCCAGAGAAATCGCCCTGAAAATCATGAAAATTCCCATAAGATTTTCAGAAAATCCAGCAGAAATTTTTCCCATATATATGTAGGCAAGGGAATCCCGCTTCTGAAACGTTTGAATATGTGGCGGCCGACCACGATCGAGTCTGCATTGACCATGCTAAATTCCGCGTCTTACTTACCTGCATACTTTACGCTTCTTTGCGCCCAATGTACTTTACCTCTTAAGACTGGTGTTTGCTGCCGGAACTACAGTGGATTCCAGCAATTACCAGGCTTCGCTTTCTCCATTGAAACACTCGGTTTGTTGGCTTTTGGAGATGTAACGCTAGAAAGTCGATCCAAGCCATATATTTATGAAACGATCCTGGTGAGTTCTGGCACAATGCTGTACATTTGCCTTATCAGAACATCGCTGACCGTTGATCCCTTTATCTCTACGATTGAGTTGAGGCCCCTCGGAGATGGCATGTATTCACAAGCCAAGCCCGGAACGATGTTGCCTTTAGTCCGAAGAACTGACGTTGGTGGAAAATCGGATACCAGGTAAGCATTTTCAACTTTACATAGTAAATGCCTATGGAATTCTAAGCACGTTTATATGTTTTATCCCAGTACCTGGCTAATCAGAAAATATCTAGTAACCATATTAGTGGTGAGAGAATACTAAAGTATTTTGGGTATATTGGAGAGTATATGCTTTAGAAAAATGTTACTAAAGTTCTCGCTTATCATGACTTATTTTTATGCTTTTCATTGGATTTTTAAAATAATTATTTGTTTAAAAGACCAAGATGACATTTAAGTGAAAATTTCACATCAATAACAGATTTGAAAGAGCAATTTTCATGCAATCAGTTCTGAAATATTTTGTCAACAGTTGAGTTGAATAGCTTTGTACGGTGGGCTAAGCAGGTATCCTCAAGACAGCTTTGACCGCATATGGAGACCACATATAAGTATTGATAATTCCGATCTTGATGTTTCAGAAGCAAATTGCAAAGAGAATATTTCGACAAATAATACCAGAAACCTTCCTCCAAGTGAAGTCATGAAAACAGCGTGGGTTCTAAACAGCTCGAAACGCTTTTCAATCAAACCCGGCCGATCCTTCCAAGGCAGCAAGTCATTACTGATATTATATTTTGCAGATATCGGAAGTTTAAATATGTCTGAATCGAGATCATTTTACGTCACAGTAAATGACGAAGGACAGTCTGAAATCATTACTATCGTGCCAAATTACTCTATGGTAGAGCAAACAATCTCAATAAACGAAACAGGCGGCATCAAATTTGAGCTTGTGAAAACCACTGACACCAGCAATCCACCTATAATCAACGCTCTTGAGTATTACTCCGTAGTTAATACGCAACCAGCAACATATCCAGAAGACAGTGAGTTCTCACTAACACTGAAATTGCTATTATTATAATTCAATGTCTAACCAAGTATTTTTTAAATTGCAGTTGAAGCTCTTGAAGCTATCAAAAAGAAGTTTGGCATAAAAGACTGGATTTCAGATCCTTGCTATTTGGTCCACTGGGAAGGAATTGGCTGTGAAGATCGATCTTCGAGCATAAGAATTTCTCAAATGTAGGTTTGGTTTCTCGTTATGATTTGTTTACAGAAACCTCATATTAGATTGGAAACCCATCTAATAATCCTCACGTTGCCAGAAATTTGTTTGGTTTCTCGTTATGATTTGTTTACAAACCTGATATTGGATTGGAAACCCATCTAATAATGCTCATGTTGCCAGAAATTTGTCTCGAAAGAACCTTAAGGATCAATACCCGAGGATTTTGGACAGTTGAGTGAATTGATTGACATGTAAGCATAATGATAACATATTTCTCGACGTTGATGGAATTAATTCCCACCTACCGCCATGAATAAAGACCAGTAGCAGCCCACACTTCAATCAATTTTGCGCAACACAACTCAGGGTTTCCAAATCCACACGCGGCTCATGCAAAATCCAAGCAGAGTACCCTGACCATAACTTTGCGTTATTTCTTACCTCCGCCATTCACCTATTTTTCATTTAAAACCACCTGCATCACAAATCTCTTACCTTTCCCTTAATGCTTAGCTATAAGTTAAATCCCCACTGATGCGATATGTGGCGGGACACACCACCTACCTTTACCGGATTACCCGAACACTGCAAGCCTTTGTTATTCTGCCATTGCCTTTGTATTTTTCATTTCACACTTACCATAGTTTTCCGCATCGTCGCCCGCACTTCGGAAGTTTTTGTTTTTACTTCTTAAGCCGCCCGCAACATCCACTTCACAAGTTTTGCACTTCACCTTTCCGCTGCCCGCAAGCTATGTTATTTGCGTTGCGATGTGATAGTGCTACCACAAATCACAATCGCAACATTTTAAGTTTCCCTTCCGCCACCTGCAAAAGTTATGTTATGTTATTTGCGATGCAATCGCAAGAGGAGCACGTGTCAAGTTCAAGAGGGCAGCGCAAAGCACACATAGCAAGCTCAGGAATTTAAACGGATCGTGATCGCAAGTTAAATTGTTTTGGATGCAATGCGATGTGCCACATCACATCGCATATCGCAAATTTTAAAGTCTTCCTGTATATGCACCAAGTTAAAATTTAAGATCGCCGATTTGCGATGGAGGCCCAAATGTAATGTGGTCTCAAAGCCAAAACATATAAGTTTTCAAGTCTGCTAGTTTGTGTGTTGAACGTTGTTTCGTGTGTAAACAACAGAAATAGAGTGCAGGACAATTTTGGTTCTTGAACATATTATTTGCATTGAATTTCTTTCAATGTTCAGGCTTCAGCCATTTTGAATTAAAACCTATGTAATTTCATATTGTTACTGTGATGGAATGAAAAAGAATTTTCAGTCCTCTCCTGTGTTTTTACGTTATCTGTCCATGAATTTCATTTCCGCGGTATTTTTTCATTCTCTGTGTTGTGGGGGAAACGCATATCCCTCTCTGTTTGATTATTCAGAATTTCTAACATGGTATTAGAGGAGGTCTCAACTCTCAGTAAAAGAACAACCTATCTTTACTGAACAAGCTGAAAGGTTGATTGTTTGAGAAGCGGATTTCTCTTGCAGTGAGATGGTTTCTGTTTTATACAACGAAGAAGGTTGTTTGTTTACACAGTCAGAATGGCAGCAACAGGCACAAGCCTCACAAATCCACAACTATCACAGTTCAATGGTAGAAATTATGATTATTGGGCCATTACAATGAGGTCCCTATTTTCTTCACAAGATATTTGGGAGCTGGTGGAAAACGGTTTTCCAGAACTAGCAAATGTAGCAGCGCTTAATCCTTTGACACAAGCAGAAAGAGACTTGTTGAAAGATAATAGGAAGAAGGACTCCAAAAGCCTCTTCTATATCTTCCAAGCAGTACATGAGAGTATTTTCCTAAGAGTCGCAGCAACAACGAAGTCCAAGGAGACATGGGATATCCTCAAGACAATCTATCAAGACATGGAGAAGGTGAAGACAACAAAAATTCAAATGTCGAGGAGAGATTTTGAAACTCTCTGTATGAAAGAGTCTAACAGCATATTCTCATTCTTCACACATGTGAATGGTTTGGTTACCCATATCAGGTCTCATGGAGAGACACTTGTGGAAAGAAGAATAGTTGAGAAATTGTTAAGAATTCTACCATCAAAATTTGATGCCATAGTAGTGGCCATAGAAGAGAAAAATGATCTCTCATAATATTCAGTGGATGAGATTTGTGCATCACTGATGTGTCATGAACATAGAATAAACAAAGCAATGACATCCTCATTGGAGCATGCATTCAAGATAAAAATTTGTTTTGGTCGAGGTAGAGGTTGAGGAAAATCAAACTACCGAGGAAAAGGAAGAAGCCCACATAGAGGTGGAAGAAGCAGCCCTTCAAGCACAAGTGGATGGGGCAACAACAAGAACTCAAGTGAAGGTTCAAGCCAAAATCAAGCACAAGGACAGAGGTATGATAAATCCCAAGTCTAATGTCATTATTGCAAAAAGTATGGACATTATACCAATGAATGTAGAAAGAAGAAAAATGACATGTGTAATAAACCAAACATAAATTTTGCAAGAGAAAATGAGAACCAAGGAAATGTGCTTTTAACTTGTAATGTAGCACAAGATAAACAAGAATACGTATGGTTCTTAGATTCAGGTTGTAGTAACCATATGATTGGAAACATAACAATGTTTGCCAATCTGGATGAGAATGTGAAATATGAAGTGACAATGGTGACTGATAGTAAAGTCTCTGTCATGGGGAAATGAAGAGTAAGAATATTGACAAAGAAGGGAGAGAAGAAGTTCATACCAGATGTCTATTATGTCCCTGGTATGAAATGTAACTTTCTAAGCATTGGGCAGCTCACGCAAAAGGGCTACAATGTGTTTTTAAAAAATCATGTTTGCACAATCATGGATATACCTCCAAGTAAAAGATTCATTGCGAAAGTGTATATGACAAGCAATGGAATGTATCCTCTCAAGATCAGATCAGACTTGAAGGAAGGAGGAAACGTAGTACCTGTAACACAAGAAATATTTCAAGAAGAAGTGAAAGATGAAAAATGGTTATGGCATTTGAGATTTGGACATCTCAATTTCGGAGGTTTGAACTTGTTGCACAAAAAAGTAATGGTAAGAGGATTACCACTCATAGGGAAACTAGACAACCTATGTGAAGGCTGCATCTTTGGCAAACAACACAAAGAATCATTTATAGCAGGAAAGAGTATAAGGGCAAAGGCACCCTTAGAGTTTCTCCACTCAAATTTGTGTGGACCAATGCAAATGCCATCATTAGATGGCAGTCATTATGTTTTGACATTTATAGATGATTACACAAGAAAGAAATGGGTTTATTTTTTGAAACAAAAGAGTGAAGTGTTTGAACAGTTCTACCATTTCAAAGCTCATGTTGAGAATCAAAGTGGACACTACATAGAAGTGTTGAGAACTAACAGAGGAGGAGAGTATATGTCCAAATACCTATGTTTCTGTAGAGGGCATGGAATACACAAGCAATTTACCACAAGGTGTACACTGCAGCAAAATGGTGTAGCAGAAAGAAATAATAGAACCATCATGGACATGGTATGAAGTATGTTTAAGGAAAATAATTTGCAAAATGAGTATTGGGCAGAATCTGTCAATTGTGCAACTTATATTTTAAATAGATGTCCAACCAAAGTTGTTATGAACAAAGTCTTAGAAGAAGCATGGAGTGGAAAAAAGTATTTTTTCACTCACATGAGAGTATTTGGATGTGTGGCATATGCACATGTCCTGGTTCAATTAAGGAAGAAGCTAATAAAACAAGGGGGAGAAGTGTATCTTTGTTAGATACAGTGATGAATCCAAGGCCTACAAACTCTATAATCCATCAACCAAGAGATTCATAATTAGCAGAGATGTTCAGTTCATTGAAGAAGAATCTTGGGATGGAAGTTTAGAGAATATGGTGAATGTGAAGACATGTTTGTCTCATGAAGAGTAAGAGGAATGGACAACAAATAATAATTCCTCCACGATGGATCCTCTTCCACCCACACAAGCACAACAAACCCCATCACAAGAAAGCTGTTAGTCATCAGTAATGTTTTTCTTTCTATAGATGACTAAATGTTTATCACATATTTATAGAAACAAAATTCATGAATATTGTGAGTTCTAGAAATCTCACTGCCTTCATTATCCTTAGGATAAATTTTTCATTGTTATACTACTCTACCAAGGCATGGCCAGCCTATCACTCCCAGAAGACCCAATCATGGACTTATGCCACTCATTCTCACTATGTTTTCCACCTCTAACCTTACCATTATGTTTTTACTTGCCTAACCCTTCTACTTACACCTTGGATTGCCAAGTAGCCTAACCTTTTCCCCTATTCATCAAGTGCCTCAAGCATTGACGATTTTAAGCTACCTTTCTAGGCTCTTTAGATAAATCAAAGTCAGTAGTTTCTAGGATTGTAATGCATAAAGGTTTTTCAAGGCTCTGTTTTACACCTACAGACCCCTAAGTCAAGTTTTCAACCAAAGGCCAAGTCCAAAAGGCCTCCCAATAGCTCCTTTAGTGTTTCATAGGTTATTCATTGTTTTGGTTTTCTAAAAATCAATCTGTTTCATGTGCCAAGAAGGTAAATCAAATGGAAAAGGAGGTAAGCAACTATTTGTCCAAGTTTGATGGAAAAACGCTCAAGAGAGACCTCCTTGATCAAAGCGCAACTTTTGCAAAGAACAACTGTCCATACTAGAAATTTCTGCAGGAATGAAAGAGATGGCCATCGGCAAAAAGATAGGTAAGTTAAGAGGGTAAATCATCAAAAAGGACATTCACAGCAAAGGGGAGACAACATTCCTATGAACAAAGAAAATCAGGGTTTTTATAACTGATTTGAAAAACAGGTGTTGCCCAACAAGTAGTGCATGCAAAGGATGACAAGGACAAAGGTACATCAGCACCACTAAGCACAAATTAAAGATTTATTGAAACAATAAATGAAGGTGAGAGACCTCCTTGATGACAGTAGGTAGAAATTGAAAATTGATATCAGAGGATGACTTACATGGTTTGTTAAGGCAAGACTGTTTCACTGCACCAAAGGGAGAAATTGTAACGAATATCAGTGTGAGGTAACCTAAGTTTTCAAGTGCAGTCAAATGTCTTCAAAAATGGTCAAAATAAGGAAAGGAGGTTAAGTGTCAAAATAGAACACCAAGAAAATCATGAGTTTGCTATTGAGTGACTAAATTTATCAAGATTCTAAAAATGACTAGGAAAACAAAATTAATTTGTGTCAGGGAACTTGCATGAGCAGCACAGAAGTGGCCAAAAGAAGACATGGTGGGCATGATTTATAGTCTTGGACAAAATATAGATGTCATTGTCAAAAGCAGTAACAGCAGGGAGAAAGTTATATTTTCAAAATCACCTACCAAAGGATAATTTTTATGCTTAAATCACCTCCTGCAAAAGGGTAAAGGAAATATCAGTAAAAGGATAAAAATATAAAAATTAAACATTAGCAAAGGTAGGTTTTGGTTTTAATTTATTTATGTAAGGAGATAAAGCATCATCATTCACCACTCAACACCATTTTTCATTTGCAAAAGGGAGTAAGAGGTTTTCAAGGAGAAATTTCAGGTTTTCTGGCAAGCTTCAGGTAGGGGAAGCCCTGCACGACGCTCTTGAGAACATGTGCTATGCACCTGTGCATGCTCTCTTTGGGAATTTCCATAGGGCCCTGCGTGCTTGTGTAGTGGTGCTACTCATTTACCACGTGCAGGATTGCCCGACACCACTCCGCACGAGCTCCTATGCGTTGGGCCATTCAACGCAGAGGCCCGACACTGTGTAGGCTCTGTCGCACTACGCACTGGGTTGTTCAAGCCTCACCCGAAACTTTGAGACTCTGTTGTGTTTTTCTTTTGTCCATTCAGGCACTGCCCAGGAGAGACCTGACAAAATTCAGCTCCGCACAGGTGCTACGCGTTGGGCCGTTTAGGCTGACCCAACAACACATGCAGGAGCCTGAGCGCTACGATCTTGTGCTTCACGTTCATCCAGAAAGCCTCTCAAGCCAGTACAAGCCTCCAATTTTCCTCAAAGCACCTCAAAACCTCTACTTGATGCCTAATTAAGGTTTTTGAAAGAGGTATCATTAGGGGAATTTTGAGGTCTAAAATGGGCCTCCTAAGGAAAATGTACAATCAAATTTCACTTTATGAGAACGAACGAAATTTTATGGGATGACATCATCCCTAATGGTTGAGGTGGCATTGCTTGAGTTAAAGGTACTTACTTGTCACATTCTCAATAGTGGATAAAAACTCATGGTTAACCATGGTAGTGCTCTAGGTACTTTTAAAGTCAAAGTAAGGCACTCATAATAAATATCATTTCACACTTTTTGAATAAATATATATTATTGTCATTTCATATTTCTTGAAAGAAACAAGGCATATCCCTATACATTTATTATATTATCTTATTTTTATGTAGTATATTAATTACATGTTATTATACAATTTAAATAATATAAATTTTAATTAATAGCATATAATATAATTAAAAATTTATATATTTATATTTATATTTTATTTTAAGTTATTTATGTACAAAGGACAAATGCATTAGTTGTTCAATGATAATGATTTTTTCTTGAAAATCTCATTCTTTTTTATAGTCACATCAATACAACCTTTTTTATTATTTTATTTTGGTACAACTTTTGAATTGAATTTAGCTATGGTTACATGGATTTTGGTGCAAAAAGTGAATTGAAAATTCATAAATGTTGTTTTATTGGTTTAGCTATTATTTTATTATTTCCTTAGGAGGCCCATTTTAGACCTCAAAATTCCCCTAATGTTAGATTTTCTGCCCCCTCTCATGTTGTTTTAAAGGGTGAATTTAGAAAGAAAGTTAGAAACCCTAGAGGAAGAGATAAGTTTAGTCTCCATGTTAAGAAGTAGCTCTTCTACCAAATAACATCTCCATTTACACAACTAGCCTTCACACTGCCAAACCTTGACACCAGTGTCTCCTCACCATTGCACTCACCCTCTTCATATCATTTCACAAGAAATTTCAAGGTTTTGATTTTAAAGCAAGAGTAAGGATAAAATTCCTAGAGAAGGTAGTGTTGACAGTGGCGAGGGAGGTCAAAGGCCTAGGGGACTACAGAGAAAGGGCAAGAGAGAAAACAGGTTTGAGCCTTTGAGCACCAAGGAGTTGACAGCCTCCCCTACCACAGTTGCATATTTCCAAGAGGTAGGAGGATTTGATTTCTATGAAAAAGTACAAAGAGTCAAAAGTCACCCTGAGTTGACCAAAATTTTCATCCTAAACCTCCATAACCACCAAGTACACCTAGCTAGGGTAAATTTTGAGTTGTCCACCAATACAATTGCTATGGCCACTAGGATACCTTGCATGGGAGAGAAATGGTTCAAACAAGTGAATTTGGACTTAAGCCATTACCTGCATTTTTTGAAACCAAGATACCAAGTTTATTGCAAGACTACTTTTCCATTTTCCCATCTTCTGGAAAGATATGCCCCTTTAATGAAATTCATCATGAAATAATTCACTTGTGAGGGTAGGTTTTCTGGGCTCTATTCCTACCATATAAGTCTGCTCATGAATTTCACTAGGGCAAAGCTATTACATTTGCCTTATTACCTTTATAGAAATATTGATAAGATGTCATACATTGTGCAAAAGAAGCCTCATTCACAACAAATACAGAGTATTTTCCACCATTCACTTTTAAGATGATTATGTTGCATCAATTAGAGCAACAGGGTATCACATGGGAAGTGTTCATCGCCCATGATGTTTTCACAAATCCACAACCTCTTCCTCTGCAAAGTTTACCCTCATCATCTCATCCACCTTCCTCAATTCCTCCATCAACCACCACTGACCATGATTCCTCATCCACACATAAATCCTCTCCCCAAGAGAACTTCCCTCCTTCACCTTCTCCTAAAGCATCAGAACAAGAAGAAAGTGATGAACAACATGAAGAAAAAAGTGAAAAAGAGGAAAATGACATCCAAGAAGAAAATGATAGTCAAGAGGAAGAAACAAGTGATGAGGGAGAGGAAAATGAAAATGAATAAAGTGGTGATGATGAAGAAGAAGAAAAGGAGAGTGAGGAAGAAAATTACAATGATAAAGAGGACAATTTAGAACAAGAAGACCATGAAGAGGTAGATAATGAAGAGGCATATCTTGAAGACAAAGGCAATGAGCCAAATAGTGAGGAAGAAACAAATGAAGAAAAGGTAGATGCAAGCAGTGATGAGGAAGATTCTAAAAACAAAGGCAATGAGCAAAAAAATGAAGATGAAGAATAAAACAGTGACCCAAATAGTGAGGAAGAAACAAATTAAAAAGAGGTAGATACAAGCAATGAAGAAGAGACAAATTAAGAAGGGACATATGATAAAAAGACAAAATTTGAAGAAGAGATAGAGGCATAATTAGAAGAATAAGTCAATGAACATGACAGTGATAAAGATGAAAACAGTGAGCATGACAGTGGGAAAAACAATGATTCTGATGAAGAGGACAATTTAGAAAAAAATGACAATGAAGAAGGTATGGAAGAGGATGGAAATGATGAAAATTCTTAGAACAATAATGAAGACACTGAAAAAGACACCTCTAACAGTGATACACAAACATGATGATGGAAATGATAATGTTGCAAACACAGAGGAGGATAATGAAGACACGATGATGACTGATAGCCCTAAAAATAATGACAGTAGTGACATTATGAACCCAAAAAGAAGTCAAGGGATTGATCATAGTGGTGAAGGTCATGATAGTGATGTTAGCATGAAGGAAAATGAAAATACCTCTCAAGAGGGAAGTCAAGAACAAAATGAAGAAGACATGAATACATATATCATTGATGAAAGGAAAGATAGTCTTAAGGTCAGCCATGAAGAGGGAATTCTAGTAGACAAATTTGATTTTCTCCCTCTCATATGTCAAAAGGGGCCAAGGCTTGTGTTTGCTACTTCCAAGAGGCAAGGGACCATGCCATCCTCCTCACCTCAACCACTAGACAAAGGGAAACAAAGAATAAAGGAAGAAGAAGAAGACCATGAGGTGGAGATGGAATTTGAGATCATTCAGGTAGATAGTGATGAGGAGAATTAAGAAAGAATCACAAACATGCTCATCCAGGATAGAAATACACAAATCAAAGACCTCCAAGCACATTTAGATAGGGCCAAGAGTATAAATTATGCCCTTGACTTGGAAAATAGGAAACTGGGAGCACAAATGGAAATCTATGAAGCTAGAGCCCTCAAGGCCTAGAAAGAAGCCCAAAAGGCACAATCTAGAAGAAGAACTAGAACCATGGGATTGAACAAAGAAATGGCTAAACAAAGGGAGGAAGAATAAGCCCTAGCAGAACAACTCCCTTTAGATGAAATTTTTGCTATGGATATAGCCCATGACCGAGAGCCTTGGTTGGAGAGAGCCAACATACACTTGGAGGCCAAATTGAAGAAATAAAACCAAGATCTTGACCTCCAAAGAAGAATAATTAAAAATTATGCCCAAAGGAACCAAATTGCAAGGGCTAAGCTAAAAAAGGCTCAAGACAAGCTCCAGGCAATAAAAGAAGAAAAAGGGCCAAGCTAGGCTTGGAATCTTGGCACAAGCTTCTCTACAGCTCTCCCAAAATCCATGAGGCAGTCATCCACCAAATTTGGGAGAATTTTTACAAGTTTTTATTTTTTGCTAATTTTGAGGGCCAAGGGGGTAGCACACATGGTGCTATGGTTTTTCTCAGGGCATCTTCAGGAGGAAAGGCTTGCATTTTCTGAATCCTCATCATAACAATAGGATGCTCGCAAATTTTCAGATGAATTGGAGTTGCTTTGGTTCTCCAAAAGGGTTAAAAGCACCATAATTTTTACCTTTCTATCTACTTTTCAGGACATGTGCTGCACCTTTAACAGTCTTGGAATTTTTGGTTTTCGAATAGGTTACAGATGACTAATCAAAGAAACAAAGGTATATTTGGAAAGTAGACTTCAAGGGATTTCCAACGAGCCATCACGAAGCCTATTCCTACAACGGGAAAGGCTTCAAAACATTTCTGCAAGATGACACATTTTTCCTATTCTTGTGTTATGCCCTTGGCATGCAAATTTCTCCTAAAACACAGTGTTGTGCCCTTAGTAGAGGGAAATTCAACAATGAATGCTTGGAAAGTTTTAGGAGGCTTGTCATATCTCAAATATCATTTTCTTTGCTAAAAATTTTCGAAAATATATTTTGTTTTAGATATTTTGTGCCTTGGGCCTTGTAAGGTCTCAAGGACAATAGTGACATTTCTGATTAGCCAATAGGCTTCTAGATACTCTAGTAGGTTTTTCTCCTCCTTGTTTATTAAAAAGGCATTGAGGAATCATTTTTAATGTTGGATTTTCATGAGTTTTGAGAGCAATACATGGTTCTTTGAGGTTGAAGAGAAATTTGGTGTTATGGATCTTGTGAATGATATGCTTTGATTGATGATGATGAAGGCTTGCTTGCAGGATCCCCGAGCTTGGTGAATGGTGATGTGTCTCTAATTTTTTCATGTTTTCTTGTTTGTCATTATGTCCATCTTTCTATGTTGCAGTAGATCAGAAAAGTATAGGCTAAGAAATGTTGTTTAAGGCACCTTAGTCCTCCTGTTTTCTAATGTCTTTAGGTTTTCCTGTGCTGGGTGTGTTTAAGGAATTCCTAGTTGCTCCTTAGGCCTCTTTATGCTTGTTTATTTCATCAATGGATTAATATGCTAGTTTCCAAACATTTTTTATGGTAAGCCCTGCTTATTTTATGCTCTCTAAACTCTTTTTTGAAATATCTCTTTGAAGTATTACTTGTTAGGTTAAGTCAAGGAGGTGTCGTTCTAATCTTGCCCTTTGTTCATCCCTATCAGTTTGCCTCAAAGTTATTTATAGCTTGATTGATTATGTATAGGAGTTCCCTCTTCATTGGTTATTATTATTTTTCATCTTATATGTTTTTAAACTTTCTAAGTGAAACCAATGAAGTTAGATAGGATTTCTTCTTTTCTGTGTTTCACTAGATTCTTCATCTTGAATGTTTATTTGTTTAAAGTGTTGTCATTGAGTTAATGGGTTTCCATATCTCATGATTATTATATTTTGCTTATCAGTATTTGAGACCTTCTTGTTTACGAGTATATGACAAAGGATTCTTAATTTCCCTTTTCCCTACCTTGTTTCCCCAACTTAATGTCCATTTCACTTCACACATAACCTTAAAAGATCCATTGACTACACTAGATTTTCCCTGTGATGCACTCTGACTCATTATTGAGATATCCATAACTTTCATAGGCTCCATAGCCCAATGATTTGATGACCTCTTATTCCACCTATTCCACTTGATCATTTTACCAAACCCAACCAAAAAAACAAAACCCTAAACTTCACAACTAGCCTAAAATCAACCATCTAAAGCAAAAAAAGTTCACATCCTTTGCATACAATAGAGATAGCCCTCTTTGAGTCTAGAAAGGCTAGGTCCTAGGACTCGAAAGATTGGTTTCATGTTACCATGTGCATTTGGTCTACCAATATGCTAAATCATGGGACCCTAACATTCTAGTGATCACGGTGGGACTCAGTACATAGTAGCCTAAAAACTTTTATAGACTTATTTAAACCCTAAGTTAAGCTTAAAAAATCAACTGATAGCCAAGAGTAGAATCTGGTTGTTTCACCATTTTAGAAAAATGATGACTCATCTATAGGACACTCTCACAAACCTTAGAGGTACATAAAGGAACTTAGAAAACCCCAAAACATCCTTAGATTGGTTTATTGTCAATTATTGGTGGTGGACCATAAACATACATCCTTCAAATGGCAAAAAAAATATCCAATCGGCAACTCCACTAGCCTCCAATAGGGCTATTACTTCACTAGTTCTCATTTAGACTCCCTGGGATTGTATCAAATCAACCCTCAGAAGTTTAGAAGCCTAGTTCTACACTATGAGAGTTTACCAAGCACTAAGAGAGGTCAGCCTTCCGAAAACAGTCCTAAACTTTTAGCCACTCTGCATTTTGAGTTTGAAATCTAGCTTCAGAAAGGATCAGTACCAGATATCATCCAGACACAAACTCTCCCAACATAGTTGATGACGCAGAAAATATTTTCTGGCAAAATTCTAGATCTGGAAACTTAACCAGTGTTAGGACTATTCACAGAGCAAGCATTGTACCTGAACATCTTACAACTTTACAAGATCCCCAGGTTGACTTGCATCATACAAAGAACTTTTTCAGAACCAAGTCACAAACTGATATTCACTAGACTGACCTTGAGCCCATAGGTTTGCAGCGAAGTTGTAGTAGAGAAGCATCTCCTTCCACACCACCTGACTTTCAGCTTCTCCATCACTTCAACTCTTTCCATACCAAATATGCTCAGAATCAATTTTCCAGTCCAAGTACTTCTACCACACCCATCCATACCACCACTGTGCAAACCACTCCACTTCATCCTACACCCCCTTTCACAAACCCCCCTCTTGTAAATCCTCCATTAGCTCCCATCATGGGAGCTTGGTATGTCCCCCTGGTTTTACCAGAACCTTTGGTACCTTTTACCAAATGACTACCAATCCAGAATTCCCCACTTCACCAGTGTTGAATCCATCACTTCCCAACAACATGTAGATAGGATAATGATGCCTTTGAATATATGGAATTGGAAGAAGAAACCAATAAAATGAGGATCTTTGCAGAAATCCTAGGAGGAGAGGCTAAGAAATGGTTTAAAGGCTTAGCTACTAACACCATACATGATCTCCCTTCCCTTTACAAATATTTCATAAAAAAAGTGGGAAATCAAGAAAAACCCCCTCCAAATCCTTTCTGAATATAAAAATCTTAAGAAGAATTTAGGGGAGAGTGTACAAGAGTATTACACTAGTTTTAACAGAGTCTACAATGCCCTCCCCGCTCACATGAAACCCCCACAAGGCCTAGCACTAGTGAAATTTCCTTAAGGCTTTGATCTGGACATGAAATACCAAATGAGAGAGAGAGACCCCACAAATTTAGAGGAAATGCAAAGGGCATCTATTAGTGCAGAAGCCAACTTTATTGAAAAGAGAGCGAGGATGAGGGGAAAAAATAGTCATTTACAAAGATGAAAGCATAGCCTCAATCTCTTCTTCCAATGTGAAGATAGATAGCCTAGTTAGAACCATGGAGAGAATGATGGAAAGGATAAAATTGAATGAAAGAGCACCTCATAGGGAAAATCAACCAAATCCCAAAAACAGAAACATAATTCAAAGCCTCAGAAGAGACCCTACCCAAAATAGGCCACGAAACAATGACCAACAAATTAGGCCTCCTTTCCAAGACAATTATCTTGATGAAGTGGAAAGAGAGAATGAAGAACCTGAAGAAAGACATGTAAACTTAATAGGTTTAGATAATGAAGATAATGCTTTTCTCACAGAAGAGGAACAATAGTTCTTTTCCCGAGATCAATCTGGAACTAACTATGAGAATTTTTAAGACTATAGGTTGGGATTTGAAAATCAAATAATGGAAGTCCATAGGCAATATAACCTTAGGAAAAAAAGAACCAAGATGCCCTGAAGAAAAACCAAATAGACACTTTTGTTCGGAAAACCCCTTAAAATATTCCTAAAAAGACAGCAGACAATACCAACACCATGGCTAAGAAAACTGATCCAAACAAAGACAAAACTAGCCAACAAAGTTGTGATACAAGATGTCCTAGTACCTCTACTAGTGACCTTGAGAAAACTCTTTTGTCAAAGCCCCAAATAAGAATCAACAAATTAAAAATGTAGAAAAATTTATGGCTGATAAAACTTATGTAAATATGTCTAGAACACAAATACCTTTCAGCTTTGAAGGGGAGATTGCCAAAATCAAGATAACCAGACCTATCACTGAACTGGTTACTTAAGAAATGTATAGGTCCCAAGTTCTGAAAGTCTTAAACATGGAAAATGATACTAACACTCCACACTTGACTGATGACAAACCAGAGTTGTTGTTTGGTCCTGAAGTTGAGGGAAAATACCAAGAGGGAGCTGTCCCTCCTTTCTATGTTAGCCGAAATAGACATGACAAAATATTACAAAATGCCATGCTAGAATCTGGTGCCTCTCACAACCTCATTCCTAAAGTTATTATGGAGAGATTAGGCCTACAAATTAATAAACCTTATAAATACTTGTAGTCATTCGATTCCAATAGAGTCAAGTGTTTAGGCCTAATTAAGGATCTTTGTGTCAATCTGGAACAAATACCCGCTAAGAACCTAGTCATAGACATAGTTGTTGCTGACATCCCCCCGATGTATGGTATGATTTTCTCCAGATATCGGGGGGCCAAGATTCAAGGGAACCTCCAAATTGACATATAATATGCTACCATCCATGTTTTCAACCAAACCAAGAGTTTATACTGGGAGTCCCACATGAAGTATATGGTAAGTAGCCTGGATAGGACAAACAACACTCCTGTCTATTCCATTCACTTAGATCTTGATTATTTCATCTTGTGTAATGAGGAGGACCTTAATGAGAAGGTAAGTGAATTTGAGACAGATATATACACACTGAAACATTCAAAGAAGTCTCTGCATGAGGGAATCAGTAGTCAACACTTTAACAATCCTCAACCACATGATGATAAAACTAAACTTGAATTTCTGCAAACTGAAAATGAAATTTCAAAACCAAAAATCAGTTTGAAATCTGAATCAGGTTGCTCAAATGAAGGACAAACCTAAAAAATGGGAATTTTTCCTTTTTTCAATCTAGAAGTGTTGAAATACTCTCACATAACATAAAATATTTAGGAATCTAGATCAAAAGAGTCTTATGTTCTTACCTTACATAGACAACTCATAATCAAAGAGTTTTGTCCCTTCAGAAGAATTATCGACTCTCAAATATTTCTATCGACCTTAAAGGAGTATCTGTTGGGACTGATATGAAGGAGTATAATGTGGGCAGCCTAGGAAAACCCAAAATGATTAAGTTATCCTTAAATCTATCGTTATACACAAAAATGAAATACATAAGGTTATGCAAGAAGTCTCAGGATGCTTGTATATATAGTGATGAAATCTTAAAACCTTGTGACATAGGCACTATTCAAAAGAGGTCTCCTTCTAAGAGAAACAATGAAACCCTTGGACAAATTGTGTCACTAACAAAGAAAGAAAAAGGATGCAGACTATGTATAGACTTTAGGTGCCTAGCCAAAACCTCCATAAAGTATAAATACCCTTATCCCAAGATAAATCATGCTATTAAAATGGTAGGAAATTTTCACAGGATGTCATTACATGATACTGTTTCAAGTTATCATCAGATGATACCACTTCTGATCAATCATCATAAAGCCATTTTCAAATTTCCTTGGAGCAACTACATCTTTGACCAAATGCTTCTTGGTCTAAGGAATGCTGATGACACCTTGCAAAGAGCCATGGCCCCTATTTTCAACTTCTTCACTATGATTTACATTGATGACACCATTATCTATTGTGAAGCTGGTAAAGAGTACCTTTTTTACCTAAGTAGGATCTTTGGTAGACACAAGTTTTGGAAGCAAGACTCAAAGAGGAAATACCAAGGAGAGCATGGCTTGTTTGAAATTTTTTGGAAAAATCCTTACACCATGCTTTAAAATGGAGGTAACTATGATTTATGTTCATAAGAGCTGAATGGACAAATAATGTTAGGAGATCCTTTTGAGGACAGGATGCTCAAGTACCATTGCTGTAAAAACCTTTAGTTTAAAAAATTTTCATTCACTGTAGATAAACATTTCATGAGAAAAGTCACAAAAATACAAAAACAAAGAAAAAAAGAAAAAGAGGGCAGATTTGAAAAGAGGTACAACCCCATACCCAAAAAATAGTATTACTAAAAGTGTGCAAGCCTAAGTGCCACTACTTGTTCAAAATGAAGATCTTGTTCAGTCATATAGCCTAATCATGGTTGAACATGCTTTAAATTTGTGTTGATAAGTTAGTGAAAGAGATCTTGTCAAAACATTCAAACTTGACTTGTCAAAAAGGATAGATTAGGAATGAAAGATATTGGTTCCACATGCTCAAAACTGAACCAAAGAGGAAGATGGGGATGCATACCAAATGATATATCATAGCCCTTGTTTTTCTAGTTTTGTTTGAACAAAAATAATGTTTGTGTGCAGCTTGTTCTAATGCCACAACCCATGTTAAGTGAGATTTCCTAATCCTGATTAAAACCATGCTTTCAAATTCATGTATGTAGCTTAGAGAATAAAGTCTATCATATAGCATAATCTTGACAGTCAGTTAGAATAGGTAGAGAATAAAAAGAGTTCATTAGTATAATCTGAACTCTTGGAAGTAATAAGAATAGAAGTAGATAGATTGTTTTGTTTTCAAAAGAAGAAAATGTCAAGGGATTTCCAGTCCAAGTGCATATAAGGAAGAAAAAATGGTAGGAAAATAATATAGGTAGCTAGAGATGAAGTTGGAGTAATGATTTTTTTTAGATTATTAAGATCACAACTTCAAGCAAGCAGCAACAAAAGAAAAGAAGAAAAATATGCTCAATGGATGAGGCACTGGTCTTCATAAAACTAAGGGATCGGATGTTTTGGAAACCTCCTGAAAAGGATCTGCCCTCCCCAAGTGGAGCCACTGTTAGTCATCAGTAAATTTTTTATTTCTATAGATGAATAAATGTTTATCCCATATTTCTAGAAAAAAAACTCGTGAATATTGTGAGTTCTAGAAATCTCATTGCCTTCATTATCCTTAGGATAAATTTTTCACTGTTCTACTACTCTATCAAGGCATGGCCAACCTATCACTCCCAGAAGACCAAATCATGGCTTATGCCACTCATTCTCACTATGTTTGCCAACTCTGACCTTCCTACTCTGTTTTGACTTGCCTAACCCTTCTACTTACACCTTGGATTTCTAGGTAGCCTAACCTTTTCCCCTATTCACCAAGTGCTTCAAGCATTGGTGGTTTTAAGCTACCTTTCTAGGCTATTTAGATAAATCAAAGTCATCAGTTTCTAGGATTGCAATGCATAAAAAATTTTCAAGGCTCCATTTTACACCTACAAACCCTAAGTCAAGTTTTCCGCCAAAGGCCAAGTCCAAAAGGCCTCCCAATAGCTCCTGTAGTGTTTCATAGGTTATTCATTGTTTTGGTTTTCTAAAAATCAATGTGTTGCATGTGCCAAGAAGGAAAATCAAATGGAAAAGGTGGTCAGCAACTGTTTTTCCAATTTTGATGGAAAAACCCTCAAGAGATACCTCCTTGATCAAAGTGCAACTTCTGCAAAGAAAAACTGCCCATCTCAGACATTTCTGTAGGAATGAAAGAGATGGACATCAGCAGAAATAGAGGTAAGTTAAGAGGGTAAATCTTCACAAAGGGAGAAATTGTAAAGAATATTAGTGTGAGGTAACCTAAGTTTTGAAGTGGGGTCAAATGTCTTAAAAAATGGTCAAAAGAAGGAAAGCAAGAGGTTAAGTGTCAAAATAGAATACCAAGAAAATCATGAGTTTTTTGTTGAGTGACTAAAGTTATCAACATTCTAAAACTGACCAAGAAAAAAAAATTATTTTGTGTTACGACACCTGCATGAGCAACACAAAAGTGGCCAAAAGAAGACATGGTGGGCATGATTTACAGTCTTGGACAAAATATAGATGTCATTGTCAAAATCAGTAAGAGGGGGAGGAAAGTTATATTTTCAAAATCACCCACCAAAGGATCATTTTTATGCTTAAATCACCTCCTGCAAAAAGGTAAAGGAAATATCAGTAAAATGATAAAAATAAAATTAAACATTAGAAAAGGTAGGTTTTGGTTTTAATTTATTTATTCAAGGAGATAAAAGCATCATAATTTAGCACTCAACACCGTTTTTCACATGTAAAAAGGAGTAAGAGGATTTAAAGAAGAAATTTCAGGTTTTCTGGCAAGATTCGGGCTGGAGAAGCCCTATGCTATGCTCCTGAAAATGCATGCTACGCACCTATGCGTGCCCTCTTTGGGAATTTCCACAGGGCGGTGCACGCCTGTGTAGTGGCACTATGTGTTTACCGCGTGTAGGACCGCCCAACACCACTCTACCTGAGTTGCTACGTGCTGGGCCATTCTGCGCAGAGGCGCGACACCGTGCAGGCTCTGTTGTGCTATGTGCTGGGCCATTCAGGCCTCACTTGACACCATACAGACTCTGTCGTGCTGCACTTTTTCCCATTCAGGCACTACCCAAGAGAGACCCGAAAATGTTTAGCTCCACTCAGGTGCTATGCATTGGACTATTCAGGCCGACCCGACAACACGTGAAGGAGCCCGAGCATTGCGCTCCTGTGCTGCGTGTTTAGCCAGAAACCCTCTCAATCTAGTACAAGCCTCCAATTTTCCACAAAGAACCTCAAAACCTCTACTTGATGCCTAATGAAATTTTTTTAAAGAGGTATTTATATTTTCTACCCCCTCTCATGTGTTTTAAAGGGTGAATTTAGAAATAAAGTTGGAAACTCTAGAGGAAGAGATAAGTTTGGTCTCCATGCTAAGAAGTGGGTCTTCTACCAAATAACATCTCCATTTGCACAACTAGCCTTCACACTACCAAGCCTTGACACTACTGTCTCCTTACCATCCCACTCACCCTCTTCATATCCTTTCACAAGTAGTTTCAAGGTTTTGATTTTAAAGTAAGAGTAAGGATAAAACGCCTAGAGAAGGCAGTGTTGACAATGGCGAGGGAGGTCAAAGGCCTAGGGGACCACAGAGAAAGGGTGGGAGAGAAAATAAGTTTGAGCCTTTGAGCACCAAGGAGTTGACAACCTCCCTTACCATAGTTGCATCTTTCCAAGAGGTAGTATGCTTTGATATCTGTGAAAAAGTATAAAGAGTCAAAAGTCACCCTGATTTGACCAAACATTTCATCCTAAACCTCCATAACCACCAAGTACACCTAGCTGGGGTAAATTTTGAGTTGTCCACCAATACAATTGCTATGGCCACAGGGATACCTTGCATGGGATAAAAATGGTTCAAACAGGTGAATTTGGACTTAAGCCATTACCTGCCTTTCTTGCAACCAAGATACCAAGCTGATTGCAAGACTATTTTTCCCTTTTCCCATCTGTTGGAAGATATGCCCCTTTAAAGAAATTCATCATGAAATACTTCACTTGTGAGGGTAGGCTTTCTAGGCTCTATTCCTACCATATAAGACTGCTCATGCATTTCACTAGGGTCAAGCTACTACATTTGCCTTATTACCTTTATAGAAGTATTGATAAGATGTCATACATTGTGCAAAAGAGGCCTCCTTCACAACAAATGCAGAGTATTTTCCACCATTCCCTTGTTAAGATGATTGTGTTGCATCAATTAGAGAAACATGGTATCCCATGGTAAGTGTTCATCACCCATGATGTTTTCACAAATCCACAGCCTCTTCCTCTGCAAATTTTACCCTCATCATCTCATCCACCTTCCTTAGTTCCTCTATAAACCCCCACTGACCATGATTCCTCATCCACACATTAATCCTCTCCCGAAGAGAACTTCCCTCCATCACCTTCACCTAAAGCATTAGAACAAGAAGAAAGTGATGAAGAACATGAAGAAAACAGTGACAAAGAGGAAAATGATAGGCGAGAAGAAAATTACTTTCAAGAGGAAGAAAAAAGTGATGAGGGAGAGGAAAATGAAAATGAAGAAAGTGGTGATGATGAAGCAGGAAAAAAGGATAGTGAGGAAGAAAATGAAAATGACAAAGAGGAAAGTTGAGAACAAGAAGACCATGAAGAGGCAGATAATGAAGAGGCATATTTTGAAGACAAAGGCAGTGAGCCAAATAGTGAGGAAGAAACAGATGAAGAAAAGGGAGATGCAAGCAGTGATGAGGAAGATTCTAAAAACAAAGGCAATGAGCAAAACAATGAATATTAAGAAGAAAACAATGAGCCAAATAGTGAGGAAGAATCAGATGAAAAAGAGGTAGATGAAAGCAATGAAGAAGGGCCAAATGAAGAAGGGATAGATGATGAAAATACATAATTCAAAGAAGAGACAGAGGCAGAATTAGAAGAAGAAGTCAATGAAAATGACAGTGATAAATATGAAAATAGTGAGCATGATAGTGGGAAAAACAATGATTCTGATGAAGAGGACAATTTAGAACAAAATGAAAATGAAGAAGATATGGAAGAGGATGGAAATGATGAAAATTATCAAAATAGTAATGAAGACATTGACAAAGACACCTCTATTAGTGACAACATAGAACATGATAATGGCAATGATAATCTTGCAAACACAGAGGAGGATAATGGAGACACCATGATGACTGATAACCCTAAAATTAATGACAGCAGTGAAAATATGAACCCAAAAAGCAGTCAAGAGATTGATGATAGTGGTGAAGGTCATGAAAGTGATGGTAGCATGAAGGAAAATGAAAATTCCTCTTAAGAGGGCAGTCAAGAAAAAAACGAAGAAGACATGAATACAGAGATCATTGATGAAAGGAAAGACAGTCTTAAGGTTAGCCATGAAGAGGGAATTCTAGTAGACAAATTTGATTTTCTCCCTCTCACATATCAAAAGGGGTCAAGGCTTGTGTTTATTGCCTCCAAGAGGCAAGGGACCATTCCATCTTCCTCACCTCATCCACTAGACAAAGGGAAACAAATAATAAAGTAAGAAGAAGAAGACCATGAGGTGGAGAGGGAATTTGAGATCATCCAAGTAGATAGTTATGAGGAGAATGAAGCAATAATCACAAACATGCTCCTCCAGGACAAAAATGCACAAATAAAATACCTCCAAGCACATTTAGATAGGGCCAAGAGTATAAATGATGCCCTTCACTTGGAAAATAGGTAGCTGGGAGAAAAAATGGAAATCTATGAAGCTAGAGCCCTTAAGGCCCAGAAAGAAGCCCAAAAGGCACAAATGAAAATAGAAGAGTTAATAGATAGTTGTGAGGAGAGTAGTGATGAGAAAGGAAAATCGAGGAGAAGACCTAGAACCGTGGGATTGAAGAAAGCATTGGCTAAACAAAGGGAGGAAGAATTAGCCTTAGCAGAACAACTCCCTTTAGATGAATTTTTGGCTATGGAGATAGCCCATGACTAGGAGCCTTGGTTGGAGAGATCCAACATACACTTGGAGGCCAAATTGAAGAAAGCAAATCAAGATATTGACCTCCAAAGAAGAATGTCTAAACATTATGCCTGAAGGAACCAAATTGCAAGGGCTAAACTGAAAAAGGCTCAAGACAAGCTCCAGACACTAAAAGAAGAAAAGGGCCAATCTAGGCTTGGAATCTTGACACAAGCTTCTCTACAGGTCTCCCAAAACCCATGAGGCACTCCTCCACCAAATTTGGGAGAATTTTGGCAAGTGTTTGTTTTTTGCTAATTTTGAGGGTGAAGGGGGTAGCACACATGGTGCTATGCTTTTTCTCAAAACATCTCCAGGAGGAAAGGCTTACATTTTTGGAATCCTCATCATAAGAATAGCATGCTCACAAATTTTCAGATCAATTGGAGTTGTTCTGGTCCTCCAAAACGGTCAAAAACACCCTAATTTTCACCTTTCTGTCTTCTTTTCAGGACATGTGCTACGCCTTTACTAGTCTTGGAATTTTTAGTCTTTGAACAGGTTATAGAGGTCAATTCAAAGAAACAAGGGTAGATTTGGAAAGCATACTTCAAGGTATTTCCAAAGAGCCATCACAAAGCCTATTCCAACATCGGGAAGGCCTTCAAAACACTGCTGCAAGATGACCCATTTTTTCCTGCTCCTGTGCTACGCCCTTGGCATGGAAATTCCTCCTAAAACACAGTGTTGCGCCCTTAGCAGAGGGAAATTCAACAATGTACACTTGGAAAGTTTTAGGCGGCTTGTCAGACCTCAAATATCATTTTCTTTGCTAAAAATGTCTGAAAAGATACTTTGTTTTAGATATTTTGTGCCTTGGGCCTTGCAAGGTCTCAAGGACAATAGTGACATTTTTTATTAGCCAATAGGCTTCTAGATAATCTATTAGGTTTTTCTCCTCCTTGCTTGTTAAAAAGGCATTGAGGAATCATTGTTAATGTTGTATTTTGATGATTTTTGAGAGCACTACATGGTTCTTTGAGGTTGAAGAGCAATTTGGTGTTATGGAGCTTGTGAATGATATGCTTTGATTGATGATGATGAAAGCTTGCTTGTAAGATCCCTGAGCTTGGTGAATGGTGATGTGTCTCTAATTTTTTCATGTTTTCTTGTTTATCATTATTTCCATCTTTCTATGTTGCAGTAGATCAGAAAAGTATAGGCTAAGAAATTTTGTTTGAGGCACCTTAGTCCTCCTCTTTGCTATTTTATTTACATTTTCCTCTACTGGGTGTGTTTAAGGAATTATTAGTTGCTCCTTAGGCCTCTTTATGCTTGTTTATTTCATCAATGAATTAATATGCTAGTTTCCAAATATGTTTTATGGCAAACCCTGCTTATTTGATGGTATCTAAACTCTTTTTTTAAATCTCTCTTTGAAGTATTACTTGTTAGGTTAAGTCAAGGAGGTCTTGTTCTGGTGTTGCCATTTTTCCATGCCTATCAGTTTGCCTCAAATTTCTTTATAGCTTGATTGATGATGTCTAGGAGTTCCCTCTTCATTGGTTAATGTTATTTTTCATCTTATATGTTTTCAAACTTACTAAGTGAAATCACTGAAGTTAGATAGGATTTGTTGCTTTCTGTGTTTCACTAAATTGTTCATCTTAAATGTCTATTTGTTTAAAGTATTGTCATTGAGTTAATGGTTTGCCCTATCTCATCATTATTATCTTTTGCTTATCATTATTTGAAACCTTCTTGTTTACGGGTATATGACAAAGGATTCTTAATTTCCCTTTTCCCTACCTTGTTTCCAAAACTTAATGTCTATTTTACTTCACACATAACCTTAAAATATCCATTGAATCCACTATATTTTCCTTGTGATGCACTCTGACTCATTGTTGAGATATAGATGACTTTCATAGACTCCATAGCCCAATGATTTGATGAACTCTCATTCCACCTATTCCACTTTATCATTTTTCCCAACCCAACCGAACAAACAAAACCCTAAATTTCACAACTAGCCTAATATCAACCATTTAAAGAAAAAAAAGTTCACATCCTTTTCATACAATAGAGAGAGCCCTGTCTGAGTCTAGGAAGGCTAGGTCCTAGGACTCCAAAGACTAGTTTCATGTTACCCTGTGCATTTGGTCTACAAATATGCTAAATCACGGGACCCTAACATTCTAGCGATCACAGTGGGACTGAGTACATAGTAGCCTAAAAAGTCTTATAGACTCACTTAAACCCTAAGTTAAGCTTAGAAAATAAACTGATAGCCAAGAGTAGAATATGGTTGTTTCACCATCCTAGAAAAATGATGACTCAGCTATAGGACACTCTCACAAACCTTAGCGCTCCATAAAGGAACTCAAAAAACCCCAAAACATCCTTAGATTGGTTTATTATCATTATTGGTGGTGCACCATAAACATACATCCTTCAAATAACAAAAAAAATATCCACCTGGCGACTCCGCTAGCCTCCAGTAAGCCTATTACTTCACTAGTTCTCATTTAGACTCCGTGGGATTGTATCAAATCAGCCCTTAGAAGTTTAGAAGCCTAGTTCTACACTGTGAGAGTTTACCAAGCACTAAGAGAGGTTAGCCTTCCAAAAGTAGTCCTAAATTTTTAGCCTCTTTACATTTTGAATTTGAAATCTGGCTTCACAAAGGATCAGTACTAGATCTCATCTAGACCCAAACCCTCCCAACATAGTTGATGAGCCAGAAAAGATTTTGTGGAAAAATTTTAGATCTGGAAACTTAACCACTGTTAGGACTAATCATAGAGAAATCTTTGTACCTGAACATCTTATAGCTTTACAAGATCCCCAGCTTGACTTGCATCATACAATGAACCTTTTGAGAACCAAGTCACAAACTGATGTTGAACAGAATGACCTTGAGCCCATATATTTGTAGCATAGTTATAGTAGAGAATCCTCTCCTTCCACACCACCTAAATTTCATATTCTCCATCACTTCATCTCTTTCCATACCAAATCTGTTCAGAATCGGTTTCTAGTCCAAGTACTTCTACCACACCCATCCATACCACCACTATGAAAACTAGTCCACTTCATCCTACATCCCCTTTCACAAACCCCCCTCTTGTAAATCCTCCATTATCTCGCATCATGCCAACTTGGTATGCCCCCCTGGTTTTACCACAACCTTTGGTACCTTTACCAAATGAATACCAATCCAGAATTCCCCAGTTCACCGGAGCCGAATCCATCACTGCCCAACAGCATGTAGATAGGATAAATGATGCCTTTGACTATATGGAATTGGAAGAAGAAACCATTAAAATGAGGATCTTTGCACAAAGACTAGGGGGAGAGGCTAAGAAATGGTTTAAAGGCTTAGCTCCTAACACCATACATGATCTCCCTTCCCTTTACAAATATTTCATAAACAAGTGGGAAATCAAGAGAACCCCCCTCCAAATCCTTCCTGAATATAACAATCTTAAGAGGAATGTAGGGGAGAGTGTACAAGAGTATTTCACCAAGTTTAACAGTGTCTACAGTGCCCTTCCCACTCACATGAAACCAACACAAGGCCTAGCACTAGTGAAATTTCCTGAAGGCTTTGATCTGAACATGACATACCAACTGAGAGAGAGAGACCCCACAACTTTATAAGAAATGCAAAGGCCATCTATTAGTGCAAAATCCAACTTGACTGAAAAGAGAGCTAGGATGAGGTCGGAAAAAAGAGTCACTTAGAAAGATGAAACCATAGCCTCAACCTCTTCTTCTGATGCCAAGATAGATAGCCTAGTCAGAACCATGGAGAGAATGATGGAAATGATAAAATTGAATGAAAGAGTACCTCCTAGGGAAAATCAACCAAATCCCCAAAACAGAAACAGAATTCAAAAATTCAAAAGAGACCCTCCCCAAAATAGGCCACGAGACAATGACCAAAAAATTAGGCCTCCTTTCCAAGACAATTACCTTGATGAAGAGGGAAGAGAGAACTAAGAACCTGAAGAAAGCTATGTAAACTTAATAGGTTCAGATAATGAAGATAATGTTTTTCTCACAGAAGAGGAACAAGAGTTCTTTTCCCCAGATCAATATGGAACTAAATATGAAGATTTTGAAGACTATAGATTGGGATTTGAAAATGCAATAATGGAAGTCCATAGGAGAATATTACCTTAGGAGAAAAAAGAACCAAGATGCCCCCAAGAAAAACAAAATAGACACTGTTGTTCGGAAAACCCCTGAAAATATTCCTAAAAAGACAACAGAAAATACCAACACCATGGCTAAGAAAACTGATTCAAACAAAGGAAAAACTAGCCAACCAGGTGGTGATACAAGCTGCCCTAGTAGCTCTACTAGTGGCCCTGAGAAAAATCTTTTGTCCAAAGCCCCAAATTAGAATCTGAAAATTAAAAATGTAGAAAAATTTATGGCTGATAAAACTGATGTAAATATGACTAGAACACAAATACCGTTCAACTTTGAAGGGGAGATTTCCAAAATCAAGATAACCATACCTCTTACTGAACTGGTTACTCAAGAAATTTATAGGTCCCAAGTTTTGAAAGTCTTAAACATGGGAAGTGATACTGACACTCTGCACTTAACTGATGAAAAAACAGAGTTGTTGTTTGGTCCCGAAGTTGAGGGAAAATACCAAGAAGGAGCTGTCCTTCCTTTCTATGTCAGCCTAAATATACATGAAAAAATATTACACAATGCCATGCTAGACTCTGGTGCCTCTCACAACCTCATGCCTAAAGATGTGATGGAGATATTAGGCCTAGAAATTACTAAACCTTAGAAAGAATTCTACTCATTCAATTCAAGTAGAGTCAAGTGTTTAGGCCTAATAAAGGATCTTTGTGTCAATCTGGCACAAATACCTGCTAAGAACTTAGTCATGGACATAGTTGCTGCTGAAATCCCCCCCAAGTATGGCATGTTTTTATCCAGATCTTGGGGGGCCAAGATTTAGGGGAACCTTCAACTTGACATGTCATATGCTACCATCCCTGTTTTCAACCAAACGAGGAGGTTATATAGGGACTCCCACATGAAGTATATGGTCAGTAGCATGGATAGGCCAAACAACACCGCTATCTGTTCCATTCACTCAGATCTTGATTCTTTCATCTTTTTTAATGAGGAGGATCTTAATGAGTAGGTAAGTGAAGTTGAGACAAATCTAGACACACTGCAACAGTCAAACCAGTCTTTGCATGAGGGACTCAGTAGTTAACACTGTTGGAAATACTGAAAGGGGGGGTGAATCAATATTCCTTTCAATTAAAGCATTAGTTAATCTTCAGTTATTATCAGTGTTTGTAAAATTATAGCAGCAAACAAGAGGAACAAAAATGCACATATTTTTTAAGGTGGAAACCCACTCCGGGACAAAAACCACCTAATGCTTTTCTAATAATTCTTTAATATTCAACTCCAATTGAAAATAAAGCTCCAACTTCCTAGAATCTAGAAAATCATTCTTCTCCAGCTCCTACTCGATGGACGCTCCAACGCCCGAGATTCTTTAGTAGTCAACTGAATGGATGCCCTAACACCCAATGAGCTACAACTCACCCTAGCACCACCCTACCACCCTATAGAAGAATAAAAGAAGAATGGACTCCCGTACCAGGGAAAATGGTCCACTTTAAAATGATATAGAATGATGTAGAAGAAGAATATATACTAGACCATAACCCCAACTTTGATACAATCACCTAATGATGATCCTGGACCTTCCAACACTGCCTCTTCAACCCTTGGCAGATAGATACTAGTACAATTTGTACAATAATTTATTTACAATGACTAAGTACAATGATACCTTTACAATGATTGTATGCAGTGCTGCCCACTTGAAGACTTCATATGATGAAATTATTTCTATTGTTATGCACCTTGGTTGCTGGTATTTTCATGCTACCCTCTGTTGCACCTTGCTTTTCTTTTTTGCCGTAGAAATTCTGGTCCTTTGCAACCCTTGACAACACACGATCTAGCTTTTTCTTGCCTTCTAGGAGCTCGATATTGAATATGGTGTATATATGTTATTTCAGATCCTCAATATCTGATTTTCAGTCTGACAATATTCGTCCAAGTCATATTTCCAATGCCACAGGTCTAACCCAATTTTGATTCTTCAAGAGAGAGCTATACCCAATTTCTCACAATGCCCTAATTATGGACTGTTTCAGCAGAGCACACTTGTATGGCATGCCACGTGTCACTGTTTCTTTATTTGGCTTTCAAATTGATAGAGAGAAAACTACAGAATATTCACTATTTGCCACTTTTTATGGAATTCCAATATGATACTCAGAGAGATAGTTATGATTATTTTACCAAGGTCACTTCTTTCAGATGAATTTCAGGAGCCTGTAAAAACCTTGACTTCCACAGATCATATCTCCAAAAATATTGTGCATCTTGTTTTGAAATTTTTACAAAAGCTTCCTCATGATTTTGGCTTCACCTCATAAAAATTTCAACTTCTAAACCTTCGTAGAAAAAAATTTAGAGCGCAAATTCCAGGATGACGTGTTTAAGATGGCAAAATCCCTTGCCTAAGGAGGAAATGAAGATCACAATTTATATAAATGCTTAAGTTGAGAGGGGCTTCAACAAGTGAATGTGGGAGGGATTTTAGGAGCTTAAAAAATATTAATTATGACTTTTCAATAACCCATGCCCCAACCCAATGGGGTTTTAGCCCACTAACTGGGGGTACAAACTTCAAGCATGAATATCTCTCAAACAATGAAGAATTACATGGCGTGTCATATATCAACGGAAACATATCAAAAAATAGAAACCATCAAAATAATTATTGACCCAGAATATATTAATTTGGTAGGTCAAAATTACCATGCAATATTGGGTTAGCCCCTGGTGCTGCTTGGGTTGACATGAATGACAACTGCTGATCAACAATCTCCCCCTATGGCATTGATGACAACACAAGTACTCCCCCTGTGATCATGACACCTCTTCCTACAACATTCTCTCCCCCTTTGACATCAATGGAAAAGGGTAACTCCCCCTGAAACACAACCATCCTATGGACCTGTACACACTTCCACTCCCCCTAACACACAACCATCCTGCAGACCTATAATCTAATGAGAACTTGGGAGAATCCCAAGCTTTTGACGAAGATATTCAAATGCTTCATGAGGTAAAGGTTTAGTGAAGATATCAGCAATTTTATCTGTTGTACAAACATATTAAAGTTTGATATTCTTTTTACCGACTTGTTCTCTAAAAAAACGATATTTGATCGGAATGTGTTTTGTTTTTGAATGCATGACAGGATTCTTGGAGATGATGATGGCACTAGTGTTGTCACAGAATATGGGAATAGGCTCACTAAACTGTACTTGAAGATCTTGCAAAGTTTGTTTCATCCAAAGGACTTGAGTACAACATGATGCTGCTGCAATGTATTCTTCTTCCGCTGTAGATAATGAGATTGAAGTTTTCTTTTTGTTCAACCATGATACAAGACAACCACCTAGATAGAATGATACTCCACTAGTACTCTTACAATCATCAACGCTTCCTTCCCAATCTGCATCTGTAAAGGCTTCAATACTTATATTGTTACCCTTGGGATACCACAAGCCATATTATTCTGCGCCCTTTAGATATCGAAGAATTCTTTTGACGGCAATAATATGTGATTCTTTTGGTGCTGCTTGGAATATTGCTACTTGTTCGACTGCTTGCATAACATCTAGCTGAGAGGCTGTTACATATAGAAGACTACCAATCATATATCTGTACAACCTCTGATCCACATCCTTAGATGAGTCGCCTATGCTCAATTTGAAACCTGTTACCATAGGAGTAAGGACGGGTTTGCAATCTTCCATTTTGAATTTCTTGAGAATTTCCTTGATGTACTTAGCTTGACATATAAATATTCCTTTATCTTGCTGAGATATTTGAAGCCCTAAGAAGTATGTCAGCTCACAAAGTAAAGACATCTCAAACTCACTTTGCATCTTTGTAGAAAAGTTCTTAATTAGTCGATCATCATTGCTACCAAATATTATATCATCCACATATACCTCGACGACTGTTAAATTATCTTTATCTATTTGTACATAAAGATTGCTTTCAACAGTACCTTTCTTGAACCCTTGTTCACATATATTTCTATCAAGATGAGCATACCATGCTCTGGGAGACTGCTTGAGACCATATAGAGCCTTCTTTAGCTTGTAGACATGGTCTTATTTTTGTGATAGTAGAAAACCTTTAGGTTGTTCGATGTAAACTTCTTCTTCTAATTCTCCATTTAGAAATGTTGACTTAAAATCCATTTGGTAGACTTTGATTTTTCCTGAACATGCATAGGCGAAAAACATTCGGATGGCTTCCATTCTGGAAACTAGTGCAAATGTTTCATCGAAATCAATTCCTTCCACTTGTGCATAGCCTTTGCAAACCGATCTTTCTTTGTTTGTGGTAACCTGCCCATCTTCATTCAATTTGTTCCTGAACACCCATTTAGTCCCAATGAATTTTTTATATTTTGGTCGTGGAACTAATTCACAGTTGTTATTCTTCTCAATTTGATCCAATTCTTCATTCATAGCTGCTACCCAATGTTCATTTTGGCTGGCTTCCTCAAAAATACTAGGCTCAAAGGTTGCTAGAAAAGCAACGTGAGCTTGTTGTGATGAACGAAGCTGTCGACCTTCATTTATGTCACCAACGATTTGATTTGATGGATGGTTCTTTTGAATCCACTCTTTCGTTCTCCTTGGAGGAGCTTCTTGTTGTTGTTCTGGTATATCTTGATGATCATTGTTTACTTCTTCCTCGTTGATAGTTGCTTCTTGTTCTACAATTTTATTTGTGTCTTTTTCAGCCTCTGTCTCAAGTTTCAAAGATTCTATATCCTCATCATTACTCGCTAGAACACCATCTTCGTCAAATGTAACATTTATGCTCTCCACTATCTATTTTCGTCTTAGATTATAGCATTTATAGGCCTTTCTTTTGCGTGAGTAACCAACAAAGATACCTTCATCAACATGTGATTCAAACTTACCCAAATTTTGATCTTTTCTTTTGATATAACATTTGCTTCCGAGGATTCTGAAATATTTTACATTAGCTGGTTTTCCTTTCCATAATTCATATGGAGTCTTGTTGCAATTATTTCTGAGAAGACTTCGGTTGATAATGAAGACTGCCGTATCAATTGCTTGAACCCAGATTTTTTCATCCAATTTTGAGTCCTTCAACATTGTTCTACCCATTTCCTGTATAGTTCTATTCTTTCTTTCAGCAACTCCATTTTGCTGAGGTGTTCGTGCTGTTGAAAATTGCCTTTTTATTCCATTTTCGTCACAGTATTGCTGAAATAATTTGGAAGTGAATTCTCCACCATTATATGATCTTAAACACTTTATTTTCAAATCAATTTCATTTTCAACCAACTCCTTGTAGATCTTAAAGGACTCAAATGCTTCATTATTTTTCTTTAGGAAACTGACGGCTGTCATCCTGGTATAGTCATCTATCATCAACATGAAATATAATTCTTTGTCTAAGCCTTTTGTTCTCACAGGATCACATAGATCAGTATGTATCAATTCCAATGGATGTGATGAAAAGTGTTCTTTTGTTTTAAATTGGACTTTTGTCTGCTTGCCATGCTGACATGCCTCACATAGTGTGTTGGAAGGTTTTGAGATTTTCGGCATTTCTCGTACTACTTCCTTTTTTCTTATCCTGACAATATTGTCAAAGTTTATGTGACCCATTCGTTTGTGCCATAACCAACTTTCATCTTCTTTAGCTAGTAGACATGCTTTAGTTGCTTCATCCAGAACATATATGTCGTTTGGAGCTCGACTTGCTGTAGCCACAATTTTACCATACTTGCCTTTCCTGATTTCACATTTTGTGGAGTTGAATAGCATTGTGTGTCCTTGATCACACATTTTTCCAACACTAAGAAGATTGTGATTCATGTTTTCAACCAATAGAACATTCTTGGCTATAACATATTTTCTTCCAAGAGTGACGGTACCTGATCCTATAACATTTGAAGATCCATCATTTCCAAAGGATATGGTTCCATCCTTCTTCTCTTTCAGAGATACAAATTTCCTTCTATCTCCAGTCATATGTGTTGAGCAACCGTTGTCAACATACCACACATCTTTCCTTTTTTGAGCCTTGAGAGCGAGAGCACAATTATCAGTCTTCTTCTTCTTCCATGTTCGTTCATTCTGTGGCTTCGAAGATTCTTCTGGAGGATTTTCAAGTCTGCAGTCTTTGGCTATGTGTCCAAAGTTCTGACATTTGTAACATTCCATATTATTTATTAAATGTTCAAATCTATTGATGTTTCGTTGAGCCCTGGGAGGTTCATATTTGAAGAATCTCTTGGAATTGTATTGGTTCCTAGGGTACGTGTGACATTCTACAACTTTATGACCAAATTTTCCACATGAATAACAATAGCCATGAAAAATATGTTGGTACCTGGATGAAAATCTTCATCGAGGAATCGTCTTCCAAGGATGTGCTTGTGAATCTTGTCCAATGAAGTCTACATGTATGTCAGATCTCATAGGTTCATTGTATTTTGTTGTAGAAGGTCCTACTTCTTCTTCTTTGTAACCGAGGCCAGTTCTATCATTGTAAGATCGTTGATTGTTGATGAGTTCTTCCAATGCCCTTGAGCTGTTGGCATAGTTTTGGACAGTTTTTCCCTTCTTCACTTCCTTACGCAACGAGACTACTTCAGCTTCTAATGCTTCCCTTTCTTGGTTGCTTTCTTCCAACTTCTTTTGAAGTGACTCTTCAATACATTTGTGTTCTTCAACTTCAATTTTGAGACCTTGAACTTGTTTTTCAAGAGTATTGGAACGGATCTTCTCAGAATTGAGTTGTTTTATAAGCTTGATTTCCTCCTCATAAAATTATTCTATGGTCAACCCTTCTTCTTCATTGTTTGATACTTCTTGTTTATTGTGCTTGGCCATAAACAATACTTTCTCATTGGCTTCTTCTTTGCTGTCACTTTCTTCATCGGATGATGAGCTATCTTCTTTAGAGAGAAATTTCCTTTTGGATCCTTTCTTTTTGCCTTGCTTGTTGAATTTCTTAAAGCCTTTTTTTCCTTTTGAGCTGCCATCACTTTTGTTTGGAAATTTTGCTACGAAATGCCCAACCTCACCACAACCGAAACATATCAATGGAAGTTTACCTTTGAATTTTCCCTTACCAGGTTTTAGTTTTCTCGTAAAGTAAGCATATTCTTCATCTGAAAGACCTTCTCCATCATCTCCCTTTTCTTCACACTTGCAGGTGCATTTCATTTCAATTGAAGGTTGTTTGTCCTTATTGGTTTGCTTAGATGCAATGAACGCAGTTTCTAGATTTGAAGTACCCTTTTCTTCATCAAGTCTCATTTCATATGCTATGAGAACTCCATGTAATTCTTCCTTGTTGAGTTTGTCCAGATTTGCACTGTATTCTAAGACCGATACCTTTGGGTTGAATCTCCCTGGTAACGTTCTAAGAATCTTCCGTATAATAGTCTTCTCGTCAACTGGCTCTCCCAATCCTTCCAGAGTATTGGTTATTTCATCAACGTATTGAAAGTATGCAACAATGTTGCAATCTTCTTTCATTTTGAGTTGCTCAAATTTTTCTCTATAGATTTGAAGCTTTTCTTCTTTGACATTTGAGTCACCTGCATATATATTCTCAAGCTTGTCCCATACATTTTTGGCAGTTTTACAACCCAACACCTTATGATAAGCAGATTCAATAATTCCACTGATAATAATATTCTTTTATTTTGCATCATTTACCAAATTCTTCTTACCTGTTCATCCATGGTTGATGTAAATCCATTTTGAAAAATGTCCCATACTTCATAACCTTGCGCCAAGAGATAGACCTCCGTTCTTCCTTTCCAAAGTGCATAATTATTTTCATTGAATAGATGTACACCATTCTTGGTATGCTCCATGACCTCCTTCCAGCTGTTAAACTGCTATTGAAGGAACCAAGCTCTGAAACCAATTGTTGGAAATACTGAGAGGGGGGGTGAATCAGTATTTATTTCAATTAGAGCATTAGTTAATCTTCAATTATTATCAGTGTTTGTACAATGATAGCAGCAAACAAGAGGAACACAAATGCACAAAGTTTTTAATGTGGAAATCCACTCCAGGAAAACAACCACCTAATTATTTTCTAATAATTCTTTAATATTCAACTCCAATTGAAAATAAAGCTCCAACTTCCTAAAATCTAGAAAAAAATTCTTCTCCAGCTCCCACTGGATGGACGCTCCAATGCATGAGATTCTTCAGTAGTCAACTGAATGGATGCCCCAACACCAAATGAGCTAAATCTCACCCTAGCACCACCCTACCACCCTATAGAAGAATAAAATAAGAATGGACTCTCATACCAGGGAAAATGGTACACTTTACAATGATATAGAATGATGTAGAAGAAGAAAATATACTAGATCATAACCCCAAATTTGACACAACCACCTAATGATGAACCTAGACCTCCCAACGCTCCCTCTTCAACCCTTGCCAAATAGATACTAGTACAATTTGTACAATAATGTATTTACAATGACTAAGTACAATGATAATTTTGCAATGATTGTATGCAGTGCTGCCCACTTGAAGACTTCATATGATGAAATTCTTGCTGCTGTTATGCACCTTGGTTGATGGTATTGTCATGCTACCCTCTGTTGCACCTTTCTTTTCTTTTCTACCGTAGAAAGTCTGGTCCTTTGCAACCCTTGACAACATATGATTTATCTTTTTCTTTCCTTCTAGGAGCTCGATATTGAATCTGGTGTATCTCTATTATTTCAGATCCTCAATATCTGAGTTTTGGTACTGAAGTATTCCTCTGAGTCATATTTCCAATGCCACAGGTCTGACCCAATTTGGACTCTTCAAGAGATATTTATACCCAATTTCTCACAATGCCCTAATTATGGACTGTTTCAGCAGGGCGCACTTGTACGGCATGCTGTGTGTCACTGTTTTTGTATTTGGCTTTGAAATTGATAGAGTACAAAACAAAGACTGTGAAATATCTTCCAATTTTTATAGAATTCCAATCCGATACTCAGAGAGAGAGTTATGACGATTTTACCAAGGTCGCTTCTTTGAGATGAATTTCAGGAGCCTGCAAAAACCTTGACTTCCACAGATCATATCTCAAAAAAAATTGTGCATCTTGATCTGAAATTTTTACGGTAGCTTCTTCAGGATTTTGGCTTCACCTCACAAACATTTCATCTTCTGAACCTTCGTAGAGAAAAATTTAGAGCGCAAATTCCATGATGACCTGTTTCAGATGGCGAAATCCCTTGCCTAAGGAGGAAATGAAGATCACAATTTATATAAATGCTTAAGTTGAGAGGAGCTTCAACAAGTAAATGTGGGCAAGATTTTAGGAGCTTAAAAAATATTAATTATGACTTTTGAATGAGCCATGCCCCAACCCCATGGGGTTTTAGCCCACTAATTGGGGGTACAAACTTCAAACATGAATATCTCTCAAACATGAAAAATTACATGGCATGCCATATATCAACGGAAACATATCGACAAGCAGAAACCATCAAAAGAATTATTAACCCAGAATATATTATTTTGGCAGGTCAAAATTCCCATGAAATATTGGGTTAGCCCTTGGTGCTGGTTGGGTTGACATCAATGACAACCGCTGATCAAAAAACACTATAATAGCCCTGAACAACCACATGATGATAAAATTGAACTTGAATTTCTGCAAACTAAAAATGAAATTTCAAAACCAAAAATCAGTTTGAAATCTAAATCAGGTTGTTCAAATGAAGGAAAAACCTTAAAAATAGAAATTTTTCCTTTTGTCAATCCAGAAGTGTTGAAATACTCTCACATAACAGAAATATTTAGGAATCTAGATCAAAAGAGTCTTATGTTCTTACCTTACATAGACAGCTCATCATCAAAGAGTTTTGTTCCTTTAGAAGAATTATTGACTCTCTCAAATATTTCTATGGACCGTAAAGGAGTATCTGTTGGGACTGATATAAAGGAGTATAATGTGGGCAGCATAGGAAAAACCAAAATGATTAAGTTATCCAAAACTCTATCATTATACAAAAAATTGAAATACATAAGGTTATGAAAGAAGTCCCAGGATGCTTGTTTATATAGTGATGAAAACTTAAAACCTTGTGACATAGGCACTATTCAACAGAGGTCTCCTTCCAAGAGAAATAATGAAACACTTGGAAAAATTGTGTCACTAACAAAGAAATCCAAAGGATGCAGACTGTGTATAGACTTTAGGTGCCTAGACAAAACCTCCATAAAGTATAAATACCCTTACCCCAAGATAAATCATCCTATAAAAACGGTAGGAACTTCTAACTGGATGTCATTACATGATAGTGTTTCAAGTTATCATCAGATGATACCACTTCTGATCAATCAACATAAAACCATTTTCAAAGTTCCTTGGAGCAACTACATGTTCGACCAAATGATTCCTAGTCTAAGGAATGTTGAGGACACCTTCCAAAGAGCCATGGCCGCTGTTCTCAACTTCTTCACTATGATGTACATTGATGACATCATTATCTGTTGTGAGGCTGATAAAGAGTACCTTTTTTACCTAAGGATTATCTTTGATAATCCAAGGTTTGGAAGCAATAATCAAAGAGGAAATACCAAGGATAGCATGGCTTGTTTGAATTTTTTTGGAAAAATCCTTATACCATGCTTTCAAATGGAGGTAATAATGATTTTTGTTCACAAGAGTTGAATGGACAAAGAATGTTAGGAGATCCTTTTGAGGACAGGATGCTCAAGTACCATTTCTGTAAAAATGTTTAGATTAAAAAATTTTCATTCATTGTACATAAACATTGCATGAGAAAATTCACAAAAATACAAAAACATAGAAAAAAAGAAAAAGATGGCATATTTGAAAAGAGGTACAACCCCATACCCAAAAAATAGTAGTACTGAAAGTATGCAAGCCTAAGTGCCACTACTTGTTCAAAATGAAGATCTTGCTCAGTCATCTAGCCTAATCATGGCTGAACATGCATTAAATTTGTGTTAAGTTAGTGAAAGAGAGCTTGTCAAAACATTCAAACTTGACTTGTCAAAAAGTATAGATTAGGAATGAAAGATATTGTTTCCACATGCTCAAAACTAAACCAAAGAGGAAGATGGGGATGCACACCAAATGATATATCATAGCCCTTGTTTTTCTAGTTTTGTTTGAACAAAAATAATTTTTTTGTGCAGCTTGTTCTAATGCCACAACCCATGGTAAGTCAGATTTCCTAATCCTGATTAAAATGATGCTTTCAATTTCATGTCTATAGATTATAGAATGAATTATATCATATAGCCTAATCATGATAGTCATTTAGACTAGGTAGAGAATGAAAAGAGTTCATTAGTATAATCTAAACTCTTGGAAGTAATAAGAATAGAAGTAGATAGTTTTTTCTGTTTTCAAAAGAAGAAAATGTCAAGGGATTGGCAGTCCAAGTGCACCTAAGGAAGAAAAAATGCTAGGCAAATAAGATGGGTAGGTAGAGATGAAGTTCGAGTAATCATGTTTTTTAGATTATTAAGATCACAACTTCAAGCAAGCATCAACAAAATAAAAGAAGAAAAATATACCCAATGGATGAGGCACTGGTCTTCATAAAACCAAGAGAGCTGATGTTCTGCATACCTCTTGAAAAGGAGCTACCCTCCCCAACCGGAGCCACTGTTAGTCATCAGTAATTTTTTGCTTTATATAGATGACTAAATGTTTATCCCATATTTCTAGAAACAAAATTCATGAATATTGTGAGTTCTAGAAATTTCACTGCCTTCATTATCCTTAGGATAAAATTTTCACTATTCTACTACTCTATCAAGGCATGGCCAACCTATCACTCCCAGAAGACCAAATCATGGACTTATGCCACTCATTCTCACTATGTTTGCCACCTTTGACCTTACCACTCTGTTTTGACTTTCCTAACCCTTCTACTTACACCTTGGATTGCCAAGTAGCCTAACCTTTTCCCCTATTCACCAAGTGCCTCAAGCATTGGTGGTCTTAAGCTACCTTTATAGGCTCTTTAGATAAATCAAAGTCATCAATTTCTAGGATTGCAATGCATAAAGGTTTGTCAATGCTCTATTTTACACCTACAAACCCTAAGTCAAGTTTTCAGCCAAAGGCCAAGTCCAAAAGGCCTCCCAATAGCTCCTGTAGTGTTTCATAGGTTATTCATTGTTTTGGTTTTCTAAAAAACAATGTGTTTCATGTGCCAAAAAGGTAAATCAAATGGAAAAGGAGGTAAGCAACTGTTTGTCGAATTTTGATGGAAAAACCCTCAAGAGAGACATCCTTGATGAAAGTGCAACTTCTGCAAAGAACAACTTCCCATCTTAGACATTTTTGGAGGAATGAAAGAGATGGTCATTAACAGAAAGAGAGGTAAGTTAAAAGGGTAAATCATCGCAAAGGATATTCACATCAAAGGGGAGACAACAGGCCTATGAACAAAGAAAATCAGGGTTTTTATAACTGATTAGCAAAACAGGTGTTGCCTAGCAAGGATTCCATGCAAAGGATCACAAGGAAAGAGGTACATCAGCTCCACTGAGCACAAATTGAAGATTTATTGAAACAAGAAATTAAGGTGAGAGACCTCGTTGATGACAATAGGTAGAAATTGAAAAATGATATCAGAGGATGACGTACATGGTTTCTCAAGGCAACACTGTTTCACTGCACCAAAGAGAGAAATTGTAAAAAATATCAGTGTGAGGTAACCTAAGTTTTCAAGTGAAGAAAAATGTCTTAAAAAATGGTCAAAAGAAATAAATCAGGAGGTTAAATGTAAAAATAGAACACCAAGAAAATCATGAGTTTGCTGTTGAGTTACTAAAGTTATCAAGATTCTAAGAATGACCAAGAAAAAAAAAAAAAATTGTGTCAGGGAACCTGCATGAGCAACACAGAAATGGCCAAAAGAAGACATGGTGGGCATGATTTACAGTCTTGGAAAAAATATAGATGTCATTGTCAAAAGCAGTAAGAGGGGGTAGAAAGTTATATTTTCAAAATCGCCCACCAAACGATCATTTTTATGCTTAAATCACCTCCTGCAAAAAGGTAAAGGAAATATTAGTAAAAGGATAAAAAGATCAAAAGTAAACATTAGAAAAGGTAGGTTTTGGTTTTAATTTACTTATCCAAGGAGATAAAAGCATCATCATTCACCACTAAACACCATTTTTCACTTGCGATAGGGAGTAAGACATTTTTAGGGAGAAATTTCAGGTTTTCTAGCAAGCTTCAGACAGGAGAAGTCCTACACTACACTCCTGAAAATGCATGCTACATGCTTGTGCATGCCCTCTTTGGGAATTTCCACAGGGTGTTGTGTGCTTGTGTAGTGGCGCTACATGTTTACCACGTGCAGGACTACTCGACACCACTCCACCCAAGCTGCTACGCATTGGGCCATTCAGCACAGAGGCCCGACACCGTGCAAGCTCTGCTGTGCTATGTGCTGGGCTATTCATGCCTCAGCCAACACCGTGCAAACTTTATCATGCTGCGCTTTTACTCGTTCAATCACTGCCTAAGAGAGACCTGACAGCGTTCAGCTCCGTTCGGGTACTACGCACTGGGCCGTGCAGACTGAACCGACAACACGTGCAGCAACCCAAGTGTTGCGCTCCTGTGTTGCGCGTTCATCCAGAAAGCCTCTCAAGCTATTACAAGCGTCCAATTTTCCTCAAAGCGCCTCAAAACTTCTGTTTGATGCCTAATGAAGGTTTTTGAAAGAGGTATTTAGATTTTCTACCCATTCTCACGCTGTTTTAAATGGTGAATTTAGAAAGAAAGTTAGAAACCATGGAGGAAGAGATAATTTTGGTCTCCATACTAAGAAGTGGCTCTTCTACCAAATAAAATCTCCATTTGCACAAATAGCCTTCACACTGCCAAGCCTTGACACTACTGTCTCCTCACCATCCCGCTCACCCTCTTCATATCATTTCACAAGCAGTTTCAAGGTTTTGATTTTAAAGAAAGAGTAAGGATAAAATGCCTAGGGAGGGTAGTGCTGACGATGGTGAGGGAGGTCAAAGGCCTAGGGGACCATAGAGAAAGGGTGGGAGAGAAAAAAGGTTTGAGCCTTTGAACACCATGGAGTTGAAAACCTCCCCTACCACAGTTGCATATTTCCAAGAGGTAGGATGCTTTGATTTCTATAAAAATGTACAAAGAGTCAAAAGTCACCCTAAGTTGACCGGACTTTTCATCCTAAACCTCCATAACCACCAAGTACACCTAGCTGGGGTAAATTTTGAGTTGTCCACAAATACAATTACTATGGCCACTGGGATACCTTGCATGGGATAAAAATGGTTAAAACATGTGAATTTGGAATTGAGCCATTACCTACCTTTCTTGAAACCAAGATACCAAGCTAATTGTAAGGCTATTTTATCCTTTTCTCGTCTGTTGGAAATATATGCCCTTTTAATGAAATTCATCATGAAATACTTCACCTATGATGATAGGTTTTCTATTCTCTATTCCTACCATATAATACTGCTCATGCATTTCACTAGGGCCAAGCTACTGCATTTTCCTTATTACCTTTATAGAAGTATTGATCAGATGTCATACAATTTGCAAAAGAGGCCTCCTTCACAACAAATGTAGAGTATTTTCCACCATTCTCATATTAAGATGATTGTGTTGCATCAATTAGAGCAATAGGGTATCCCATGGGAAGTGTTCATCGCCCATGATGTTTTTGCAACTCCACAACCTCTTCCTCTGCAAAGTTTACCCTCATCATCTCATCCACCTTCCTCAATTTCTCCATCAACCTCCACTGACCACGATTCCTCATCCACACACGAGTCCTCTCCCTAAGAGAACTTCCCTCCTTCACCATCTCCTAAAGCATCAGAACAATAAGAAAGTGATGAAGAACATGAAGAAAACAGTGACAAAGAGGAAAATGACAGCCAAGAAGAAAATGGAAGTCAAGAGGAAGAAACAAGTGATGAGGGAGAGGAAAATGAAAATGAAGAAAGTGGTGATGATGAAGAAGGAACAAAGGATAGTGAGGAAGAAAATGACAATGATAAAGAGGACAGTTTAGAACAAGAATACAATGAAGAGGCAAATAATGAAGAGAAATATTTTGAAGACAAAGGCAGTGAGAAAAATAGTGAGGAAGAAACAAATGAAGAAAAGGCAGATGCAAGCAGTGATGAGGCAGATTATGAAAACAAAGGCAATGAGTAAAATAGTGAAGATGAAGAAGAAATAGTGACCCAAATAGTGAGGAAGGAACTGATGAAAAAGAGGCAAATGCAAGCAATGAAGAAGAGACAAATTAAGAAGGGACAGATGATGAAAAGGAAAAATTTGAAGAAGGGACTGAGGCAGAATTAGAAGAAGAAGTCAATGAACATGACAGTGATATATATGAAAACAGTGAGCATTACAGTGGGAAAAATAATGATTTTGATGAAGAGGACAGTTTAGAAGAAAATGACAATGAATAAGATATTGAAGAGGATGGAAATGATGAAAATAATTAAAACAATAATGAAGACACTGACAAAGACACCTCTAACAGTGACAACACAGAACATGATGATGGAAATGTTAATGATGCAAACAAAAAAGAGGATAATGAAGACACCATGATGACTGATAGCCCTAAAAATAATGACAGAAGTGACACTATGAACCCAAAAAGGAGTCAGGAGATTGATTATAGTGGTGAACATCATGACAGTGATGTTAGCATGAAGGAAAATGAAAATACCTCTCAAGAGGGCAGTCAAGAACAAAATGAAGAAGACATGAATACAGAGATCATTGATGAAAGGAAAGACAGTCTTAAGGTTAGCCATGAAGAGGGCATTCTAGTAGAAAATTTTCATTTTCTCCCTCTCAAATATCAAAAGGGGCCAAGGCTTGTGTTTTCTACCTCCAAGAGGTAAGGGACCATGCCATCCTCCTCACCTCAGCCACTAGACAAAGGGAAACAAAGAATAAAGGAAGAAGAAGAAGACCACGAGGTGGAGAGGTAATTTGAGATCATTTAGGTAGATAGTGATGAGGAGAATTAAGGAAGAATCACAAACATGTTCCTCGAGGACAGAAATGCACTAATAAAATACCTCTAAGCACATTTAGATATGGCCAAGAGTATAAATGATGCCCTTGATTGGAAAATAGGCAGTTGGAGCACAAATGGAAATCTATGAAGCTAGAGCCCTCAAGGCCCGAAAAGAAACCCAAAAGACACAAATGAAAATAGAATATTTAATAGGCACTTATGAGGAGAGTAGTGATGAGGAAGGACAATCTAGGAGAATACCTAGAACCATGGGATTGAAGAAAGCATTAGGTAAACAAAGGGAGGAAGAATTAGCCCTAGCAGAATAACTCCCTTTAGATGAAATTTTGGCTATGGATATAGCCCATCACTGGGTGGCTTGGTTGGAGAGAGCCAAGATACAGTTGGAGGCCAAATTGAAGAAAGAAAATGAACATCTTGACCTCCAAAGAAGAATGACTAAACATTATGCTCGAAGGAACCAAATTTCAAAAGCTAAAGTAAAAAAGGCTCAAGACAAGCTCCAGGCACTAAAAGAAGAAAAGGGCCAAGCTAGGCTTGGAATCTTGGCACAAGATTCTCTACAGTTCTCCGAAAACCCATGAGGCACTTATCCACCAAATTTGGGAGAATTTTGAGAAGTTCTTGTTTTTTGCTAATTTTGAGGGCTAAGGGGGTAGCACACATGGTGCTATGCTTTTTCTCAAAGAATATTTAGGAGGAAAGACTTAAATTTTTGGAATCCTCATCATAACAATAGCATTCTCACAAAGTTTCAGATCAATTCGAGTTGTTTTGGTCCTCCAAAAGGGTCAAAAACAACCCTAATTTTCACCTTTCTGCCTGCTTTTCAGGACATGTGTTGCGCCTTTACGAGTATTTTCATTTTTTGTTTTTGAGCAGGTTAAAAAAAGTCCAATCAGGGAAAAAAGGGTATATTTGGAAATTAGACTTCAAGGGATTTCCAACGAGCCATCATGGAGCCTATTTCGACATTGGGAAGGCCTTCAAAACACTTATGCAAGATGACCCATTTTTCCTGCTCCTATGCTACACCCTTGGCATGGAAATTCCTCCAGAAACATAGTGCTACGCCCTTAGCAGAGGGAAAGTCAACAATGTACGCTTGGAAAGTGTTAGGAGGCTTGTCAGACCTCAAATATCATGTTCTTTGCTAAAAATGTCCGAAAATATATTTTGTGCCTTGGGCCTTGTAAGGTCTCAAGGACAATAGTGACATTTCTGATTAGCCAATAGGCTTCTAGATAATATATTAGGTTTTTCTCCTCCTTGCTTGTTAAAAAGGCATTGAAGACTCATTGCTAATGTTGGATTTGATGAGTTTGAGAGCAATACATGGTTCTGTGAGGTTGAAGAGAAATTTGGTGTTATGGAGCTTGTGAATGATATTATTTGATTAATGATGATGAAAGCTTGCTTGCAAAATCCCTGAGCTTGGTGAATGGTGATGTGTCTCTAATTTTATCATGTTTTCTTGTTTATCATTATGTCCATCTTTCTATGTTGCAGAAGATCAGAAAAGTATAGGCTAAGAAATGTTGTTTGAGGCACCTTAGTTCTCCCGTTTGCTACTGTCTTTATGTTTTCCTCTCCTGGGTGTGTTTAAGGAATTATTAGTTACTCCTTAGGCCTCTTTATGCTTTTTTATTTTATCAATGGATTAATATTCTAGTTTCCAAATATTTTTTATGGAAATCCCTGCTTATTTGATACTATCTAAACTCTGTTTTGAAATCTCTCTTTGAAGTATTACTTGTTAGGTTAAGTCAAGGAGGTCTTGTTATGATCTTGCCCTTTGTCCATGCCTATCAGTTTGCCTCAAATTTATTTATATCTTTATTGATGATTTCTAGCAGTTCCCTCTTCATTGGTTAATGTGATTTGTCATCTTATATATTTTCAAACTTTCTAAGTGAAATCACTGAAGTTAGATAGGATTTCTTTCTTTTTGCGTTTCAATAAATTGTTCATCTTGAATGTCTATTTGTTTAAAGTATTGTCATTGAGCTAATGGTTTTCCCTATCTCATGATTATTATCTTTTTCTTATTATTATTTGAGACCTTCTTGTTTACGGTTATATGACAAAGGATTCTTAATTTCCCTTTTCCCTACCTTTTTTCCCCAACTTAATGTCCATTTCACCTCACACATAACCTTAAAATATCCATTGACTACACTAGATTTGCCATGTGATGCACTCTAACTCATTTTTGAGATATCCATGACTTTCATAGACTCCATAGCTCAATGATTTGATGACCTCTCATTCCACCTATTCCACTTGATCATTTTACCCAACCCAACCCAAAAAACAAAACCCTAAACTTCACAAATAGCCTAAAATCAACCATATTAATCAAAACAAGTTCACATCCTTTGCATAAAATAGAGAGAGCCCTCTCTGAGTCTAGGAAGGCTAGGTCCTACGACTCAAAAGACTAGTTTCATGTTACCCTGTGCATTTGGTCTACCAATATGCTAAATCACGGGACCCTAACAAAAGCAATATAACAACCTTGAGAAATCAAGTGCTTCTCCAAGCACACCACAAGGATAAACCATTCCCTCAAGTTTAGGTGAAACTCCAAGCACATCTTCTACAAATACAAGAAGAACAAGATTCATAAATTTAAATGAAATTTATGAGCAAGAAGAAGCCGATAATAGTGTTGGTCTAAATTATTTATTTGCATTGTTTTTTCATGTTGATGACCCAATCCATTTTCAAGATGTTGTAAAAGAAGAGAAGTGGATTGAAGCAATGAATGAAGAGATAAGTGAAATAGAAATAAATGACACATGGGAGCTAGTGCACCTCCCACAAGGAAAATAAGTTGTTGGAGTTAAATGGGTGTTTAAGACTGAAAGAAACGCTGAAGGCAAGATAAAAAGGCACAAAACAAGACTTGTTGTGAAAGGCTACAAGTAGCAGCAAGGAAAAGATTATGAGGAAACCTTTGCACCAGTTTTAAGGATGGAGACAGTGTGGACAATTTTGTCCATAACAACGCAACATAATTGGAAGGTTTATCAAATGGATGTAAAGTCAAAATTCTTGAATGGAGTGTTGAAAGAGGAGGTATATGTTGAACAGCCTCCTGGCTATGAGATATAAGGCCAAGAACACAAAGTATATAAGTTGAAGAAAGCTCTTTATGGGCTAAAGTAAGCACCAAGAGCATGGTACAACAAGATTGATGCTTACTTGATAGAAAATGGGTTTGAAAAGTGTGATGGTGAACCCAAACTCTACATAAAACAAAATGATGGTAAAATCCTTATTGTTGTTTTATATATATATGATTTAATTTTTACACGCAGTGATGTTTCTCTCATTGTTGATTTTAAAGCAGTCATGAAGAGTGAATTTTAAATGATTGACTTGGGTTTATTCATATATATTTTTGGGCATTGAAGTAAAGAAAAATGAAAATGAAATTTTATCTCCCAAGGAAAATATGTCACGGAATTTTTAAAGAGGTTTAACATGTAGAAATGCAAAGCAGTAGAAAATCCAACTGTCATGGGGTTGAAGTTAAGCAAGGAAGATTGTAGCAAGAATGTCAATCCAACATTGTACAAGAGAATGGTTGGCAGTCGAATGTATTTGACTGCAACTAGGCTTGATATTATGCATGTTGTGAGTCTAATATCGAGATTCATGGAGATACCCAAGGAGACATATTGGAATGCAGCGAAGATAATTTTAAGGAATGTGAATGGGACAAAGGAGTATGGTGTTCTATACTCCACATCTGATAATTTTAATTTGATTCGCTATAATGACAGTGATTGGGTTGGAAGTATAGATGATAGAAAGAGCACATATGGGTATGTGTTTCATTTGGGATCAGGAGCCATTTCATGGGCTTCCAATAAGCAACCAATAGTTTCATTATCAACAGCAGAAGCTGAATATGTAGCAGTAACAGCAACAACCTGTTAAGCAGTTTGAATGAGAAGGTGTTGGAAATACTAAGAGGGGGGGTGGGGGTGAATCAGTATTCCTTTCAATTAGAGCATTAGTTAATCTTAAATTATTATCAGTGTTTGTACAATGATAGTAGCAAACAAGAGGAACACAAATGCACACATTTTTTAAGGTGGAAACCCACTCCGGGACAGAAACCACCTAATGCTTTTCTAATAATTCTTTAATATTTCACTCCAATTGAAAATAAAGCTCCAACTTCCTAGAATCTAGAAAAGCATTCTTCTCCACCTCCTACTGGATGGATGCTCCAATGCCCAAGATTATTTAGTAGTAAACTGAACGGATTCCCCAACACCCAATGAGCTACAGCTCACCCTAGCACCATCCTACCACCCTATAGAAGAATAAAAGAAGAATGGACTACTGTACCAGGGAAAATGGTCCACTTTACAATGATATAAAATGATGTAGAGGAAGAATATATACTTGACCATAACCCCAAATTTGATACAACCACCTAATGATGATCCTAGACCTCCCAACGCTACCTCTTTAGCCCTTTGGAGATAGACACTAGTACAATTTTTACAATAATGTATTTACAATGACTGAGTACAAAGATACCTTTACAATGATTCTATGCAGTGCTGCCCACTTGAAGAATTCATATGATGAACTTCTTTTTGTTGTTGTGCACCTTGGTTGCATCTCTTTTCATGCTACCCTCTGTTGCACCTTGCTTTGCTTTGTTTCCATAGAAAGTCTGGTCCTTTGCAACCCTTGACAACACATGATCTAGATTTTTCTTGCCTTCTAGGAGCTCGATATCGAATCTGGTGTATCTCTTTTATTTTAGATCCTCAATATCTGATTTTCATTCTTGTAGTATTCCTCTGAGTATTCTTTCCAATGCCATATGTCTGACCGAATTTTGATTCTTCAAGAGAGAATTATACCTAATCTTTCACAATGCCCTAATTAAGGACTGTTTCAGCAGAGTGCACTTGTACGGTGTTCCACGTGTCACTGTTTCTTCATTTGTCTCTGAAATTGATAGAGAAAAAAATACAGATTTTTCACTATCCGCCACTTTTTATAGCATTCAAATCCGATACTTAGAGAGATAGTTATGACGAATTTACCAAGGTCACTTGTTTGAGATGAATTTCAGGAGCCTGCAAAAACCCTGACTTCCATAGATCATATCTCCAAAAATATTGCGTACCTTGATCTGAAATGTTTACGGCAGCTTCCTCAGGATTTTTGCTTCATCTCATAAAAATTTCAGCTTCTAAACCTTCATACAAAAACATTTAAAGCGAAAATTCCACGATGACCTATTTTAGATGGTCGAATCCCTTGCATAAGGAGGAAATGAGGATCAAAATTTATATGAATGCTTAAGTTGAGAGGGGCTTCAACAAGTGAACGTGGGAGGGATTTTAGGAGCTTAAAAAATATTAATTATGACTTTTCAATGACCCATGCCCCAACCCCATGGGGTTTTAGCCCACTAATTGGGGGTACAAACTTCAAACATGAATATCTCTCAAACCGTGAAGAATTACATGGCGTGCCATATATCAACGGAAACATCTCGACAATTAGAAACCATCAAAAGAATTATTGACCCAGAATATATTAATTTGGTAGGTCAAAATTCCCATGCAATATTGGGTTAGCCCTTGGTGTTGCTTGGGTTGACATCAATGACAACCGCTGATCAACAATCTCCCCCTTTGGCATTGATGGCAACACAAGTACTCCCCCTGCGATCATGACACCTCTTCCTACAACATTCTCTCCCCCTTTGACATCAATGGAAAAGGGTAACTCCCCTTGAAACACAACCATCCTATGGACCTATACACACTTCCACTCCCCCTTTATATTCTGAAAAAAAAAAAGAGGAAAATCTAATGAGAACTCGGGAGAATCCCAAGCTTTTGGCGAAGATATTCCAATGCTGGTGAATATTTAATATGTGATTCTTTTGGTGCTGCTTGTAATCTTGCTATTTGTCCAGCTGCTTGCATAACATCTGGTTGGGAGGCTATTACATATAGAAGAATACTAATCATAGATCTGTACAACCTTTGATCCACATCCTTAGATGAGTCGTCTATGCTCAATTTGCAACCTATTACCATTGGAGTAAGGATGGGTTTACAATCTTCCATTTTAAATTTCCTGAGCATTTCCTTGATGTACTTGGCTTGACATATAAATATTCCTTTCTCTTGCTGAGATATTTGAAGCCCTAAGAAGTATGTCAGCTCACCAAGTAAAGACATCTCGAAATCACTTTGCACCTTTGTAGAAAAATTCTTACTTAGTCGATCATCATTGCTACCAATTATTGTATCATCCTCTTTAGCTATTATACATGCTTTAGTTGCTTCATCCAGAACATATATGTCATTTGGAGCTCGACTTGCTGTAGCCACAATTTCACCATACATGCCTTTCCTGATTTCACATTTCGTGGAGTTGAATAGTATTGTGTGTCCTTGATCACATATTTGTCCAACACTGAGCAGATTGTGATTCATGTTTTCAACCAATAGAACATTCTTGGCTAGAGCATCTTTGCTTCCGAGAGTGACAGTACCTAATCCTATAACATTTGAAGATCCATCATTTCCAAAGGACACGGTTTCATCCTTCTTCTCTTTCAGAGATACAAATTTATTTCTATCTCCAGTCATATGCGTTGAGCAACCGCTATCAACATACCACACATCTTTGTTCTTTTGAGCCTTGAAAGCGAGAGCACAATTATCATTCTTATTCTTCTTCCATGTTCATTCGTTCTGTGGCTTCGAAGATTCTTCTGGAGGATTTTCAAGTCTACAGTCTTTGGCTATGTGTCCAAAGTTTCGACATTTGTAACATTCAATATTATTTCTTAAATGTTCAAATCTATTGATGTTTCGCTGAGCCCTGGGAGGTTCATATTTGATAGATCTCCTGGAATTGTATTCGTTCCTAGGGTATGTGCGACATTCTACAGCTTTATGACCAAATTTTCCACATGAATAACAGTAGCCATAAAAAATATTTTGGTACTTGGATGGAAATTTTCATCGAGGAATTGTCTTCCAAGGCTGTTCTTGCGAATCTTGTCCAATGAAGTCTACATGCATGTCAGATCTCATAGGTTCATTTTATTTTGTTGTAGAAGGTCCTACTTCTTCTTCTTTGTAACCGATGCCAGTTTTGTCATTGTAAGATCGTTGATTGTTGATGAGTTCTTCCAATGCCCTTGAGCTGTTGGCATAGTTTTGGATAGTTTTTCCTTTATTCACTTCCTCACGCAGCGAGACTACTTCGGCTTCTAATTCTTCCCTTTCTTGGTTGCTTTCTTCCAACTTCTTTTGAAGTGACTCTTCAATGCATTTTTGTTCTTCAACTTCAATTTTGAGACCTTGAACTTGTTCTTCAAGAGTTTTGGAATGGATCTTCTCCGCCTTGAGATCTTTTATAAGCTTGATTTCTTCCTCATAAAATTCGTCTATGGTCCATCCTTCTTCTTCGTTGTTTGATACCTCTTGCTTATTGTGCTTGGGTTTATTGTGCTTGGCCATAAACAATACTCTCTCATTGGCTTCTTCTTCACTATCATTTTCTTCATCGGATGATGAGCTATCTTCTTTAGAGAGAAAGTTCCTTTTGGATCCTTGCTTGTTGAATTTCTTAAAGCCTTTCTTTCTTTTTGAGTTTCCATTACTTTTGTTTGGACATTTTGCTGCAAAATTCCCAACCTCATTACAACTGAAACATATCAATGGAAGTTTACCTTTGAATTTTCCCTTACCAATTTGTAGTTTTCTCATGAAGTAAGCATATTCTTCATCTGAAATACCTTCTTCATCATCTCCCTTTTCTTCACACTTGCAGGTGCATGTCTTTTCAATTGAAGGTTGTTTGTCCTTATTAGTTTTCTTAGATGCAACGAACGTAGTTTCTAGATGCGAAGTACCCTCTTCTTCATCAAGTCTCATTTCATATGCTATGAGAACTCCATGTAATTCCTCTTTGCTGAGTTTGTCCAGATTTGCACTGTATTCTAAGACCGATACCTTTGGGTTGAATCTCCCTGGTAATGTTCTAAGAATCTTCCGTATAATAGTCTTCTCGTCAACTGGCTCTCCCAATCCTTCTAAAGTATTGGTTATTTCATCAACGTATTGGAAGTATGCAGCAATGTTGCAATCTTCTTTCATTCTGAGTTGCTCAAATTTTGCTCTATAGATTTGAAGCTTTGCTTCTTTGACATTTGAGTCACCTGCATATATATTCTCAAGCTTGTCCCATACATTTTTGGTAGTTTTACAACCCAACACCTTATGATAAGCAGATTCAATAAGTCCATTGATAATAATATTCTTTTCTTTTGCATCATTTACCAAATTCTTCTTACCTTGTTCATCCGTGGTTGATGTAAATCCTTTTTGAATAGTGTCCCATACTTTGTAACCTTGCGCCAAGAGATAGACCTCCATTCTTCCTTTCCAAAGTGCATAATTATTTTCATTGAATAGAGGTACACCATTCTTGGTATGCTCCATGACCTCCTTCCAGCTGTTAAACTTCTATTGAAGGAACCAAGCTATGAAACCAATTGTTGGAAATACTGAGAGGGGGGGTGAATCAGTATTTCTTTCAATTATAGCATTAGTTAATCTTCAATTATTATCAGTGTTTGTACAATGATAGCAGCAAACAAGAGGAACACAAATGCACACAATTTTTAAGGTGGAAACCCACTCCAAGACAAAAACCACCTAATGCTTTTCTAATAATTCTTTAATATTCAACTCCAATTGAAAATAAAGCTCCAACTTCCTAGAATCTAGAAAAGCATTCTTCTCCAGCTCCCACTAGATGGACACTCCAACGCCTGAGATTCTTCAGTAGTCAACTGAATGGATACCCCAACACCCAATGAGCTACAACTCACCCTAGCACCACCCTACCACCCTATAGAAGAATAAAAGAAGAATGGACTCCCGTACCAGGGAAAATGGTCCACTTTACAATGATATAGAATGATGTAGAAGAAGAAGATACACTAGACCATAACCCCAACTTTGACACAACCACCTAATGATGATCCTAGACCTCCCAACACTGCCTCTTCAACCCTTGGCAGATAGACACTAGTACAATTTTTACAATAATGTATTTACAATGACTTAGTACAAAGATACCTTTACAATGATTATATGCAGTGCTGCCCACTTGAAGACTTCATATGATGAACTTATTGCTATTGTTGGGCACCTTGGTTGCTGATATTTTCATGCTACCCTCTGTCGCACCTTGCTTTGCTTTTTTGCCGTAGAAATTCTGGTCCTTTGCAACCCTTGACAACACATGATCTAGCTTTTTCTTTTCTTATAGGAGCTTGATATTGAATCTGGTGTATCTTTGTTATTTCAGATCCTAAATATCTAATTTTCGGTCCTGTAGTATTCCTCTGAGTCTTATTTCCAATGACATAGGTCTGACCCAATTTGGATTCTTCAAGAGAGAGTTATACCCAATCTCTCACAATGCCCTAATTAAGGACTGTTTCAGCAGAGCGCACTTGTACGAAGTTCCACGTGTCACTGTTTCTTCATTTGTTTCTGAAATTGATAGACCAAAAATCATAGATTGTGCACTATCCGCCACTTTTTACGACATTCCAATATGATACTCAGAGAGATATTTATGATTAATTTACCAAGGTCACTTCTTTGAGATGAATTTCAGGACCCTGCGAAAACCCTGACTTCCACGGATCATATCTCCAAAAATATTGCGTACCTTGATCTGAAATTTTTACTGTAGCTTCCTCAAGATTTTGGCTTCGCCTCACACAAATTTCAGCTTCTGAAACTTCGTAGAAAATAGGTTAGAGCGAAAATTCCACGATGACCTGTTTCAGATGGCTGAATCCCTTCCATAAGGAAGAAATGAAGATCACAATTTATATGAATGCTTAAGTTGAGAGGGGCTTCAAAAAGTGAATGTGGGAGGGATTTTAGGAGCTTAAAAAATATTTATTATGACTTTTGAATGACCCATGCCCCAACCCCATGGGGTTTTAGCCCACTAACTGGGGGTACAAACTTCAAACATGAATATTTCTCAAACCGTGAAGAATTACATGGCTTGCCATATATCAACGGAAACATCTTGACAAGTAGAAACCATAAAAATCATTACTGACCCAGAATATATTAATTTGGTAGGTAAAAATTCCCATGCAATATTGGGTTAGCCCTTGGTGCTGCTTGGGTTGACATCAATGACAACCGCTAATCAACAAAAGGATGCTGAGAGATTTATGTCATGAGAAAGAAAAAGGAACCACAATTTATTGTGATAACAACTTAGCAATATCATTGTCAAATAAATTTTTTTTCCAGAAGAGAACAAAGCATATTGATGCAAAGTATCATTTTATAAGAGAACTCATTAACAATGGTGAGATTGTTTTGCAGCATTGCAGGTAAGAGGAACAATTTGCTGATATCCTCACAAATTCATTAGGACAAAAGAGTTTTGTTTATCTCAAGCAGTGTATGGCAATGACTAATGGTAGTAGTTGTGATTAAGGGGGAGTGCGGGAATGAAATCCCAACCACCACCATGAATAAATACCGGTAAAATCCCACACTTCAATTAATTTTGTGCAAGGAAGGGCACAGCCCAAGATTTCCAAATCCATAGGCGGCTCATGCAAAATCCAAACAGAGTATCTGCAGCCATAAAACTGCGTTATTTCTTACCTGCCGCAGTTCACCTTTTTTTTTTATTTAAAACCACCCACATCGCAAATCCCTTACCTTTCCCTTAACGCTTAGCTGTAATTTAAATCCCCGCTAGTGCGATATCTAGTGGGACCCACCACCTACCTTTACCGCATTACCCGAATGATGCAAACCTTTGTTATTCCGCCATTTCCTTTTATTTTTCATTTCAAACTTACCATAGTTTTCTGCATCGCCGCCCGCACTTCATAAGTTTTTTTTTTACCTATTAAGCCACCTGCAGCGTGCACTTCACAAGTTTTACACTTTACCTTTCTGCCGCTCGCAAGCTATGTTATTTGCATTGCAGTGCGATAGTGCTAACTCATGTCACAATCCCAAAATTATAATTTTACCTTCTGCTATCCGCAAAATTTATGTTATGTTATTTGTGATGCGATTGAAAGAGGGGCACGTGTCAATTTTAAGAGGGTAGTGCAAAGAGAAAATCGCAAGCTCAAGAATTTAAAAGGATAGCGCTCGCAAGTTAAATTTTTTTGGATGCGATGCGATGTGCCACGTCACATCGCATATCAAAATTTTTAAAGTTTTCTTGTATATGCACCAAGTTAAAAGTTAAGATCACTGATCTACGATCTGCGATGGAGGCCAAGATGCGATGTGGTATTAGAGCCAACATACAAGTTTTCAAGTCCACCAGTTTGTGTGTTGAACGATGTTTCGTGTGTAAACATCAGAAACAAAGCACAAGACGATTTTGGTTGTTGAACGTCCAATTTGCATTGAATTTCATTCAATGCCCAGGCTGCGGCCATTTTGTATTAAAACCTATGTAATCTCATATTATTACTATGATGGAATGAAAAATAAGTTTCAGTCCTCTCCTGTGTTTGTACGTTGTCTGTCTATGGATTTTATTTCCGCAGTATTTTTTCATTCTCTGTGTTGTGGGGGAAACACATATCCCTCTATGTTTGATTATTCAAAATTTCCAACAGACGTGTGGTAAAATGAAATTACCAAAAAATGATTGTTGAAATTGTCTTAATGTTGGGTTAAAAGTATTTGTTGGTCATGTCTGATTGTGCCAACTTCCATTTGAATATTTTATTTTGTTGAAATTAGCAGGTCACTTGACAATAATAATATGATTGGACCTCTGCCAAACTTCTCCAATTTAACCATGTTGGAGAGAATGTGAGTATCTTCTTTGAACATAAACCTCCACTTTCAGCTAGGTCATTTAATCTTCAGCTAGTTATGTATTTTTCGAAAAAGAACATGAATATTATAAATAAAATTGCATTTATTTTGTTCGCTGGTTGTGTAGATATCTACAAAACAACAACCTGAATGGCACAGAGTGGCTATCAGAACTCAAAAACCTTAAGAAGTTATATGTCACTCTTCGCACTTCTTGTGAGAACTCGAATTCGAAATAAAAGGGATTTCCATTCCCAAAATTGTATTAAAATCATGTTTAGCATTATGGTGCATATTTATAGAGAACAACAATTTCGCAGGTGTAATTCATATACAACTTCTCCGCAAGCCTTCACTGAAACTCATGTAATGTAATATTTCAATTTTCCATTTAGTATTCACCAGCAATTTTCATTGGTATTTTGTCCCAACTAGTGCAATGTATTCCACATCCAATGCTTATAGCTAAACATTTGAAAGGCCATATAATATTAGGCTCAGTGAAAATTGTTTTATTTCAATGTGTTGCAGATACTCTGGTAATCACTACCTCTATATGAATAAAGGGGAATGTACGGTTCCGTCAAAATAAAAAAAATCCAAAGTGAATATTTTCCATGGAATAATGATACTGGGAGCTTTGATTATCACTTTAACATTAATGGTGTGTATTGTCATATGTTGGAAGAAATCCAGGAGGAAAAATCACATAATGAAGGTCAAGATCTTATTGACTTTTAGGAATATTTTGATTTGAGATATTTTAGGAATCTCTCCTATGAAACTATCTGAGACTGTTCTGTCATTTCCATCAAAGTTCCAGATCACTAGATGATTATGGTTCGAAATCCAACGATGACTGCTACCTTTTCTCAACAAGAGATGATGGTAGCTACATAAAACTTCAGCAGGAAGATTGGGCAAGGAGGCCTTGGATTGGTTTTCTTTTGTAGGTTGTAGCATGGAAATGACATAGCAGTAAAAGTGTTGTCATTTTTTTCCAATGAATGAGTTCAACAGCTCCTGAATGATGTAATTATGAGATTCTTAATGCATGGAATGTTGTTCAATTTCTTGATTGGTCTATGGTGGCATTTGGTAGTGATAAGAAAAAATCACATTGTACCATAAATTTATGTAAGAAACTTTACTTGGTTAACAGGTTGATCTTCTTTCTAAAATACATCAAAAAACTTGGTATCTCTACTAGGATATTGTAATGATTCCAGGGGGCTTATGCTTATATACAAACACATGTCTCGAGGGTTGCTAAGAGATCACCTTTATGGTAAATATATTGCTCGTTCTCATCTTGTTGCTACATAATAAGGAAGGTACTAGAATATCCCAATAAGATATGCTTGACTCTGAATTTATTTGTCAGGTCACCGACCAAGAGTTTCCAATATAAGTTGGGAAACATGACTAAGAATTTCTCTAGACGAAGCGCATGGTAAGTATTTAAGAAATTTGAATAAATATAATTTTTCTGATTTAAATGTATTTTCACTTCATCTTGCAAAGGAAAATTCATGCCTTACCATATTTATGCCGAAAAAAATTCTCTTTGATGGCTTGGGGTGAGAAACACTGTTCACCCCAGCCAATGAGAAGCATTTCTTATCGCTCTTCAATCCAATAAAATTTGGACATGTGGCAGTTCCTCCAAAAATTTAAAATCCTCCATTTGGACTTGGCCCCTCTAGTGACAGTTTTCTAGACTTAACACCTGGACATTTTTTACCATTTGTTACGTGAACCTTCTGCAAAGCCCTTGATAGTACTCGTTTTTCCATACAAGGCCCTTGAGAGTACCCATTTTTCCATACCGGGAGACTTCAACACAGTTCAATGAAGGAGATATTTTTCCATGCCAATAACTATTGGGAGAATTCAACATAATTCGAGGAGGGAGAGTTAAATATAATGTAGTACTTCCATACAAAATTTCTCTGTGGCCATGCCTTTTCATGGCTCCCCTCTCCTACTATTGTACCCTTCTCCTTTTGCCTTGGCAATCTAACCCCTTTGGCCATACTCCCCATTCATTTGCATTTGCCTTCTCTGTAGCCCGTCATTTCATTCCCCTGCTCATATATTCCGACGACCCTCTCCTGCCTTCCATTTGTTTTAGCACCTTCCAATCAGACTTGCAACCCCGTCGACTTGCCTACTTCCACCTTGCAGCCTCAATGACTTTCCAACTTCCAACTTGAAGGACTTATGATTACTTTGTCGAGTGGAAATAACAGGTACGCTATGATTTTTCTTCCTATGCTAACAACTATTTTACAGTGTTGGGACTTGTCTTCCTCTGCTTCGCATATGTGACTTAATTCTTTAGTTGAAGAAATGAAGGAAAATTTTTTATTGCCACTCACATAAGATTTTCTATTATGCTTGTGACAAATCCTTCCAAAAGTATGTTATTGATTTTCAGTTGTGTCACTTGTGTACAAGCATTAGCCAATTTGGTCATTCACCAAAACTTCATTGAATCAAAATAGCACCTTCTTTTAACAAGATGCTTGCATCACCGTGGAGACATTGTTAACTTGCAATGCTCTTTCTTCACTTTTCAGTGGTGCCGCCGACTTGAAACTAACCCTCTAGGTTGTTGCACTTGAACAAATAAGTTTTTCTTGGAATGTGATGCCTCACTACCGTGTTTTCCTTTCCGATGGTGCTCACAAACATACTGTTCTTCTCCCTTCTTTACATACTGACCTTGCACAAAACGAGGACTTGAAAATAGGCTCCATTGTTCTCCTCAAAAGAAGCTCGTGAACATATGCGTATGAATCCATGTATGTTGCATACAAACCACCCCCTCCCTCTATCCCTTTTATGATTCTCCTCTTATGTCACTTTTTTATTTCTTCTTATCATTCCTAATTTTTTACTTCTTCTCTTCACTGATAAAATGCTCCTTCTTGCACGCCACTTTGTGTCCTAGAGATCCAGATAGTCCAGCGTGTTACACCATTGGTTGGCAACCCATCCCCTCTTATTCTCTCTACTAAACATATTCTCCAAGCCACCTCATCCTACTCTTCTGCCTCTCCAATTTCATTTCCACCCTCCCTTGAAAAGCACACCTTGTCCACCCAAGACTCCACCCCAACATATGCAACTGCTCTCCATTTTAAAGCACTCTCCCCTACCCAAAAATCTAGGTCCATCTAAGGTAGAGTGCTTTCAAAAACACCCCTTCGTGAATATAGCAATGCTTGTGGCACTATAAAATCATTAGGGTTTGACCTTGTTGATCACGATGCAATCAAATCCACATTTCCACCTTCAATGACTTGGAAAATTCCCTACATGCTCCCATTCAAGTTGGCCACATATAAAATGTTGCGAATGGAACTATAAAGGTCCCCAACCCTTCCTATAGCCATATAATATGCTCGTTCGAAATCCTCTTCTTCTCTTCATTAACAATGTCTCAACTGTTTGATGATGACCTTACAATACCTTACGATACCTTTCACTTAGTTCCAATCATTTCCCTCAAACTTTCACCTCCTAACTCAATCTTTGATGTCATAGGTATTTTTTCCTTGCTCTCTCCTACCCCTGTTGTTCGCAGATGCAATGGCCCTGAAACTCCAAAAAAAATATATATCTCTTCGCAACATGTCTGGGAGTAGCATCTATGTCACCTTATGGGGTGAACACTGCCATGCTAAAGGCCGTGCACTCTCTGAAATTTGCATGGCTCGTGTTGTTTCCGTACATGAAATATAGGGGGGGGGGGGGGGGAATCGTCGAGTTCAATGGCCAAACTATCGGCATGATTCCTGATCAGGAGTTCAAGACTGAGCTTGGGAAAAAGCTCAAAATTTTATTTGCTCTAAATTGGTTGGAACCTGAGCGATCGGATAGGCCTCGACGATAAAATCCCGGCGCCACAAACGACACTCAAATCCGTTACCGTATGAAGAAGTTATTGCACTTTGAAATCGCCCAATAACCTCCAATGTTGAATGGGTATTCATAAATTTATGTGTTGGAAATTTTTTATTTTAATTAAGGTTTAATTAATAATTTAAATTATATATATATATATATATATATATATATATATATATATATATTAATGTTTGTATGGTTTTAAAAAAATCATATATATATATATATATTATTAAATTTAAAACCTTATTTAAAATAAATTAATACCACACATTTATTTAAATTATTTTAAAACCTAAATGAGCAAAGTTTAAAACCCAAAATCAAAAATCAAAGTTTAAATTCATATGTTACGTTCAAATATTTAATGTCAAAGGCATCTGGCAAAGTTTGATATGGTTTCAAATAATCAAAAGGCACGTGGTGTTGTTTTAAATGGAGCGGAAGTTGATGGAGGGGCTTCGGGCTAGCCGCCCCCCTATCCACATGACTCTCGTCAGGTCCGTGGTCCAAGCACATAACCGGTGGAAAGAATTAATAGCAAACGGTGACCTGTACACATGCAACGACGTGTTTGATGTTACGGTTATGCTAAGTGGTCAACCACAACAAATGCCAGCGGGTTCGGTCCGACAAACATGTGACCACTGTGTTAATATTTATTGTAACCCCTAACCGTCTGGATAAATTTGGAGCATGCTAGACAAATTTGGGTGAAGTTGCTATTTTAACTGGAGTTAACTCAATTTCTCCACAATTAGCGGAGATTTTCAAGGGCAAACTAGGCAAAAAATTTAGTTGAGCATATCTTTCACAGGGGAGATCCTTTTGGAGCAGATTTTTTTTTTTTTGATTTCGGGTCTCTTCAACCTTCTAAAGCCATTGGCACAGGTTTCACAGCCAACAGAGGTCATTTGCAGGTGTTTTTTGCTTCGGGGAAGTTCCAGGAGCCACTAGGGCCTTATCAGTTTGGGAGCTGCATTGGGATGTGTGCAGCCATTGAATGTGAAACAAAGGTCATTTATGACTGTATTCATTGTTTTGTGTCCATTTATACAGCTATTTTTTCCTTTTGAGGCATTCTTCACCTCAAATTTCTTCAGGGAAGCTTTCAAGGCCACTAGGGCCATTCTAGTGCAAACACTGTTTGGGGGCTGTATTCATCTATTTTCGGTGATTCAAAAGCCTAATTCTACTGTCTTCGACATTCTGAGTCCATTGGAAGAGGTTTAAGAACCATTGGAGGTCGTCTTAACCTTGAATTTCTTCATAGAATTTTAAAGGGCCATCAGGGCCATTTGAAGAAAGTACTGTTTAAGGTACAATTTCACTATTTAGTGCTTGGGGAAGAGCATTCTTAGCTATTTCCTATCTTCTGATTCTGTTTCTACATTCAGATTTGCCTTTAGAGGCACTTATTAACTTGTATTAACCTTTGCAACATTCTTAATACAAGAGGACAAGCCCATTTTGGGAGGCTTGGTCCAGCAGATGTAGCCTAGGAGGGGTGAACTGCTTCATCATCTTTGTGTCATTATTTGCTAAAGATATCATGTTAAAAAAATATGATATAATGTGTTAAACAACAAATTTAAGTAACCTTCCTTCACACATAAACACCTAAACTGCTGCTCAAACTTATTTGTTTTATTCTGCAAGACATCAAGCTTCAAGCATGAGTATTTTAAGAGTTAATCTTGGAGTTGTTCGCACATTTAGAATTATTGGAAATGGATACCTTGCACCCTTTATTCAAGTACATTCCATTTTTAGATCAGATAAAATAAAATAAAAAAATTCTCAGAAAGGATCTCCCCTGTGAAAGATATGCTCAACTGAAGTTTTTGCCTAGTTTGCCCTTGAAAAGCTCTGCTAATTGTGGAGAACTGGAGTTAACTCCAACTAAAATAGCAACTTCCCCAAAATCTGTCGGGCACGCTCCAAATCTATCCGGACAGTTAGGGGTTATAATAAATGTTAGCACAGTGGTCACATGTTTGTCGGACCAAACCCGCCGACATTTTTTGTGGTTGATCGTTTAGCATAACCATAACATCAAACCCGTCGTTGCATGTGTACAGGTTACCGTTTTCTATTAGTTCTTTCCACCAGTTATGTGCTTTGACCACGGACTTGACGAGGGTCACGTGGATAGGGGGGGGGGGGGGGGACTAGCCTGAAGCCCCTCCATTGACTTCCACTCCATTTAAAACAACACCACGTGCCTTTTGATTTTTTGAAACCATATCAAACTTTGCCACATGCCTTTGACATTTAACCTTTCAACGTAACATATGAATTTAAACTTTTATTTTCGATTTTGGGTTTTAAACTTTGCTCATTTGGGTTTTAAAATAATTTAAATAAATGCATGGTATTAATTTATTTGAAATAAGGTTTTAAATTTAATAATATATATATATATATTATATGATTTTTTTAAAACCATACAAACATATATATATATATATATATATATAATTCAAATTATTAATTAAACCTTAATTAAAATAAAAAATTTCCAACACATAAATTTATGAATACCCATTCAACATTGGAGGTTATTGGGTGATTTCAAAGTGCAATAAATTCTTCATACGGTAACAGATTTGAGTGTCGTTTGTGGCGCCAAGATCGTATCGCTGTGGCCTATCTGATCGCTCAGGTTCCAACCGATTTTGAGCAAATAAAATTTTGAGTTTTTTCCCAAGCTCAGTCTTGAGCTCCTGATCACACCTCCCAAATGAGAGGATTTTGGTCCCCAAAAGCTTACTGAAATGAAGAACTAAACTGTAGTACATAAAATGAGAGAATAAAATCCTCTTCTCTTCAACCCTTCAAAAAATTTTCCTTGCAAAACAAATGCAATTGAACTACAAATGGAAAGAATTTGACTTTTCCCTTCCTGAATGCGCTTGTCCACAACTGTCCACTACTGTCTTTCTTGCTCTCACACAAACATTTCTGGCGATAAATTTATAGAATGAAACTATACAACTCTTCATTGATCAATGATCTAAGTTTTCTCAAAACAAACAAGATATTACAGCATAAAATACATGCATACATCCGAAATTTGCATATGTACAAAAGGAGTACGTCTTACTGTGTCAAGAAGTCCATCCACTTCTCACCAAGCCACTTCCATGGTGATTTTTGCTGCTGCAACTTTTCCTCGTGTGAAACTTCCCTTTCCACATCAATAATGGAATCCATGATTCCACCTTCGCCAATATTTTTGTCCTCTTTTTGCATGTGTGTGGGACGACGAGTTGGATGCAAAGTCCAACAATGAGAGACAACATGTCCCTTCTTTTGGCAAAAAGTGAAAATCTTATGCACCTTATTTGAAGGTAGTCTTTGCTTCATCTGCTTCTTGTGTGCCTTATTCCTCATCCATCATCTCAAAACATGATGGTTAAATTGACCACAATATGTACAAGAAATCCTCTTATGCTACTTTCCATGTTCATCCTTTTTTCCTCCATGAGGAGATGAACTAGTAGACGCTCCAATTTTCAATTGTTGAATATCATCATTGTTCTCATCTTGAAAATTGCCTAAAATTGCATGCTTGCCATAAGCTGCATGTCTACCATCTTCTTGATGCAAAAAAGGCTTAAAGCAACGGCATTCATCTTTGAAACAAATTTGACATATTTTCTTCATGGAACTTGGAACAAAAATTCTCTTTGCATTAGCTTCACATGCCTTCATGGCTTTGGAGTCTTCGCCATTATATTGTACATAACCAAGACCAAGGTTCTTGGGTCATTCCTCAATAGAAAGGGGTTCAACCATGCCTTGTGCATACTTTCCTAATCCTTTGCCTTCATAACCCATTTTAAACAATAACTTGGATCCTATTCCTCTTGTACTCTTTCCGAAAGAACCAAAACGTCTTTGTAAAGAGGAAACTGAAGACACATTAGAATGGATTACCTCATGATTTATGCCCTGAAGAAGAGGTATTTTCTTGGACAAAGTTCTTGAGCTTGTAGGAGTTGTTTCTCTATGTCATGCAGTCTTAGGAGAATTATTTCCTTCTCTTCCTGCATAGCCAACAATTGTGCACGAAGCTAAACACTTTCCCTTTGATCCTCAAGGAGAATCTGCACCATGTCCTTCACCTTAATGAACTCTTCTTTCATGTCATCCCTGAAGAGTTTCGTGAAGGAGGAAACTTCACTTGCAGAAGAAATTGACATCATGTAAATGGTCAAATGACAAAAGGAACTTCTAATAAAGTTATCAAAGCTTTCAATAATGACAAGCTGTTGACCAAATGCCTTCAACTCTTGGAAAGGGTTAACACCAGCTATCCCAAAATGAGCTCAAGAAAACTCATGCACACAATAAAACAGTCAAGGTTGATTGCACAATTTCTCAAAATATAAACTAAACCAAAGATTGATTGAAGTAGCATTTATCTACTATGCAATTGTATAACAAAAGCAGTTTGAAAGCTTCCTGGCTTGCTTCAAACTCTATCTATAGTTTATATAACTTTTCCTAGAGCATATAAACAACAAAAACCCGCTCTGATACCATCTGATCTGAAAATGGAATGTACTTGAATAAAGGGTGCAACGTATCCATTTCCAATAATTCTAAATGTGCAAATAACTTCAAAATTAACTCTTAAAATACTCATGCTTGAAGCTTGATGTCTTGCAGAATAAAACAAATAAGTTTGAGCAGCTCTTTAGGTGTTTATGTGTGAATGAAAGTTACTTAAATTTTTTGTTTAACACATTATATCATATTTTTTTTACATGATATCTTTAGCAAATAATGACACAAAGATGATGAAGTAGATCACCCCTCCTAGGCTACATCTGCTAGACCAAGCCTCCCAAAATGGGCTTGTCCTCTTGTATTAAGAATGCTGCAAAGGCTAATACAAGCAAATAAGTGCCTCTAAAGGAAAATCTGACTGTAAAAACAGAATTAGAAGATAGGAAATATCTAATAATGCTCTTCCCCAAGCACTAAACAGTGAAATTGTACCTTAAACAATACTTTCTTCAAATGGCCTTGGTGGCCCTTTAAAATTATATGAAGAAATTCGAGGTGAAGATGACCTCCAATGGTTCTAAAACCTCTTCCAATGGACTTAGAAGGTCAAATACATTAGAATTATGCTTTTGAATCACCGAAAACAGATGAGTACAACCTCTAAAAAGCTCAAGCACTGGAATGGCCCTGGCGGCCTTGAAAGCTTCCTTGAAGAAATTTGAGGTGAAGAATGCCTCAACAGGAAAAATGATCTATAGAAATGGACTTAGAGCATAGAATAAAGTCATAAATGACCTTTTTTTCACATTCAATGGCTGCACACATCCCAATGCAGCTCCCAAACTGATAAGGCCGTAGTGGCTCCTGAAACTTCCCCGAAGCAAAAACACCTTCAAATGACCTCTTTTGGCTGTGAAACCTATGCCAATGAGTCCAGAAGGTGGAAGAGACCCAAAATCCAAAAACAAATTCACCTCAAAAGGCCTCTCCTAGCAAAATTTATGACCTGTACAAGTTTTTCCCAATCCGCTCCTTGAAAACCTCCACTAATTGTGGAGTAACTGTAGATATCTGTAGTTAAATGTGGAGTTCCTCCTAAATTAGAGGAATGGGCACTAAATATGGCAGATCATTTTCTGCTAGCATTAAAGTTTGAGGGTCATGTGACCGCAAATTCCATATAGTTGTTGGGGGCCAACAGTTAAACAAAAGTTATAATAAATATAACACCTCCCGCAATACATGTGACCCTTGCCATAAATATTAAATGTTAACCGTTATAACACATATCCGCTGGTGGAAAGGGCCTGGTCACGAGCCCACGGTCACGAGATATGGGGGCTGGCCCCTTTTTGGGCCCGCCCAAAAGCAATTTAAAATTCAAATAAAACTTTTGCGCTCTCCATAACAAGAACCAATCGTATGGGTCAATGGTAAAACAAAGCGTTGTTGAACCACAAGTCGTGGGTTCAAACCACCAACATGAAAATTTTTTAATACGCCATTTCATATTTGAGTTGGGGACCACGTGGCAGCTCTCGATTGGTCCATTCATTACACAGTCAACTCAAAAGCCAATTGTAGAATGCCACTTGTCACAAAACGACTGGTCCACAGGGAATATTCCCAAAATGTTCCAAGGAATATTCCCGAAATATTATTTTTTTAATATTTGCCAATTTGTAAAGTCAAACTAGCCTTTTTTTTTTAATTGAAATTGAAGAACTTCAAAGTTGGATAACTTCTTCATACGGTATCGGTTTTCAATATCGTTCATGGCGTTGGGATCGTATCATCAAGGCCTATCCGGTCGCTCAGGTTCCAAGTCAATTTGAGCCCTTTCATTTTTGAGCTTTTTCCCAAGCTCAGATTTGAGCTCCTGATCACACCTCCCAAATGAGAGGCTTTTGGTCCCCAAAAGCTTACTGAAATGAAGAACTGAACTGTAGTACAGAAAATGAGAGAATAAAATCCTCTTCTCTTCAGCCTTTCAAAAAAACTTCCTTGAAAAGCAAATGAAATTGAACCACAAATGGAAAGAATTTGACATTTCCCTTCCTGAATGCGCTTGTCCACAACTGCCCACTACTATCTTTCTTGCTCTCACACAAAAATGTCTGGCGAGAAATTTACAAAATGAAACTGTAAAATGTTGCCTTGATCAATGAACTAAGGTGGCTCAAAACAAACAAGATATTACAACATAAAATACATGCATACATCTGAAATTTGTGTATGTACAAAAGGAGTACGTCTTACTGTGTCAAGAAGTCCATCCACTTTTCACCAAGCCACTTCCATGGTGATTTTTGCTGCTGCAACTTTTCCTCATGTGAAATTTCCCTTTCCACATAAATAATGGAATCCATGATTCCACCTTCACTAATATTTTTGTCCTCTTGCTGCATGTGCATGGGACGACGAGTTGGATGTAAAGTCCAACAATGAGAGACAATATGTCCCTTATTTTGGCAAAAAGTGAAAATCTTATGCACCTTCTTTGAAGGTAGTCTTTTCTTCATCTGATTCTTGTGTGCCTTCTTCCTCATCCAACATCTCGAAACATGATGGTTAATTCGACCACAATATGTAAAAGAATTCTTTCTTCCATTAAAGCATGTAAAATTATCATGCCTTGCAGAAACACAATCAAATTGATTATGAGAAGATTTATACCTCTTATGCTGCTTTGCATGTTCATCCTTTTGCCTCCATGAGGAGATGAACTAGTAGAGGCTCCAGCTTTCAATTGTAGACTAACATCATCGTTCTTGTCTTGAAAACTGCCTAAAATTGCATGTTTTCCATAAGCTGCATGTCTACCATCTTATTGCTGCAACAAAGGCTTAAAGCAATGGCATTCATCTTTGAAACAAATTTGACATATTTCCTTCATGGAACTTGGAACAAAAATTCTCTTTGCATTAGCCTCGCATGCCTTCATGGCTTTGGAGTCTTTGCCATTAGATTGTACATAACCAAGACCAAGGTTCTTGGGGCGTTCCTCAACAGAAAGAGGCTCAACCATGCATATTTGATATCTTTCATTTTGGGAGGCCACCACGTGGCCCTCAATTCATAAATTTTGGCGTATTAAAATGTTATTGCAATTCCGTGGTTTGAACACGTGACCTCATCCCCACGAGCGCTAAACCTTACCATTGGCCCACGGCCTTTAGTTTTGTTATATGAATGGTGGGAACTTTAATTAAGTTTTAAATTTCTTTGGGCGGGGCTCAAAACGGGCCCAACCCCTAAGGGCCAACCCCCTTGCAATGTGACAATGCAGCGGTGACCGTAGCTCTTTCAAACCGGCGGGTTTAATAACATATGGTTGAATTTAATGCATATGTGGTGGCCACATGTTATATGGAAGATTTTTATGTTATATTTATTATAACATTAATATAAACCATTTTCTCCAACGTTACATGCGGGATTTGCGGTCACATGACCCTTTATATTTATTGCCAACAGAAAATGCTCAGCCAATTTTAGTGCCATCCCACCAATTAAGGTGGATTCCACGAACTTAACTATAGTGAACTACAGTTGGCCCACAATTGGTGGGATTTTTGCCTAACATTGGAAAAAATGTTGTTTTGGTGATATCTTTCACATGGGAGATTCTTTCTGAAGATTTTTTTTTTTGATTTCAGGTCTCTTCGACCTTATGAAGCTATTGGCATAGGTTTCACAGCCAACAAAGGTCATTTTTAGGTGTTTTCTTCTTCGGGGAAGTTCCAGGAGCCACTAGGGCCTTATCAGTCTGGGAGTTGCATTGGGATGTGTGCAGCCATTGAATGTGAAAAGAAGGTCATTTCTAACTGTATTATATGCTTTGAGTCAATTTATATATCTCTTTTTTCTTGTTCAGGCATTATTCACCTCGAATTTCTTTAGGGAAGCTTTCAAGGCCACTAGGGCCATTCCAGTGCAAAGACTGTTTGGGGGCTGTATTCATCTTTTTTCAGTGATTCAAAAGCCTAATTTTGCTATCTTCGACATTATGAGTCCATTGGAAGAGGTTTCAAAACCATTGGAGGTCATATTCACCTCGAATTTCTTCATAGAATTTTAAAGGGCCATCAGGGCCATTTGAAGAAAGTACTGTTTAAGGTACAATTTCACTATTTAATGCTTGGGGAAGAGCATTATTAGCTGTTTCCTATCTTATGATTCTATTTCTATAGTCATATTTTCCTTTAGAGGAACTTATTTACTTGTACTAGCCTTTTCAGCATTCTTAATACAATAGGACAAGCCCATTTTGGGAGGCTTGGTCCAGCAGATGTAGCCTAGGAGGGGTGAACTGCTTCATCATCTTTGTGTCATCATTTGATGAAGATATCATGTTAAAAAAATCTGATATAATGTGTTAAACATGAAATTTAAGTAACTTTCCTTCACACTTAAACACCTAAATAGCTGCTCAAACTTATTTGTTTTATTCCGCAAGACATCAAGCTTCAAGCATGAGTAATTTAAGAGTTAATCTTGGAGTTGTTTGCACATTTAGAATTATTGGAAATGGATACCTTGCACCCTTTATTAAATCTGCTTCATCATCTTTGTGTCATTATTTTTTGAAGATATCATGTTAAACAAATCTGATATAATGTGTTAAACAACAAATTTAAGTAACTTGCCTTCACATATAAACACCTAAACATCTGCTCAAACTTATTTGTTTTATTCCGCAAGACATAAAGCTTCAAGCATGAGTATTTTAAGAGTTAATATTGGAGTTGTTTGCACATTTAGAATTATTGGAAATGGATACCTTGCACCCTTTATTCAAGTACATTCCATTTTCAGATCAATTCTTGCCACTTCTCTGCTTATAAATCCATATATTGCTGAAACGCGGCAACTCAAACAATGGTTTGACGATGAAGGCATAAAATCTTCCTCACCCTCGCTCAGCAGAAAATACATCGGCATGAGCAAGAGGCCCATCAATACAAAAAATAATTGTTGTATTCTCTCAATGCCACCCAACGAAAAAACTCAATCCATTCTACTGCTAAATCAATTAACATGGATGATTTCTACTTCCTTGCATGCCCCCTTACTGTTGATGGGATGCAATGCATGAAAAAGGCTTTACGACAAGTTGAAAACACCTAGCAATGTTAAAAATGTGAAGGCTCCTTCATCGAGTGCTACTACCACTACATCCTTCGACTCCAATTGCACGACCACACTGGCCACCTTTAAAGCACGGTCGCTTTCGACGAAGACACAACTGCACTTATGGCCATATTTGCAAAGGACCTTTGCCTCCTCTCAACCAATCCTGGAGTTGTCCTAGACATATATAACAAAGTCAAAGGACAAAAATTCCTCTTCACACTATATTTGACGATATTCATCTTCAATGGTGTTGAACGGCTATGCCCAACTCTTATGCACGCAGAAGAACTCCCTTACACCAATGTGTTGACTGTCCTCCTACAAGTCCTGCAGCCCACTCCTACGCCCCCAATAAAGTTTGTTGCCAACTTTGGCCATGAATTTCCGCCTCTCTCCCGTTTCCCCCCTTCCTCTCGTCCCATAATTCGTTTCCCCCTAACACCTTTTCGCTGAAATTCCTATCCCCCCTCACCCACCACACACATCCTCCATTGCTTCCCATCATTCCCCTTGTAGCCTTGATGAACCTCACTTGCCATTCATCATCGATTGTGCATGAATTTTTTTTAATTGTTATTATATATTTGCGGCCCCTTATTCTATTTAAGTTGCAATGTGATCACAATCGCATATCGCAAATATCAATGGTGACCCATGGGCACAAGCAGATTTGCTATTTAGACCCAAGGGTGCCTCCGTAGTTTACCACACTAGACGCCCTTTGATTGAGATTGATGATTGATATCTACTGTCGGGCCACAATGCCGATGAACGATCTGTACCCCGAGGTCCCTCCATAGTGATGTAAGTAAGTCATCAAGTCAGCTTGGTGACAACTCATCCGCCGCATCGCAAGCTTAGTGCTTTAGCGCTTCGCAAGTTAAATTCTTTAAGTTGTGATGCGATTGTGCCATCGCACATCGCAATCACAAGTTTTTAAGTTTCCTCGAATCGCGCTGAGTTAAAAGTTAAAATCTCCGAAATGTGATTTGCGATGAGGGCATGTATGCGATGTGGTTTTGCAGCCGAAACCTATAAAATTTCAAGTCTATATTTTTTGTGTTCTGTACATAGTTTCATGTAGAAACAAAAGAATAGAGTGGAAGGACAATTTGGTTATTCTACGTCTGTTCCTACATTGAATTGCATTAAATATTCAGGCTTCGCCATTTTGTACTAAAATTATGTAATTTCATATGTTTATTTGAGATGAATGAAAATTTGAAGAATTCAATTCCTCTCCTATGTTCTCACTCTCTCTCTCTGTGTAATTTTTATTTCCACAATCTTGCATTCTCTGTGTTGTAAGGGGGAAGTGCATCCCTCTATTGTTTATTTTCATTTTCCAACATTATACACACATTGTATTTTTTGGAAATAACTTCTAACCACCGCCATGAATTTACTAGAAATAATGCACACATTGAAATTAATTTTTTGTTGCAGGAAGGATGGGTCTAGGATCCAAATCCAAAGTTTTTTTTTTTGCTCTTTGCAATTTCCAGAAATTTTCAGAGCAGAGTACCCGAGCCATTCTCTACGTTAATTTCTTCACCCACTAGATTACTTAACATTTTCCCACAGTCGCAACCCACAAGTCTTAACCCTCACCTTTTAATGCAATACCACAATGTTATTTCCCTGCCGATGCGTTTTGGCGGGACTCGCAACCCATACCCAAACTCCATACAAACCTTCTATTTCCACCTTACCTTATGCATTTTCCATTTCACACTTACCATTGTTTACTGCACCACAGCCTACACATTGAAAATCTTAACTGTTACTCGTTATGCTCCTCGCCGAACGTTGTGATGTTGTGATGCAATATCGCATCGCACATCACAATCACAACATTTTATGGTTTCAAGTTATCTGTATGCAAGTTATGTTATGTAATTCGCGATGTGATAGTGCTAGCGCACATCACAATCGCAAAAATTTACGTTTTTAGATAAAGTCCCATTATGTTATATGCATTGTGATGCGATAGTGCTATCTCACATCACAATCGCGACATTTTAACTTTTCCGCTAATGGCCTCAGGTTGTTTTTTTTATGGTGCAATGTGATTGTGCCAAAATACATCGCAGTTCACATAGCTTCATGGATAGTGCCCAGGTTAAAGTTTGATATCGCCAAAATGCCATAAGGGCGCAAACGCGATGAGGTTTCAAAGCTGAAACCCACAGAATTTCAGGTCCGCCAATTTATGTGTTTTGTACATTGTTTCGTGTATCAACAATGGAACAGAGAAGAAGGGCATACACGGCTCTGTGTGTCGTTAATGAAGAAATTGTATTTCACGAGAAAAAGGATAATTATTTGTTAGCCATCCAATTCTGCATTTAATTGCACTGAATTTTAGGCTTCGGCCATTTTGTATAATCTACGTAATTTCATATTTTCAGTGTGAGATGAATCAAATACAGAGAAGAGTTGAATAAATTTAAAAATTCCTCTCCTCTATGTTTTTTGTCTGTCTGGATGTGAATTTTTATTTCCGTGTTTATTTCGTTCTCTGTGTTGAAAAGGGAACACATTCCTCTGTGATTTATTTTATTCATAATTTCCAACATGCTTCTTGACACATGTTTCCTTATTTGCAACAGATATGCCAACCACACCAGAGAACAGTGTGAAAAGGGAACAACGAAGACTCCACTACATGCTTAACAAAGAAAGAATTAATGCATGTCGCCACCTCCTCTTTGCCAATCGTCAAGCCAACCTTCACTCTCAATCCAATGCAAACCAATCTCCCATTACTTTCAAAAACAACTTCCTTCTCCTACATTCAACCCAACCTTTCCTAGTTCCCCTTCCATCTCCACCCTCTAACCAAACCTTTCCAAACCCTTAAAATCCTTCACATCTCGCCTGCCCTGTACATGCACCCCCCCATGTGCCTCCCTTTCCACCTTCCCAACAATTTATCCCCATGCATATCCAACATGCACATCGTTTCTTTCATGCAAGGATTGATACACTTTGTCCCATCCACGTTTTCTCAAATTTTCATGAAGGTTACCCATCCATGAAAACAAAAACAAACAACAAAATAATTTCTTGCACCTATTATGCTAGTGAACAAACAACCCACCATTTATCCTCCACAAAGAACATGGACCCCAGTATCCAACCACATGTCCTCTCCTGCCTAACTCAAGTTGAAGAGATGCTCATTTCTCGTGTCAACCCCGTTCTTCAAGTCACCCATGCACGTGGTGGCAAACTCAAATATTCCAGCCATACTATTAGCTTTCCTCAAGATATCACTAACATTTTCACCTCTCTTCCTCACATGCTTTCAGAACTAGACATCCTTCTTGTAAACAAAACTAGTAATAATGAAACATCCTATGAATTTTTTGTTAGTAGATCACATGTTCATGCAGCTTTGTAATTCAAACTACAAAACGACCCATACTACAAAGATGTCTAGATTAACCAACTTTCACTCTCTACTCTGCTTGTTGCACCTACTAACATTTCCAACATGCTATTCCATATCAACAGGACTTCCATCCCACTCCAGGAAGCCATTTCATAAAATCCTTATTGTGAACTTCCACACCCATGCCCTTCTGACCTCCACCCATCCTCTTTTGTTTCAATTGTACCAAAATTTCATTCAGAAATTGATGAAATACTTGCCTACATATAATCATCCAATTCCACACCGACCCATTCACTTCAATGGCCCATCATTGGCATCTCTCTAATCAAAGAATCCAACACAGAGGGCCTCTTCTCCATGGCCTTATCCACCCTCTTCCTCATCATATCTTCCATGATTAACCAACTAAGAATTGAAAAAGTGGATATGCAGGAATATGCTTTTCATATAATCCACTACCATGACAACCATTTTGGCAAACATCCTCGCTTGCACTATTACCGGTACAACCTTATCATGCGCAATTGCAACCAAGCAATTACTTCTACCTTCATGAAAAGGGACCTTTCAAATACCCTTCTGCCAACAATCAATGACCTTTTCCCCCACCTTCAACAATTTCAACCTTCCACCATTACAGAATAGATTATGCGCTTCAGCTCATCCTTACGTGTGAGCTGTTCATTCTGGACTAGGGCCAGAGGGGTGCTCGCCAACATGATCATTCAACAAGGTACTCCTACCATACTGTTCACAGTAAGTGCATCTGATACCAAATCACCTGACTTGAATAATGCCATGCCTTCCAACCCTCCATCCAATTCACATGATAAAAATTGATGGAGAATCCAAAACATTGTGGAAAACCCACATCGTGCATCCTAATACATCCATTGTAGATTCACAATATTCATGGAAGAGGTCCTACTTAAAGGATTCCTTGTAAAGGATTACTAGTGCAATTATGAATAATATTCCTTCCTCGTATTTCTTTTCGTTACTTTCACTTCCACACATCCATATTAATTTTTCTCCCCTTTCTTTCTGAGGTATGAATGGAAACATCGCGACTCCACACATATCCATGGTTTCTTGTGGCTTCCAAATGCACTTGCTATGGACACTCTCGACTGGACCAACACTACAATGTCCGTGTAGCAAAAGAATTTTTCGATAGGTACATCACTGCTTGGAACCCTCGTCCCCTTCACAACCGAGCTCCTGACATGAATCATTCATCTCTATGAGACACATGCCTGCTTGGGACACAAGAAAATTTTGCAGCCAATCAGTTGTAAGATTAGGAACAAATTTTGAATTCCGTTCAAAGACATACAACTTGCCACTCCTCTACATGTTTGCGCAAGATAAATAATGCTACAAATTGCCTCTATGGAGCTCCATGGGAGGTTCACGACATCTCCTCTCTTCACTTTGATGCTACTGGCCGGAAATTGTACTCCCATGCTAGAAATGATGACAAACTAAATGTGTACAATGCTAATCTGCTTGCAATATGGATGGCCAACATTGAATTTCAACCAATTCTCTCACGCCATGTTGTGTTGAACTACATTTCAAAGTATGCAACGAAAGTAGAGGCAAAGTCCGAAAGCTACTACCAAATGCTCTCTCCTCTCTTGCAATGTTCTCCCCCTAATGCTCCTACAGTAACTATTGTTCGCAAAGTCCTAACCGAACTGGCCACTGATAGGGACATTGGTGCACAAGAAACATGCCACATGATACAAAAATCGCACAAAAAAAGTGCAGTCATTCTTTTGTCTCCTAAATAAAAAATTATTCAAACATGTTTCACAAGAACTGGATGGTCATCTTCCATCAACACCTTTCATCACCTCCTACATGCAAATACCACCTGCACTTGCAGGATTGCCTCTTATTGAAGTCACACGCTCCTGGTCCTTCTCCTCCCATTAGAAAACATCATCGTCGAAACACATCTTCCCTGCCATGGTAATTCGTGTCCTTCCTCGTTACACCTCCATTCCATCGAAAGAATCGACATCCTATGTAGACTTCTGTTGGAGTGAACTCATTCTGTACTGCCCTTTCCATAGACTCCCTAACAACATCGGCACATCCGACGCGGCCATTGTTTCACATTGGGAATAAAATAGACACACGTATAGGGATTGACATGTTCATTGTGCCCCATCCACCCCAGACCTTTCCGAATCTGGTTGTTCATCGCTTGATGACCCTCCCCATGTCCTCACCATAGACATGGACGAATGGAAATTTATCTCTCAGCTCCACCAAGGTAACAACTTTTGAGCATTGGAAAAGGTATGCATTTTCCATGTATTTATTTATCTTTTTCCTTTAATCATGACTCCTTTATATTCTAGAATTATAATATATTGAAGAATTACAATAGAATTGAGGAGATTAGTGCTTATTGTGAAATTAATTAAAGATTATTTTTTCTTCTATATAGGAACTAGATGAAGTGGGAAGCAACCATTTGGGAGGAAAATACAAGGCAGGTGTAACTGTTGTCCCTTCAATAAAAGGTCGTATCCAGACAAGAAGATCAAGATCAGAGTGCACAGTCAAAGTAAAGAAAGTAATAGCACGACATTAGCGCAAGAAGACAAAATGATAGCTAGAGATGGATCGCTGCTCAAAGTTATCTATACTTCTTGTTTCATCCACTGGATGTTATAAAAGAAAAACTCTTGTAGAAAGCACATTATTAGACATATGATGATTATTCGGATTTCATTTTGTAATTTCATGATTGTTCATTGAATCTCGTTAATTAAAACAGAGTGCTATTGCTTGTAAACTCTACTACATATGATTAATACATAATTCAGTTGCCGTTCCATTATTTGATACTAGAGTAGTTCGGAAGTGCTTCACTAGCGATTAAGGGCCTAGCCCTGGTGGATCCACCTGCTATCTGTACCATTACTTTCTGATTTCATTCATGTGATGGTTTGCTTTAAGTTCTCATTTCCTTTAAATTTCATTACTTCATAGTTTCCATGTTTCATCGCTTACTGTTCAATGTTTTATGAAATTGGTTTGTTGCATCAGTGAATTGCGTTGTTTTGCCTTTCCACATAACAAGAGTATTTATTCCTTTATAATTTTTACTGTTATGCTTTGTAGATATAGAGCTTCACTATTCAGAATTTCTATTCATTTCCATTAGAAATAATTTTCTATTCATTTCCATTAAATAGATTTGCTGTTCATTTCTGTTAATTAGCTTTACTATTTATTCCTTTCCTACAAGAGTTTGGTTTTTCTTTGGAGTGTTATTAGAGAGAGCTTGCTTAGTCTATTTTCATTAGTAGCATTAGTGATTTAACACAGTTAGCATTTCCATTTAATTTTTTTAGTGTGGAGTGTAAGATCATCAATTGTAAAGGACATAGGTTGTTACTGCCTACGTTCTCAAATTTCTTACCTTGTTCATATTTGATTTCATTTACATCAGTTGACAGAGGAAAGAGTTATTACTACTACATCATTGACTAATGATTGTTGAGTGAGTGACTGAATTTTAGAACATTGAGTTTCATATTGTTTTAATTAGATTTCATTTTCAAGCATCTGTTTACTCTTGTATTTAAGACATTGTACTGCACATTGAAGAGCGTTACTCTTAGATTGAATTCCAGCCTCAGACTAAGTAAAATCTTGAGATAAAAAATCATACCTGGATTGATAATTAATGTAGGATAAATAGGAGTTAAAAAACACCTTTTATACCTCAACATTTTGGCGCCGTTGCTGGGGAGAGTGTACGCCATTTAGAAAGAGTGATGTATATTTGATTTTTTTTTCTCTGCTAGGGAAGAACTGGGTATTAAAAAATGAAGGTAAGAACCTGTGTACCGAGAGAGGAACATGATTGTTCATCTTCCCACTTCACAACAGAATCGAGTGAAAATTTAAGGTAGGAATGAATGCTTGCGTTTTTTGAATGAATAGAAAATTTAATGAAAACAAAATTCCTCCTAGACTTGAAAAACCTAAGGGACCGGTGAACCTTAGGTGAAAAACCTTTATCGAAAATATCATTAAGAAATTTGAATCTCAGCCATCAGTAACCCTAGAAAAAATTCTTCTAGACAAGCTACTAGTTCCCACCGGGCCACAAAATCACCATATGTAGCTTTTGTTGAGGTGCATAGCCAAACAGAAGAGACTGAGCAAGATTCTCAAGAAATTGAGAATCCTCGCCCAATTTATTTACAAGAAGGGAAATTTAGTAATCTCCATGAAGGAGGAGGAGAAATAGGGGAAATAGAAAAACCAAGATCTCCTCTTGAAGTAATCCAAACACTAAGTAGCCCAGATAAAGGAAGTGATGTCAAAATCATCCAAAACAAAGCTGAAAAACCTGAAGAACCAAATTCCCCTCAGATAATAGTTCAACAAGAGACACTCATTATCCCAGACCAAGGAAGTTCTATTAAGGTCATCCCTACTCCTTCTAGTCAGCCTAGGAATAATTCCCTAGAAATCCAAGAAGGATATTGGCACATATTTGATCAAATGGCCCACAACCAGCAACCACCTCAAACTTCCACACTGCAATATCCCATTGTGGACACTGCATTTAATGCACCTATGAAGGACATTCCTCTCCAGCATATTCCTACATTCCATGGCTTCACATCAGAAAATCCAGATGCATTTCTGTTTGAACTCGATGTATTATGCAAGGGGTATGACTATACCACCGATCCCCAAATGCTAAAATTATTCCCCTCCACATTAAAAGGAGTAGCTCTACGATGGTTTATGGGGTTAGGTGGAGGTGTTATAAATGACTGGGATTAGATGAAAGCTTCCTTTTTACTGAAATATCAGGATTATTGTAGGTCTAGGGAATTGAAGGATGAAATATTTCAGATGATAGAAAAACCTAATGAAACATTGGAGGAATATGTAGAACGTTTTGAATGAAACCTACAAACATCACCTTATGCATCTTTACCCTTACTTGATAATGTGTTAAAAGCTACATTAATTAAAGGAATGAAGGAACACTGGGTTGAAACATTAAAAATCATGGGAAAATGTGACATATATCAGGAAAATTTTGCTGACATTATTAATTTATGTATCAAGAGTTCAAGAGGCAACACAAGACTAGAACCAGCAGAACATGACATGCTCACAATGGATAGCAAAACCTCCGGTGGAGGTATAAACCACACACAAATTGGAAATCTACTAGAATATTTCAAAACTAATATTCTAGGGACTTTGACAACGCAACTTGATATCATGCAAGCTAAAAAAAGCAAGGAGAAGCAGAACAAAATTTGGCAATATTCTGCCCTAGATGCAGAAAGAAACATAGCCATAAAGAGTTCTCGTTGGATATTGTCCAAGTCTGTGCCATCTGCATGAAATATCGCTCTACAGAAAGCTTCCCCTCACTCCTGGGATTGAAATCAGTCTACAAAGAAGCAAAAGAAGAAACAAAAATGTTATACCTACTCAATCAACGTTGTCAATGGAAGCCACGACAAACAGGTATGCCCATTGATCCATCCTCTTCTTTTCAGTCTCCTCAATATAATGCTTAGCAATATAATGGAATGTGGCAAAATCAGCCGCCCTTCCCCAGTTGGTCACAGTAGCGATTTCATACACTACCATGGCCAAATCAAACAAATTAAACCAATTGGCCAAACTTTCCTTACTGTCCACCATTTTGGAAAAATAATACATATCCAACACAATGGTCCCCCTCCACCTCGCAGAGTTAGACCTGGCAGTCGAACTCGAAAAGATCTATGAATCAACCAGCTAGAACGGTTCCTCTCCCTCCACCTACACTGCCAACACCACCTACATTTCAAAAAAAATACCGAGACCAACTTAAGACTGCAACTCCTAGCCCAACCCAACCCGAACCCTAATAATAAACCTGTTTGATCTGTTCAAATAATCGAAGCACCAGAACTAGAAACCGAGTTAAGGGAGTGAAATGACCTTCAACTAAGGTCTAGGCACATAATAGAATCAGAGGGAGACAAAAATTTTCAAGTTGAAAATCCTTTACCTTCAGAACAAACATTGCAAAAGGAGAATGTGGTTACACAAAAAACTCATGAGCAAGCAACCACATCTTTTCCACCATTCCCAAAACGACTAATCCTACCTCGTCCAATAGAACATCTTGATTTTGATCTTTTGGGAGAACTGAAAAATTTTCGTATAAAATCCCCACTCCTCCAAGCTATCCAAGATATTCCCATTTATGCAAAGACCATCAAATAACTATGCATAAGAAAGCCAAAGGGGAGAACAACAACTAACCCAACTTTCCAAGTAGTCGGTACTCTATCTGACTTACTATCAGGAAGAGAAGCACCTGTAAATTATGAGGATCCAAGAAATCCTATAGTTATAGTGAAAATTAATGGACAATCATTTCCAAATGGCTTAGTTGATTTGGGAGATGCAATTAATATCCTAACAACCATCACTTGTCAAAAACTTGGCATTACATCATTATATCTAACAACAACCTTATTGGAATTGGCTGACCGATCGGTAGTCAAGCCAGAAGACACACTACATGATGTAATGGTATATGTAGACTCCTGGGAATACCCTGCCGAATTCTTGATTATTAACCCCAAAAATTGGCTAGATGGACACCCTTTAATCTTAGGTAGACCTTGGCTGGAAACTGTTGATGCCTACATTGGCTGCCGGCAAGGAAACATGACTATAACTAGAGGGAATTATGTCAAGAATTTAGCCTTATACCCTCTAGCCCAGCCAATCCTAACAATAATAAAAATAAGGAAACAACTTGTATCATACCTCATGAAAAAAATTAGATCACCATTAACCATAGAAGATGCCCTTGACTTTAAAGACCAAACAGAGGATGATATCATTAATAGTTTCATCAACCAACCAAAAACGAGATCCCATTTGCAATGTCACATGATCAAGGTAGCATTTGATAATGAAGAGGAAGAATATCCCCTTAAAGACATTCATGATCAATCAATACCCACTACTTCTGTTTAAAATAGAAAAACTATAGAAATTGAGCTAGGAAAAAATCTGAACATTAACAAAAACCTGATTACTGAACAAGAAGAGAAGATGGTCCAACTACTAAAAAAATATAAGGGAGCTTTTGCATGGGATTACCCAGACATGAAAGGAATTGACCCCCAGTTATGTACGCATCACATTTAAAAAAAAAAATATGCTATACCCATTCACCAACCCCAACGAAGATTAAACCCTCATCTTAAGGATATTGTGACAGCTGAGTTACAAAAATTTTTGGATGTCAACTTTATTTATCCAATATCTAATAGCAAGTGGGTCTTTCCACTAGTAGTGGTGCCAAAGAATAATGTAAAGTGGAGGATATGTGTATACTACAGAGAACTAAATAAACTAACCCAGAAAGACCACTTTCCCCTTCCTTTCATTGATCAGGTATTAGATACATTAGCAGGAAAGAAATTCTTTTCATTCTTAGATGGCTTCAGTGGATAGAATCAGATTCAGATTGCCCCTGAAGACCAAGAAAAGACTACTTTTACTTTCCCGTGGGGAACATTTGCCTACAGAGTTTTACCCTTTGGCCTATGCAATGCCCCTGCCACATTTCAGAGGGCCATTCTTAGCATCTTTTTATATTTAATAAATGAAGGGCTCAAAGTATATATGGATGATTTCACACCTTATGGAGATTATTTTGAGCCAGCATTAGAAACATTGGAAAAGGTGATGCAAAGGTGTATTGCCACCAGGCTCTACTTAAGCCATGAGAAGTGTCACATGATGATGACCGAGGGACTCATCTTAGGTCATTATATCTCAGCAGCTAGAATATAGGTAGATCTAGCTAAAATTTAGATAATTTTGTTAATACCTACTCCCAGCACACAAACAGAGGTACGTAGCTTTCTCGTATTTTCTGGTTATTATAGAAGATTTATAGAGCATTATTCTCGAATAGCTTCACCTCTATACGCATTAATAGGGAATGTTGATTTTATTTTGACAGATAAATGTGACGATGCTTTTGAGGATTTGAAAAAGCTTGTATCAACAGCCCAATGCTAAGGGGCCCAAATTGGGATTTTCCATTCCAAATTTCATCTGCTGCCTTAGACACGGCTAGTGGAGCAGTCCTTGGGCAGGAAGAAGATAAAAAACCATATGCGATTTATTATATTAGCAATAATCTATCTCTTACTGAATTAAACTATACTATGGCTGAGAAAGATTTTTCAGCTGTAATACAAGCTGTAAATAAATTTAGACATTATATAATTGGGTATCCTATAGTTTTATATACAGATCACTCTGCCATAAATTTTTTAGCGAATAAACCTATTACAAATGGTAGAGTAACAAGATGGTTGATTCTATTGCAGGAATTTGACGTCACAATAAAGGATCAACTGGGAAAAGAGAATCTTGTAGCTAATTTTTTCTCACGAATGCCAAAACCAACAGATGCAGCAACGGTCGAAGATTAGTTCCTAGATGAACATTTGTATGCTATTACCACCAAAACCCCATGGTATGATGATGTTGCAAATTATTTAGCAGTAGGTAAATTACCTAAGCATCTAATGCCCAACGAATGAAAACAGATACTGTAGCGCAGTACCTGATTCTCTTGGATTGGGGGCTACCTATTTCATACAGGAGAAAATATGCACATCAGGAGATGCATCTAAGAAGATGAAATATCTAACATTCTGAAATCATGCCATGAGAGGCCGTGTGGTGGACATTTCGCAGATCGCAGGACTAGTAACAAGGTTTTACAAACAAGCTATAACTGGCCTACAATTTTTAAAGATGCTAAAAAGTTTGTACAAGCCCGCGATAGTTGCCAAAGGGCGGGACTCCCTGGATAGTATGATGAAATGCCTTTGAATCCGCAGTTATTAATCAAGCCATTTGAATGTTGGGTGCTCGATTTCGTCAGTCCTATTAACCCACCATCAAATCATAAAACATACATACTACTTGCAACAGAGTATGTTACTAAATGGGTTGAAGCAGAGGTACTTCCAAGAGCTACAGAGGACTCTGTAATACAGTTCCTTTTCCAAATATTTGTGCGATATGGCCTCCTAAGGGACGTAATTACAAATGGAGGACCACAATTTTTAGGTAATAAATCGCTGCAACATTAAAAAATTACCACATTCAGCACAAAATCACGACCCCATACCACCCACAGGAAAATGGCCAGGTAGAGAGCACGAATAAGGTAATATAATCTATACTTACAAAAACAATTGCATCACACATACATGATTGGGCTTTAAGATTGCCAGAAGCCTTGTGTGCGTACCGAACAACATGGAGAAATACCATTGGGAATTCACCATATCAATTAGTATTTGGAAAAGAACCCATATTTCCAATAGAATTTGAAATTCAAACATTAAGAACATCCCAGGAGGTGGTTTTGGATTTAAATGAAGCCTAGGTTAGCAGATTACAGCAAGTCAATGAGTTAGATGAAATTAGGCTCTCCACCCTCCAGCACACTGCATTAATTCAACAATAGAGAGAAAAATGGCACGATGCCCTCATTAAAAAGAAAATCTTCCACGAAGGAGTTGGGCACTCCTATATGACTCCAGGTTTCAGGATTTCCCCGGAAAAATCCAGACACGATGGCTTGGACCTTATGAGATACAGAAAGTGCATGAAAATGGCACCATTACATTAACTACCATTGATGGATCTGGACATTCTTTCAAAGCAAACGATCATCGAGTATGAATTTACCAAAAACTGTTTAATCAGAAATGCTTTTACCAACAATTACGGGGAGATTCTACAATGCAGATTCTTGCTGAGGAAGATAATTCCTCCTCAACACTCATTCATGAATAATTCCTTTATTTCTGAAACTTGTACATAAGTTTTTCTTTTTAATTTTGCTTGTATGAACTATTTGTTTTTTACAGATTCTATTTTTCGTGCTGTTCCTCTTAAAGGAACATCAATCTTGTGTGCTTTTATTTTTCGTGTTGTTCCTCTTAAGGAACAACTATTGTTCCTCTTAAGGGATAGTAGCTGTTCCTATTAAGGAACAATACATCTGCGTGTTCATTTTTTTGCTGTTCCTTTCAAAAGGAACAACATTTTCGCCAATTGTTTTTGCTGTTCCTTTCAGAAGGAACAACATTTTCACTGAATGTTTTTGATGTTCCTTTCAAAAGGAACAACATTTTTGCTGATTGTTTTTGGTGTTCCTCTCAAAAGGAACAACATTTCCGTTGATTTTTGTTGTTGTTCCTTTCAAAAGGAACAACATTTTTGCTGATTGTTTTTGCTGTTCCATTCAAAGGGAACAACATTGCTCCCGATTGTTTTCCCTGTTCCTTTCAAAAGGAACATCATTTCTGCAGATTGTTTTTGTTGTTCCTCTTAAGGAACAATAACTATTCCATCTAAGGAACAACAATTTTTTAGTGCATTTTTCTTTCTTATAACAACATTTTGAGACTTTTTGTGAATTCTTCATGATCCTTTTAAGGAAAACATACAAATTTATGTAAGGACACAAAAATTAGAGGTTACTGGAATCAGCATATCAAAGAGAAATTGTAATCTTTAAGGAAATTTCTTTGTATTGATAAGAAAAAAGGAAAGGACACAACTATATATATCACTTTGTTGTCTTTATTTTCACTAAAACTAATTTGATTGATTATTTTTATCATGTTGGTTCTTCCCTAATCCTCGTAATTCTCTTTGAATTTTATTAGTGAATAATAATAAGGGCATACTTTCCTCTATTGATATGTTCAGACTTCTTCCACCATCCCTACTCTTAAGGAGTGTTGAGCCATCCTTTATACATAAATAGGCAAGTGCTATATAAAAGAAAAAGAAAAAAAAAATATCTATATGATTACTAACAATTCTATGATATGTCAGATGGAGGATAGGGGGTCTCATCACGAGCCAACCTACCATGATAATAAGGAAGCAGTGAAGGGACGTTCCCATTATGGCCAGCACACCAGGGACATGATCCAATGGGAAACTCAGAAAAATAAAAAGTCCTTGGAACAGGAGGTCTCATCACGAGTTGGCCTGCCCACCTTTCACTCATTCCTGGTGAATGGCATTATGATTCATCTGGTTCCAAAACCAGCACAGTGGCCTCCATCATGACATCACAAAGCAATTTCATAGGCATATATAAAGGATTATGGTTCCGAGGGTGAAAAAGAAACTTTGTCAATGTTATGGACACCTGTGGGCAACAAAGCTCTACTGATGGTATTGGAGTCATATTTTTCTCAACCAAATAGGAATTATAAACCCTTTTCTTATATATTTATCTTAATTAAAAATGATATTATGATCCTAACCCCCTCTGTTGAACCTTTATACATTAAATATTGTTTATAAATCAATCATAATGGTTTAAGTGAATAATGATCGCATAAGCACCTTTATTTATGTCAGCTGTCCTTTTCCTTATTTTAGAATCATTACATAGAATTTCATATCTATTCACGATTTCATAATATGCCTCGATTTCAGTAATTCGATAATTTTTTTGTTCATATCACAAGTATGCATGCCTTTCTATTCTGTACAACTACCTGTAGTACGTTGCTCCTCCATTTGATGGTCAAGGGCGATCTATCATATTTCATGGGGACGTGGGTGACTTTTAAATATGCCTGCATATGGGTCAATTCCCTATGTTCATCAAATCCTAGAAATAGCAAGTTTAACGGTATTTTTCTGATATGCACGGGGTGATATTCCATTTCCATTTCTGTGTATTATTGTGAAGAAATAACAGTGTGCATGATTTAGAAAAAATGGGAGGACGAGCAGTACGTAGTGAACCATAAGTTCTAACAGTATCCGACGCTGCACGAGAAATTATGGAGAGAGGATGATGGATTACATAACTTACATGACTGCATCAGGCCCATGAAACTGTGGCCATCAAATTTTTGTAGAACTTGCAGGAGAGTTATTACATGGTAAGAGGTAGGAAAATAATAGTGACATATGTAGTAACTGCCGAGGTATCTAGTCTACTGGTAGTTGGACCCATATGGACCCATAAAAAAGTGAAACTTCAAAAGGCCATGAACATATTTCGGGATGAAGGACAAACCCTGATCATCAAAGGAAAAGGAGTCTAGCCGGAAAATCTGGGAGAACCATGGACAGAACTAGCCAGAGTAGTGCAAAGCTACATTACATGCGACGAAAGAAAGGATGTGGTAAGACCACGCCACCTCAAATTATTAGCAGTACTAAAATAGAAATGTGCTCTGAATTTGTGTGCATTTTTAATTTTTTTACTGCATGACGCTGCTCGGAGCATAAGGAAATCTCGTCATACAGGGATGCTAGTAAGCCACCACTGTCTAATTCGATTAAGCAGCATTACATGTGACAGAAGAAAGGATGTGGTAAGACCATGCCACCTCAAATTATTAGCAGTACTAAAATAGAAATGCGCTCTAAATTTGCCTGAATTTTTAAATTTTTTACTGCAATAAATTGCTCGAAGCATAAGGAAATCCCATCATACAGGGATGGTAGTAGGCCACCACTGTCTAATTCAATTAATAGTTAGTTACAGTCTTGCCCAGTGGCAGACTAGATGGGAAGAATTGGTATTCTCAATTGATGGAGGAACAACCTTACCTACCCCAAAACGAAAAAGAGTCACTAGCACAACAAATGAACCTCTGAAATGTAGAAAGTCCACCAAATTAAGAAGAAGCAGGGGAATGTTGGGAAGCCTTCAGGGTGGCAGTAGCTAACCTGTGGATTTACCTAGTTCTGAAGAAGAGCAACCCTCAGAACTTGAAAGAGGAGAAGATCAGGAAGAAAAGCAACCCCCGCAACTTGAAGGAGGAGAAGATCAGGAATAAGAAGAAAGTAACCATACCAGTGAAGAAGAGAGGGAGGAAGCAGAACCTCCCATAACCTCTAGTGTGAGCCCATGGCATAATCCATTACAGGAGGATGAATTGGCCCAAATTTTGGCTAATATGAGTGAATATATACAACCCCACAGTCCACTGAACCTCAATATTGAGATAGAACTATTGCAGGAACATTCTGTCATTAGCAAGGACATGTCTAAGGAAATTCATGATGAAGAGGTAGAAGAAGAAACCCCTCAGGAAATGACAGAACAAACTAGGGTTACTTCCCTTGAGGAACCTAGCCTGGAGAATGTGATCACTGAAAGCATAGAAGCAAGCCTTGGTGAGGGAATGACCACTGAAGAACAAACCCTAGATGAGCAACCAAGTATAGAAAAAGGAACAATTGTTCCTTCAAAGAAGAAGAAGAAGGCAAATGAACTTGAGAAGCTGTCGAGGGAATGGCAAAAGCTCCAAAAATTAGTAAAACAACTCACGCAGAGGATTAGGGTTCTAAAAATGGTAAAAACCTCTAAAAGAACCCTAAAAATGGGGGATGCATCCATCCCAATGGAACCCCAGAATGCAAAGGCCATGGAGACTCAAGCCAAGCCCATATCCATTCAAGAAGGCAAAGAACAACATGTAGTTGTTCCAGACACAACTACCTCAACCAAAAGTGCACAAGGATGCAATAAAAATGTTTTGTTAAATGACCTAGATATAGAAAAACTCCAAGAGGATATGGCACAGGCTCAGAGGGCTAGAGAAAAGCTCGAAGAAGAGACTGTTCCCAAGAAGAAATACCAAGAGTTACAACAACAATTAAAGGACATCAATGCATCAGAGTCAGAAGCTTTCGATAAATGTCGAAAGGCAGAAGAGAAAGTTCAAGAGGTAAGGAATAGATTAAAAATGGTCAAGAATCAAATGGATACTCTCTGTTATTTATACACATATGTTCTAGCATGTAGGTGCCCCGCCAAAAATTATGCTTTTCTTTTATTAGAAAGATATTTGCAGTTAAAAATTAAGGCTGTTAAGGTACAAAAACCTATAAAATTAAAAACTGTAGATGATATTATAAGCTGCTACAAACTCTATGGAGTAAAATTTCAGTGCCTACTCTGTGAATTTTATTTGAAAAATTCTATATCGGCAGAGGAAATGGAGACAAATCCCAGTCCTTTTGTGGGTGATGTCCAATATCAAGCATTCATTTCATTTGCTGTTAACCAGTTAAAATGGATTAAGGCCTATAACACTTTTCAAAGACATGAAAATGGGTTAGACCTTTGGGTTAGGGGTGAACCGAGACACCCATTACAATTATGGGCAAGGCAGAAAATCTTAATGACAAAAGAGGGTGTGATCCAGACATTGGGACCCATCCACAAAGCAATCGTCATAGATGGGGTAGAATATTTTCTTTCCATCAGAGACCAGGCCATAATAGCAGCTAAAATCCAATGGAATATTTCCAATCGGAATATTAAAGACAGAGAGCCATTTAATTATAAAAAAATTTAGATAGTTGCCAACCACCTGGTTATCTATAGTAACCTCATCTTGAGGGAAGGCCTGTATTGGCTAGGTTGTAGATTTTGAAGCCCTATTATCTGGTATCCTGCAGTAGACTACAAGGCAAAATATGAATTACCTGAAGGGAAGATAGGGCATGTTTTTGAAGTTTTAGCTGCAAATCATGGTTTTAGACCACTTAATGAAAAACCCTCTCCAGCCTATTCTCTAACTTCTTTACATGTAAATTATGGTTTTCATGAGGACATGAAAAATAGTAAGCAGGGTGGTATGTTGAGCATGGGAAAAGGTATGCATTTTCCATGTATTTCTTTATCTTTTTCCTTTAATCATGACTCCTTTTTATTCTAGCATGATAGTATATTGAAAAATTACAAAAAAATTGAGGAGGTTAGTGCTTATTGCGAAATTAACTAAAGATTGTCTTTTCTTATATATAGGAACTAGATGAAGTGGGAAGTCACCATTCAGGAGGAAAAGATAAGGCAGGTGTAACTGCTATCCCTTCAAAAAAAGACTGTATCCAGACAAGAAGATCGAAATCGGAGCGCACAATCAAAGTAAAGATAGGAACACTGCGACATCAGTGCAAGAAGACAAAACGATAGCTGGAGATGGAAGATACAGCAAATCCCTCAGGATCTCTTGATCCTGAGGGATCGCTGCTCAAAGTTGAGAGATCCTGAGGGATCACTGCTCAAAGTTATCTATACTTCTTGTTTCATCCACTGGCTGTTATAAAAGAACAATGCTTGTAGAAATCACATTAGTAGACATATGATGATTATTCATATTTCCTTTTGTAATTTCATGATTGTTCATTGACTCTCGTTAATTAAAACAGAGTACTATTGCTTGTAAAATATGCTACATATGATTAATATATAATTCGATTGCCGTTCCATTATTTGATACTCGAGTAGTTAGGTAGTGCTTCACTAGTGACTAAGGGCCCGGCCCTGGTGGATCCACCTGCTATCTGTACCATTACTTTCCGATTTCAGTCGTGTGATGGTTTTCTTTAAGTTCTCATTTCCTTTAAATCGCATTGCTTCACATTTTCCATGTTTCATCGCTTACTGTTCAATGTTTTATGAAATTGGTTTGTTGCATCAGTGAATTGTGTTGATGTGCCTTTCCACATAACAAGAGTATTTATTCCTTTATAATTTGTATTGTTATGCTTCGCAGATAAAGAGCTTCACTATTCAGATTTGTTGTTCATTTTTGTTAATTAGCTTTACTATTTATTCCTTTCTTGCAAGAGTTTGGTTTTTCTTTGGAGTGTTATTATAGAGAGCTTGCTTTGTCTATTTTCATTAGTAGCATTAGTGATTTAACACATTTACCATTTCCATTTAATTTCTTTAGTGTGGAGTGTAAGATCATCAACTGTAAAGGACATTGGTTGTTACTGCATACATTCTCAGATTGATTGCCTTGTTCATATTTGATTCCATTTACATCAGTTGATAGAGGAAAGAGTTATTACTACTACATCCTTGAATTATGATTATTGAGTGAGTGATTGAACTTTAGAAAATTTACTTTCATATTGTTGTAATTAGATTTCATTTTCAAGCATTTGTTTACTCTTGTATTTAAGACACTGTACTGCACATTGAAGAGAATTACTCTTATATTGAATTGCAGCCTTAGACTGAGTACATTCTTGAGATTAAAAGACATACGTGGATTGATAATTAATGTAGGATAAATAGGAGTTAAAGGACACCTTTTATACCTCAACAACAGCATCCTCCTCGATGAGCCTGAAATTCTTGGCCATCGTGACTTTTATGCAAACCATAATTGGGGCCACTATATCATCCCTTCACACTTGCAAGAAACAACCATCTGCTTCATTGACTTGAACCACTCCTCCATAATAATCCAACAACTCCTAGATCCATGCTCACATTCCCTTTCCTCCTTCTCCCCAAGCCAAACCTTTGCATTCAATATCATTTTCTCCCACTTCCGCAACAACGTCGCCACGCCAGTTGTAAGAATGATAATCCAAGGCACTGCTAGCACCAGCAAGTCATTCCTAATTGAGTGCCCTCGCTCCGACCGGTGTTGAAACATTCCACATTAATGCGTTGATGATCCACTATCCTCTTCACATCCTTATATCCTCCATGGAACTTTTAGAAGGTCAATCCCTCCTGAACCTTCAAGAAAAACTTCGGATTGTCAAATACATTCTAATTGATGAAATGAGCTTCATTGCTCTTAAATTGATTTCTCAAATCAATGATGGCTTGCGCAAGGCATTCCCGTCAAATAAAAACAACCCATTTTGTGGACGCTCTATAATCCTTGTGGGGGACCTTGGGCAACTTCCACCTGTCAAAGACACGCCAATCTATGTAGGCACTTCTTGTAGCACCGCACTAAGGAAAAGCTTCGATACTGTGGTTACACTTTCAACAATGTTTTGACAATAAGGAACAAACCCTTCTCAAATTTCCTTTCGCCAACTCCTCTCCAACCTTCGCAATGCAACACCCACTATTGATGATTGGAAGCTTCTTATGACACATTAAAAAACAAACCTTACTGAAGCTGAACTCTAGTCATTCTCCAATTCAATGCATCTCTATACAAAAAATGAGGTTGTTGCCCTGCACAATAAGTCCATGTTAAAAATACTAAACCAGCTAATTGCGTGTTGCTATGCTACCTCCCCGCAAACAAACTGGAAGATGATCAAATAGCTACGAAAATACTCCTTTGTGTCGGAAAATGTGTCATCCTCACTAGAAACTTGTGGGTTGAGGATGATTTCTTAATGGTTCGCTCCGCACCGTTTGCGCAATCGTATATGCACCAAGCTCTAAACCCCCCCAAACTCCCATCATTTTTTGTTGTTGACTTTCTTCACTACAAGGGTCCACCGTGGGATCCTTCAAATCCAAATTTTGTTCCAATCCCCCCCATAACAAGGGATTCATGAACACAAGTGCCACTCCACATGGAACGGGGATTAACAATCCATAAATCGCAAGGCATGACACTAGATAAGACAACAATCGACATCGGCAACATTGACCGACAAGGCCTAAATTTCATAGTCGTATCAAGAGTTCGATTGTTGAATGATCTTTGCATCTCCCCTACTTTCTCCTTCACACGCTATTCGTGGATGCAAGAGAACCCTTTCATCATACATAGGAAAAAAGAAGAGATGTAATTTACCTCCAAATCTATTACTCAAACTTCTTGAAGACCTTCTCCTATTAGTACCTTTCCTTCAGTTGCATTCCACTTTTATATCTTCCATCTTCTCTCTCATCTTAACACCTTGTAATTTTCGAGCTTTATTTACGTTTTCAATTTCCAATATAATTTGACTTCAAAATGGTTGCTACTATTTCTTTGTTTCTGTGCTTTCCCATATGAGTATTTATTTTTTACATGTTCACTTACATGATTTTCCTTTCCTTGTAGAAAAATATGGATCAGAAATATATTTCCTTTTCCTTTCCTTTTTCCTTTGTACGAGTTGTGTCCGATGATACATATACTTCAAAGGATTGAAACTTTCATGCATCTCCACATCCATGTACATGAAAGGGATGCACACAAAAAACTCCAACCATACTATCTTGACTATGTCCCAACTCTGCACGTCAATTTGTGTTGCCGCTCACACACAACACCTTATGTTTACCACTAGCAGTACCCCCTTCTGGGAAACCATCGACATGCACTCTGCTAGACAGAATGAAAGTTTTTTTGGGGGAAATACACCACATATTCTTCTTCAAAAGGAAACAATAAATATTATTTTTTCAACTTTTACTTGCTATAAAGTAATGTATATAGAAAAAATTTCCATGCTTCCATGCACAATCGGGCTATTATGTTGTCACATGTTCCTTTGCTTCTTTCCAAATGGGTTTTCTGATATATTCAACAATATATCTTTTCATGCTTCCTAATGTAAGAAAAAAAAAAAGAAAAATTATATAGTACAAGTCCTTCTTCATACCCTTCCTCCTTGTTTCTTTTCCAGATGCCTTTTCACACTTTAACCTTTTCTTGAAATGTCTTCATTGCAAACAATAATATGAATCTATGTTGCATTTAAAAATGTCACAGTTACATGCTACGCTGTTATGAATACTTTCTTGAGGTCCATACCATTTTTTTGATTTGTTCCAGAACCTGTAAATGAAAACACACTATATTTCATTTCCACTAGATTTTATTGTGCTCTACTATAGGTTTCATTATTTTTAAAATGCAACAAAGTTCCAACAAATTTTAATAGAAAAACCATGCCACATGAAGACATTTTTCGTTTTATGCTTATTATAACAAGGTCTGAACATTATATAGCATATCTTTACATATCTTCCTTGGCTTCAACTGATCCCAGTGGCAGAGAGACTCACCACAAGGGCTGCTTGTTCATCTCACGCAGTGATTAATATTTTTGTATTCGATTAAGTGGACTTATGTAATGTAATATGTTTCTTAAATATTCATGTTGAATTATTCAATGAAGCATAAGCTATAAAACCTTTAAAAAAAATCTAAAAGTTCAACAAAATGAATTATCAAGATGCTGAAAATTTATAAATGAAAGGGCCTTATATCAACAAAATATTAAGTAAATCATTCTTTGTTCTGATAATAACTTCAGTAGGAATTATAAGATTACTGAAACAAATTTATTCTTACTTAAATATCTTGATAAAAATTAAACATATATGAAGAGACAAAATGGATGAAAACTGGAAAAACTTACAAAGAAAATAGAGTTGTATGAAATAAGTTTAGAATCCTTCTTGTATTATTGATTATCAAAAGACTTGTACAGTTTCTGTTTACAAAATTTTTCTCATCCAAGTTTGCAACCCTTGATAACTCTAACTGAAAGTTATTTATACTAACTAATACAGTTTACATATATCTTAACTGATTTACAATCATAGGATAAGAAGAATAAAAGAAGGAGACAAACAGATGGAGTGTCTCTATTTTTCTGGAGGTTGTTAATGATTCGACCCCTTTTGGTGAAAACTATTGCTGATTGGACCCCTTTTGATGGGAGGTGTTGCTGACTGGATCTTGAAAAATCTGATGTGCTGGCAAGCTGAAAAATTCATCTTTTACTTGATGGTTTCACATAATTTATCCCACTGATCTTCACTTGGGATTTCTACATTCACCATTTTCCTTAAGATTTCATCTGCTTCAGTATATCTGTCAAAACTTTCTCTTTGACTGAATAGATGTTTTATTTGATGATGAATGATCAAATCAAACTGCAGAGCTTCAAGAAAAGATTCCCTTGTAATATGACCTTTGATATTTGCAAAATTTGACTAGTATATTGCAATGGTGTATAACTTTGTGTAGTAATATTCTAACTTGACCAACTTATCATCTATTCCTACTAGAACTGGAAGTCCTTTATGGTTTAAAAAATTCAATTTAGTATGAAACCCTTGAACAATAACATTTAAAGCTTTGGACTTGGTCTTCAATTGGTTGATCAAGTTTCTTTTCTACAAAACCTTCTTTATCTCCAAAATTGTTTCAATCCTGTTTGAGATATTCATTACTTCCAGCCCCTCCCTATTCTTTGAATTAAGAACCTTGATCATGTCAGAAGCTTCACTTGGATTGTCTTTCAGTTGATCATTTTTCTCTTGAATTTATGTTTTTCATTTTTTGATGAGTTCGTGTTGCTCAAAGATGAATTGTATAGATGGCCATATTTCATTAATGGACTTGTTGATGTCTTCCCAGATACTCTTCTTGGCTTCTCCAAGAGTTACTTCCATAAAAGATCCACTTTCTAGTTCTTTAATTTTAAGTCCTATCTGATGAGTCTATTGCATCTCTTCTACATATAATGTATCATTTTTAATCTTTTGAGACTCAAGGACTTGAAATATTTGCTGTAATTTCTCATGTGCTTGCTTCTGAATGGCCAACTCTTGTGCCAATTTTGTTGCATCATTTGTAGATAATGTTGTTGAAAGTTCTGTACCCGCAGAAGAAGTTTGAATTGCTAAAGTAGGATCAATATTCACTTGGAGGGTTGATTAATATTTTAGCAATTCTTCAATTTGTTCCTCCATCTTTCTGATATGCTGATTAACCTCAATGATAAACTTAAGCATTTCCTCTTTGTCACATTCATTCTCTGCCATATGTTTAATATGTGGGTCTTCAGTTGAGGTTAGCTTGAGTTGTTTTCAAAGAGCAACAATGTTTGCATTTTTCTTCTTGATAATTTCCTCAGCTGCCTTGCATTCCTTAAGATCATATCCTACTTTCACTACGATTTCTTCCAAACTCTTCATCCTTTTTCCTTTAGCTAATGAAGAAAATTTCTCTAGCTTCAACTAGGATTCCATATTTGACAATGCTACTTTCAATTTGGAAAGAGACATAGTTTTTGTAGTCATTGTTGAAAATAAAATTTTCCTTGACTATCTGTGCATGTCCATCCGGTCAATTGGATGTATCTGTTTTGTATCAAATGAGAAGACAATATTCTTATACTTAGCATATGTCTTTGGAAATGGCACTGATGCTTGCAAAAAGGCCATCTGCATCCTTCCTTTCTCACTATCAAAGGCAATGAGAAGTATCTGTTGTGATGTAGATGTCTATTTATAGAATTGGTTGTAAACATCTAATTTCAGTGATTCATTCTTGTGCTTGATGTCTTGAAATTCAGAAAAGATATTTTTCTCTTTAGAAGACCTGGCATCTGAATGTTGGATGATTTCTGGTCGCTCTCTTGTAGGTGATGCTGATGGAGGAGTCTGAGGAAAATTGGAGGATGTGGAGACTTCAGTATATCCCGAATATATGATCTCTAGTATTTTTTCCTCTGAAACCAAGCTGGAAGTGAGCTTTTCCTTCATGTTCTTGTTGGCTTAAGGGATCCTGACCCAGGTTTGGAGTTAAGGTTTTCCAACAAACCCATATACTACTAGCCCTTTCCAAAATGACCTACTTTTGCAGGCCAAGGTATCACCCGAAGTAGTATGGGTGGGTGCTGGAACTAGGTTTCCACACCCTGGGAGAGAGTCGATGATTAACGCAGATCTCATCGAGTTCTATTAGATTCATACAGAAACAAGCCTATTTTCGATCCCTTAATAGTATAATTGGCATGTAAACATACAAATTTAATATTATTAAGCAGATATGATCATCACAATCGCATCCATGCACGCATAATCAATTATCACCACAGAACATCACAATCAAAGCTAATTCATATATTGCAGATACAATCACAACTTATTCAAATAACACAAAATTACTTCAGTAATAGACACACCTAGTTGAGATAGCATAAAGGTGTTTCAATATTGTCTACATTCATTAAAATCCAAAACCAAGTTATAAAACCCAAATCACAACCCGCACACACAACCAGCAGAGTCCGCACACAGTAGGTTTGATGATCTCCGTGCACACAGCCAGCATGAGTCCTTACCCAAAACAACCCAAAACATATCTCAGTATTTCGTTTGTAGCATCAATATACTTACTCCTACTTTCTAGACCCAACTATCTATCTATTTATATGATCATAGAATTTGTTATCCTATCGTCCTCACCGTGGTTTGCAGACTCTAGGTCTACCCTTTGACCCATTACAAAACATTGGGGGCTTTGACCCAACCCAAAGCCCCTGCACAAGACTAATTAATACAAAAATATATTAAAAACGTAGCTTATGGAATCCCGTTCCAACAGGCCCCCAACACAATCTTGTGACTCGTCCTGAGTCACAGCGGCCATGGGGTTTGCATATTTTCCTGGATCTACGTGATTGCATTTACTAGAGGGGGAATCACTACTTTGATTTGCATGGTAGTGTTCTATGCAATTTCCACCAACTTCTGCGAAGTTGGGACTTCAGTAGCAACAGTGACACTTTCCAGGGTCAGATTTAGCTGTTTGAATGCAATATCCACGTCCTGAGATAGCTTGAGGGCTTCATCAGCCCACGGCTTGAAGTGGTCACTCAAAACCTTCTTTTGTGATGAAGCTCTTCCAGGTAATATTTGAACACTTGGCTGGCTCGTAGACGTGCCATGCATTGAGCAAGGACTAGAGCAAGCATAATAGTTTCCAGTTGCTCAAATTCTTCTTCCTTTTGGCACATTTCTTGAGTAAATTGTTGCAGGAGAGGGTCGTGCTGCACCTTAGACCACAGTTTCATAGTTGTGTCCAGCAATTCTACGCCTTGAGTGATTTGAGATGTAATGGTATTTGTGGCTTCTATGACTAGTGGAGCTCTCTAGGCTCATACCTTAGGCGGAGTTTTCGGTTGCAATTTTGCCTACAAGATAGCAATCTACTACTTCATTTCAGTCTTGAAATTTTGAATCTCGGTCTTAAAAGCCTTCAGGGTTGTGACGATTCCCTCAATCTTGGCTTGGGGAGTTCCAAAGGCTGGGATGCCTTCAATCACATCTGCACAAAGTCTGCTTATTAGATTTTCCAACTCGGTCCGCTGTGCGGTGACGAGGATGCACGCAGCCTGTGCCTAGGAGGCCTTGGAGATTTTTTCAATGATCATCTGCTGAGATATACTGAGCTGCTGCTACACCTAGCAATCTCTGTGCTATATTTCTTCAAAGAGGGATGTATGGAGGACCTGCAGCGGTTCATGTGGAATTCAAGCTAAATCTAGATGTACCTAGGCGCAGGCCTACAATTGTGCACATAAGGGTGAGGGCTACTCCTGGTAGGGGGTAGAGGTGGCTCTCAGTCATTGTTATCAACTCTGTATTGGTTGCTTGAGGTAGTCTCGCTTGAACGACGCTTGTATGCAGAGTATCAGCCTTGAGCTGCAGATCTTGGAGCTCAGACTATAAGGCGGTGACCGTAGACTTCTGCTATTCTTCTAGAGCAGGCCATCTATATTCTGAGGCAAGGGTGACTGCATCTAAAATTTTCTCCAAGTCTTCTACTTTCAAGGAAACTTTAGTCTCTCTACCAAGCCTTGTAGCCCGCCTTTTTGTTTGCTGGACCTTGAGAGGTTTGGCTGTCCTTTTCGTGCCACACAGGGAATTAACACCTTGTGCATTCAAACCCTCTGCATCCATCTCTTGATGCGATTTGTGCTTTGCACCCTTCGCTGCATCCTTTGTCCTGGTGGGGTCTTCCAAGACACATACTTCTGTATTCATGGTGGTATCAGGCGAGGTGGTCTTCGGTGCTGAGTTTTTACTAGCAGTGTCAGCTGATGTCAATTGGAAGCCCATTTCCCAGTGCGATGGCCAAGTGGGGGTGAGCCAGTCAATTTCCTTATCGACGACCATGTAAGGCAGTGATACCCAAGTTGGATCCTAACGACCCTGAATCTGCACATTGTGCATTGTGTCTTGGAATTCTACTATGCTCTTGTATTATTCGTAGAACGTCGGCGACAAGCGTGGCCGGGAGTGAATTGCTGCTCCGAGCGCACTCTGAAATAGTACCCAAAAGGTTTTGTTATATTTAATGCGCGGCTCAGCCTTTGAATCCCACAAGTTTGCGTATTGCACCCCTTTGCACATGTCTGGTTCCAGCTTAGCGAGGACTGAGTCTTCAGGGGCTTCCCATGCGATCAATGAAATTAAAAGAAGTAGCCAAGAGTAACAAAAGGTATTTCCATGATCCTGGGCCTCGTGCATGTTCTTTAATAATTCATTACAGAGGAGCTGTGACCAGTTGAAGTAGAACCCCTTTTCGCAGCGGCTAACTAGCTAGATTACATAGGTGGGGATAGCCATATCCTGGCACTTGCGCATCATCTTACAAGCCAACAACAGGGTACCCATGTGCACTCCAAGGTTAGCAATGGTGTTGATCAGGAACCCCTTAGTATTCCGCTCGATATGGTAGTCTTCGCACACCTTTTCGGCGATTTGTTGCTCATACTTCTTGTCAACGTGCTCCATGGGATTCAGCCCTTCCATGGGGAGACCAGTGGTGCAGTGAATTAGGGCGAAATCGATGGGAATGCAGTCCTGAATCCATAAGTTGTCATCATCAGCCAGGGCTAGCAGCTGTCGCACAACTTGGTCAGTGATACTGTATTGGCCAAAGTGATATATCTGCAGTAAGTTTGGTAATCCAGATTTTTCTAACCCGCGCTCCCATAGCATTGGGACGACCTTGAGCACGTTGTCCTCTAGTACTATTTCGAGGTACAACTCAGGTGCCAGTTTTAGGAAGGCCTCCACGTTGGCAAGGTCGTGGTCATCGAACTTAATCAGGCGAGATTTCCATGCGCTTCTCCAATTATGGGGACTTCACCCAGGATCAGTGGAATTAGAAAATAGGCATGCAAACCTTCGATATTCTTAGGTGTGTGCACCGAGGGCTTGCAAGGCTGAACATAGGGAGGTAGCCAAGTTATTGGTTCAAAAATCCGAGCTCCCTCCTGAGCAGATAGGGGTCACTTCACCAGGTTAGGTGAACGTGCCTTAGGCACCGTTCGGGGGGATATCACATTTCGAGGGGAGGTGCGCAGCTTCACCCCAACCCATTTTGCAGCCTTCCCCTGCCCGTGCTCCTGTCCTTTCCCCTTAATATTATTTTTCTCCACCTGCTTCCCCTTGGTTGGTGTGGATATGACCTCTTCGACTTCATGGGTGACCTCCAATACTTCATCAGTAGAGGCCACCATCTACGATGATTCAGCGGGATTGGTCACAGTCATTCTCACTTGGAATACGAACTTGGGGTTGCTACTATCAGAGGGGGTAGCATACCTAGACATGAACAGAGCATAATAGATGCAGAAACCCTCAAGGCATAAAATTTCTAGGATGCACGGAACCCTATTCTGATCTACCCTCCTCCTTTTATAGCTTTGGATAGTGACCAACGGTAGGATGAGACTTATATGAAACTTACCATCAAGGAAAAGGTAAATAATATTCAGAAATCACTACATTAAATACCGACAGCTCGTTCCTTTCAATGGTAAAATCTTCTTTTTACGCAGTTTTACTGTTCCAATGGCTAGTTTTCGCAACTGTGGATTACCCTTGTGCTTCCGGCGCACCTTCTCAGTCTTCCAGACCTGTGATTGGCCCCTACGCTACCAGCGCACCTCCCTTGGCTTCCTGACCTGTGGTTAACCCCTGCACGTATAACGGGTATGAGCGCATTCTTCCGCTCGCCTACACATATTCCTCCCAATACAGCTACTCTGATCATATAGTCATTTGATCCGATACGGTTTGATCCAGCTATCATTAACATATCCTGGTACAATGTCACAATGAAATGTAGCTAACTGGACAAATCCGTCGTCAGTGATTTCCTTTACCATATAGGGGCCGAGCAAGTGTTGACGGAACTTCCCTAGGTGTTTTTCATACTAGCTATCATATAGTAGGACCAATTCTCCTTCTGAAAATATCTTTCGCTGAATATGTCTATCATGAAATACGTTTTCCCGGGCCTTCTGAACTTGCTAATGAAAATTAGCAATGAATTGATCTTCCTCCAAGGCAACTAGCTACGCTAAGCGTTCCTCCATGATGTCAGGCTCCACCATGTTCATAAAGGCTATGATGCGGAGGCTACGGACAATATATTCCATGGGCATAATGACCTCCTTTTCATAAACCATCTGAAACAGTGTTTTCCCAGTCAATTTTTTGCATGTGGTTCGATAGGCCCTAAGGACTGATGGGATGCGCACGTCCCAATCACTTCTATCAACATTACAGATCTTGGTCAGCGCCTGGTCCAGGATTTTATTAAAATATTTTATTGTTCCATTTTCCTACGGGTGATATAGGGTACTTTTTGCAAGGTGGATTCAAAATTCTTCAGTTAAAGCTTATATTGTTTCATTAACGAATGAGTACCTATATCACTCATGAAGATCTTTGGACAACCAAACCCGGTTAGACTATGTTCAAAAATAAAGTGCGCAGTAGTGTATATACTACAATCCTTCACAGCGTGTGTCTCGGTCCATCTGGTTACATAATCAGTTGCAGTGATGATGTAGCAGGCACCTGTCTTCTTCCCTGGTGGGTTGATGGGCCCAACGAAGTCTATGGCCCATTTTTCAAACTCTTGCAGGGCCATTTGTGGTTGCAAAGGCATTTCATCGCTTCACGATGGTCTTCCTGACCTTTGGCATGTGTCATAGGCTTTGCAATAGTCACAAGAGTCACTATGCAGTGTGGGCCACCATAGCCCAACTCTTAAGATCTTTTGCGTTGTCACTTTCCCTGCATAGTAACCTCCTGCTATGCCTCCATGGGTTTCTGCTAAGATGGATTGTCTTTCATTCTCGATAATGTATCTTTGCAGTACCTCATCAACTCCCATCTTATACAAGTGACCCGCTATGATGCTAAAGTTCATTGCGCGAGTTATCAACTCCTTTTTCTGTTGTACTGAATACTCCGCAAGCGCCATCCCCATAGTTAAGAATTGAATGATATCGGCGAAGTGTGCATCAACCACCTTAATAGCAAATAATTGTGCATTGGGAAAACCTTCCTCTAGGTTGGTCGGTTCTTTGCCACTCTCGATTCGAGACAAGTGGTTCGGACTAGCATTTAGTTTCCCTGGCTTTACGATGATCTCAAAATCATATTCTTGAAATAGTAGTAGCCATTGAAAAATATTGCCCCCCAACATAGGCTTACTGACTAGGTATTTCAAAGCTAAGTGATCCATGAACATCTTGAAGTGCCCTCCCAACAGATGATGTCGGTATTTCTGCAGGGCATATACCATGGCCAGAGCCTCGTGCTCAATATTGGAGTTGTTACGCTCTGCACGCGAGAGTTTTCTACTAGAAAATGCAATCGGGTGGTCAATGTCCCCCTCCCCGTGCTGCGTAATGAAAAACCCCAGGGCAATTCCTGAAGCATCTACATGGACATGGAAAACCTTTGCCCAGTCAAGAAATATGAGGATAGGTGTAGAGACCATCATTTCCTTGGGTAGCTCAAAACTCTTCTGACATTCTGCATCCCAAAAAAAGGAAATGTCGTTCTTTAGCAACTTCTCCATGGGTGTTGTGATCAGTGCATACCCTTAAATGAACTTCCTGTAGTAGCTTGTGTGCTCGAGGATGTAGCACAACTATTTCTCAGTTGTAAGGACTACTAATTTGATGATAACTGCTACCTTGGCGTAGACTATTTGGCCTCACAAGATCCCGAAAGGTACACAGAATATGCACTTATTAATATTTAGGGAAATCTGGTGCTTCCTACAGGTGGCCAACATCATGCGCGGGTTCGAGAAGTGCTTATTTACCAAACCAAATATTTTCCAATCATCAAAGTACACCTCCAAGAACTTGTGGATGAACTCCTTAAATACCACTACCACTACCCACGAAAATATGGCAGGGCAATTCTTGAGCCAAAACGGAATGAGGATGTACTGGAAGGATCCCCATTCATTGGCAAACTTAGTTTTGCTGCCATTTTCAAGTGTGATCCTGATTTGATGGTAGCCTGAAAACCTGTTAGTGAACGAGTATGCTTCCTGCTCTCCCACACTATCAAGAATTTGTCAGAGAATAAGATAGGGAAGGGATCATGTACGTAGGCATCATTCAGTTTCCACAGGTCAACATAGATTCTTATTTCTCCTTTAGTATTTTTCTCTTAGACCACCATAGGGCTTACCCAATCTGACTGTTCTACCAGTTTGATGATACCTGTGGCTATCATTTTGGAAATTTCTTCCTTGACTTTCTGCTAATACTTGGGGTTCAATCAATAAGGTCTCTACTTAACAGGGCACACATATGGTTTTAAAGTGATGTGCATGACCCCCGGGTCCCCCGTAATACCCTTGAGTTTTGAGAATTTCGTAGGAAACAGGTCTTGGTACTCCATGAGAAGCTCCGCGACTTTCCCAACAGTATCATCATCTGAGTAGTCCCCAATCTTACCTAGCTTAGGTTATTCTTCTATTCGAATGTTGACTTCCCTTAGGTTAAGTGACTTAGTTACATCGAGGGTCTGTAGTGGGGTTCCCACAACTACACTTTCACCCTCTGATTCTGGGATAGTGATATTTTGTGGGTCTTCGTCCAATTCCTCCATTAATATATTGCAACAGTTAACAATATCATTCATCTGCGTATCCCAAGCTGGTGCCCCGTACTCCATACGAGGGCGTGATTCATCAAATACTAGGGCATCTATATCCTCTAGGGCTTCATCTAATGCCTTGGTTCCACCTATTAACCCAAACGCCCATACAAAATCATCCTTCATGGTCTCATAGTGGTGGGTACATTGATGTAGCTCTGCATCAAGATACCATGCAGTGGGGATTGGACCCAAGGCATGAATGAATAGGTGGACCCATTCGTCCTTGGTACTTTCACACCACACCTCCATTCATACAGTCATGTGCTCGCACAGGTCTCCCTAGCCAATGAAAGTCTCTACACATAGGTGAACCGAGGGTTCAAACCATAGGATCATCATTTCGCGACATTCCTCCCAATCCTGAAACGCCCCCTTATGATTTTCCCACCACCATGTAGGGGTCACGCGCATGGCTAGTTAAGCGCCCACATCCTTCACTTCCTTGGGACTTCTCCTTCAAAATTTCTAAAAAAATCCCTAGTACTACCAGAACCATCAAAGTAAGGCAACTCTCTTACCTCTGAGAAGATACGCTGGAATCTCTTCTTGATCCCAAGACATCATAGCGCAGATACATCATGTAACCGATTCTGCCAATTTTCAATCTCCCCGTCGGAGTCAGAGATGCATTCACTGTCTTTCTCCTATCAAAGCACACCATCAGCTGTAGGATTGATCCAATCCTCATCCCAAGTGGTTAGTTTATAGATATGATCCACGTCGTCTTCTTCGTGCATAGGTTCTGTATATTGTTCTCCTTCCGCTAGGTCTAGAGGTACTATCACTCTCGTACCCTCATTCTAAAAAACATGCTCCTTTTCTTCAAGTTTATAATTCCTCCCATGTCTATAGCCCAATCCAGTCCCAAAAGTGCAGGATAAGGGTCCACATCTTACACAATCTGAATTACCTCAAAATCTGTGTGTACCTTAACCCCTACGATATCTACCATAATATTTGACAGTCTCCCCAATGGGATGATCTTCTGTTGGTTACCATGCGTAGTTGTATAGTATACCATTCCAGCTTAGGTTCTCCCATTCTCTTCCACGTCTATTTGGGCAAGACATTTGCATTGGATCCCACATCCAAGATGACCTGATCCATTTCATAATCGCCAATCTGTGCCATTAACCACATTTCCCGACCAGTGTGTTTCTTATGCTTGTATAATTTGTGAACATCCTTAACTTCTACGGGAGGATCTGTTCTTTCTGCGCAACTGTCTATTAGTGCTTGAAAATTTTCTACTGGCTTCTTGTTGCATAGTAGCTTCATACATGCCTGTAGGAATGGTTTGACTTTGTCGTCCACTTTGAGGTTTGTTGGAGCCTCAGAAGTAGATGCTTCATGCTTGGTAAAGTCTTTGCAGGCTTCTATAAAGGTCTTTTTCTGATTCTATAGGTCCAAGCTTTCCTTCTTGATAACAAATTTTCAGATAAGGGGTTTAGCCACAACTCTCCCCTCAGCTCCTCCGGTAGCCATGCCGCTATGCGTTATAGACATTAATACTGGGCCCCTCATAACGCGGTTCTTCCTTAACGCTTTGCACGTTCTGCATTGGTTTCTGTTGTTTTTCCTGCATTTTTGCTATTAGTACAAGACAATCTTCAATCGCATGATCCAATTGTCTACAATATCGGTAGGATTGTCGTGTAGGGTTCGGACAGTCCCTTGTGAAGGTCTCTACTTCTCCATAGTTTCCCTCTTCCCCGACCTGCGCTTCCACCTCCCCCCCCCCCGACCTCTGGCGGGAGAGCCTCCTCATCCCGAGGGAGATAGTGGTGAAGAAGGGTCATCATGTACCCTGTACATGTTTCCTTGGTCTATCATTAAATCATATGTCCGGTAGTTGTGTTCGTCATGTCCCACAAATGGGCAGAATCGACACGATTGTTGCTTCAACTCTGGAACATAAACACCAAGATGGGGGCAATGGTTGGTATCATGTAGTCCAGCTACTTGGCAGTCAATAAACCATAACGTGGGGTTGCTTGGTCTTGCAACTTCTTTAAGACACAATGGGTTGGCCACCCTGACCTACATGTAGTCTACCAGCAGAGGGCACTGATCATTGGTGTGGCCTGATCCACTGCATCTTATGCGGCATATATTTGGACTAGCTTCTTTCCCTCACTCCTTTCGCAAATTCTAGATTTCAAGTTGCATAGCTTCCAACTGTCCCTAGATTTATTGTACCCCAAACTAGGCATCATCCCTTGGCATAGCCTCTAGCTTCATGGAAATTTCCAAATCTTTCTCTTGCGTATCAATTGCTTGCTGACCCATAGGCTCACGCAGATGAGGTAGTAGCATAGCAATGAACCATTCCTTGTGTTGTCTATCTTCATAATTAAATTTCCCATCCCTGATAATCTTCTTTAGCCACTAATCAGCCTCCGATACTAACTTAGCAGGCCCTTGTTTGAAATATTTCAGGTCAATCACCAGTTGAGAGTAGGATATAGGCTTCTGAAACTGTTGTTTCAAAGCATCCTTCATTTCTTGTATTGATGGATCCACATGCTGGCCAAAATACCCCATAAACCAATCCAAGGCCCTTCCTTCAAAGGTGAGGGATAGTTGCACCCTTTTTATAGCATCACTAGCAATATTCTACACAATCCATACTAATTCCGCTACGAACCAAAATTATTCCATGTCTTTGTGTCCCACACCCTTGAAGGTGGGTAGCTTCATGTGTGAGGCCATATATTCTTCTTGTAATGGCGGGGGGTTAGGGGAGTTCTTTCCCTTACGCTGATTCGATGATGGGGTAGTCAGAGGGCTAGCTTCTGCGTGTGTAAACGACTCCCTTGATGGGCTATAGACAGATCTATCCCCTTCTCTGTTGACTTGATAGTACTTACCACTTCGTGTTGTACTCTCACCCTGATCAGAGGTCATTCATTCGGTGTGGTTGCACAAAACTCCTTTTTCGCACAGTAATATCATAATCAGTAGCAATAATGTTCACAATAACTTACCTCCAAATACTTTGAAGAACCTCTGCTCTACCTAGAAATAGGATACAAACCGATCGGCTGTGAATTCTATTACAAATCCTCTTAGAACGCGATCCACCTAATGATCTACAGTCCATGTGATTGAATTGTCAGCCTGCTCCAACTGTTGAATCAATTCTAGAGTCCACTGTGTAACCTGATCGTCTTTCCAACACGTTTAAAATTATACTAGCCTTACTAGCCACTCCTGTAGCTCTTGCGCAAAAGTTACAAAAAAAAATTCATATACTTCGGTGAAAATATATTTGTTCTTCCACCTATCAGCTGTTAGCGTGGTGCTGTGATTCTCATTTACATAAAATTCGTGAATCTGTCTTTCAAACCAGTCTTGGAGCTCCATTTTCTTAGGTATCCAATGGCCTCATGGCATTACCCGATCTCTCTCTCAAAATGCTCCCAGTCTTGGCAACGAAACCATTTGTTGGCTTAAGGTGTCCTAACCCAGGTTTAGAGTTAAGGTTTTCTAACAAACCCCTATACTACTGGTCCTTTCGGAAATGACCTACTTTCCCATATCAAGGTCTCACTTGAAGTAGTATGGGTGGGAATTGGAATTAGGTTTCCTTACCCTGGGAGAGAGTAGGTGATTAAGGTATATCTCGTCGAGTTCGATCAGATTCATACAGAAACAAGCCTATTTTCAAGCCCTTAATAGTATAATCGACATGTAAGCATACAAAGCTACTATTATTAAGTAGATTTGATCATCACAATCGCATCCATGTGTGCATCAGCAATTATCACCACAGAACATCACAATCATAGCTAATTCATATATTGCAAATACAATTGCAGCTTATTCCAATAACACAGAAGTACTTCAGTAATCAAAACACCCAGTTTAGATAGGATAAAGGTATTTCAATATAGTTCACATTCATTAACATCCAAAACCAAGTTATAAAACCGAAATCATAGCCCGCACACATAGCCAGTGGGGTCTGCACAAAGCAGGACCGAGGATCTCTGTGCACATAGCCAACAGGAGTCCTTACCCAAAACAACCCAAAACAGATCTCAACAGTTTGTCCGTAGCATCAATTTTACTTACTTCCACTTTCTAGACCCAACTATCTATCTATTTAATCATCATAGCCTTTACTATCCTATGGTCTGCAAACTATGGTTTGTGGACTCTAGGTCTACCCTTTTAACTAGCCCAAAGCCCCTACGCAAGACTAGTTAATACAAAAATTCACCAAAAACACAGCTTAGGGAACCCCATTCCAATAGTGCTATAAGATGAATCCTTTCATGATTTCCTTAGAATATGTTTTCTCTTCTCTCATCCTCTGTTTCTGCTTACTGTCAGGCACTGGTGTTTCTACATTTGAAGTGGAAATAACTTGCTCATCTGATTCATGTAGAGTACCTTCTACCCACTCATCCTGGTTCTTTTATTAGTCTAGTTTTTCTATAGAAATATGTGTGTAAGGAGTTGTCTTGATTTTAAACCTCATAGCAGAAATAATTCCACGGGGGTCATATGACCAGGTAAAAATTGATTGAAAATCCATCTTCTTTAATAGTGCATATGCATCAGCACCAGATACTCTGGTATTGCAGATGAATGATCTGACATTGGCCTTCATTTTAAATTTGGCTTTCCTCTTTCCTGAAACAAAATTCAGTTCATCCATATTCAACATTTGTCTTATGTACTGTAAGGAGAAAATTCTCATAGGCACATATCTTGGAAGTTTGTATGGTGGAAGGTCATAGCCATACACCCTAATAGCAATCACCTATTTTTTCTTGTTCACTGAGGTGCATAATTATTTTAATGTCTTCTCCAATTCTGGCCTCTAGTTTAATCATAAGGAGCTGCCTTACTGGATGAATGAATGAAACTATGAATTGTGAGAAGGAAGTGGTTGTTGATGGAGCTGTAACTAATTATGTCGAGTGAACCATTGATTGATTCAATCCCTATGAATCTTGTTTCTTGAAGTGAATAGGAAACATTTATGCTTGCTGAAACAAAATCATATCAATAATCACAGAAGAGTAATTAAATGCTCCTTGTGTGGTGAAGTTCATGAATTTTTCATGTATAACATCAGCCAAGAAATGGATGTAATTGTACATAAACATTGGTGATATGTCAACACTGAAGATAGATAAGAAACCTAGGATGGTTTCATCAATGGTTTCATCGTTTGGATATCCTAACAGATAAGAAAGAAGGGAGATGCAGTGTTTGGAAGCTATAGGAAAAATGGAAGATGCATATGGGGGGTTTCTCTTTGGTAATTCTACATCTTCAAGTAAGAAAATATCAAATATATTAGCTCTCTGAGGGAAAGATAATTTATGATAAAGGTCCATGAGGGCAACAGGAGAGAAATACGATAAGGCATTAGAAGGAGGGATGAGAAGCATCCGGTTAATAGTTTCAGGGGATATGGTGACCAAAATGTTTCCATTCTTAGCCACCACTAACCTAGTTATAGGGTCATACTACTTCTGACACCAGGAAATTAGATTTGGAAATGGGTGAGTTTGAGGAAATGAAAATAGAGGCAACATAGATTCCCACAACCTCATAGGGTCTTTGTTATCCATGTGCTTCTGTTTTAGCCACACATGAAGTTCATAGAAATCAAATTCGTAGTGGCAGTATGTTATTTTGAAATAAGCGTCGACTAAGGGTATGAGGTTGAGATTGATTATCGGATTGCAGTCATGTCTTCTGCAACAGATTTGGAAGCTTCAGGAATGACCTTAGCAGCTGAATGAGCGACCTCGGAGATGACCTATGCAACACTGTCGACATTTGATATTTCTTTTGTTACTCTTTTCTTACCTCTACCTTTAGGAGTTCTTTGTTTCTTCATTTTGGCCTTAGGTTCCATGATTGACTGATACGAACTAGTACAGGACCTTGAAGCTCAGGTTAAAGAAACGATGAGAGGGTTTTAGGAATATGAAGCATGTTTGGAGAAATGGAAATTGAATGTGAAATGAAATGAAGGATGAAAGGAATTTGACCGAGCATGTAAAGTAAGAACAGGAGGCTGTTATTAATTTTATAGACTGCACTTCGGCTTTAACGATCATGGCTAACAACCTAATGAATTTTAATTGTGAAACTGTCCAATTAACTGTCTAGGAGCGTCTCTATTACCCAACGGGAGGATTAATGGTATAATGGATCATTGGGGAGTAACAGACAAGTGACATGGAGGGATACGATTGATTATTCGATAACATATATGGCACGGGAACACACGGTCGTCAGCGGATGAAAATCAGAGGTGGATTTCGGGGGTGGTACCTCCTGGTTTCTGGTTTAAGGAGGAGGGGGTGTGAAGTGATACTGTGCTGCCACGTAGCCAAAAAGGGTAGCCATTAATATCATAGTTTGGGCCCATTAATAAGAAAATTTCGGGGCGGGGGTGTGTCGGGGTGGTGCGAAGTTGATCTTCGTCGTAGATCTGAGGATAGCTCGAAATGTGCCATCAAAACATACCAGCGCTTTATTTCCAGTGATCTAATTGGTTTATCGTTTAGCGATATTATAATAAAATCATATGCGCATAAATATATATATATATATATATATCAATTTAATAAATGAACATCAAACCCTTTTTCAAAGGTTTTAACGTACATAAATTAAAACTTTACATTTTCAAAATCTGGCACATTTAAACAGGCGTCAATTTTTCATTTTAAAGACTAGAGAATTAGCATTTTTTTTATTTCATGCTTCCCTAACATTTTTTATTTTTCCTCCTTTATTTACAACAAACTACTCTTATCATTTTTTTGAACTTGGATGTAATAAAATATATTTTTCCTAACATTTTTAAATTTTTTCTTTTTCGTCCATGTTCTAACTTACGATTTAATTTTTTTATTTTTTAAACTACCATGCTAACTTATCAAAATCAAATAATGTTACAACAAGATGCAATTGAACAACGAGGATTGAATCACACAATTGACGTTTTTAAATTAAATACTAGAGATCACATCGTAAGGTAAATGATATAATTTGCGATGCAATGGAGATTGACCAGTGAGGACCGTTAGATCTAGCCGCAAATCAACGGTGGACGACAAATCACAAGTTCACACATCACATATTTTACCAGATAGCGTTAAGACTTGGCTGCATAAGTCATATTTCTTGCGATGCGATGAGGAGAAGGGCCACGTGTCCACATAGCGCATTACCACTTATCGCACATCACATGATTTATGGTTTAACCATTATCGGTATAAGAGTTAAACTTGCGGGCAAGAAAAATGTGATAAGTTATAAAATTTGATTTAATTTTTTATTTTTTAAACTACCATGATAACTTATCAAAATAAGATAATGTTACAACAAGATACAAATGAAGTTTCTAGATTCAACGAAAGAGATCACAAAGCACGGTAAATGACATAACTTGCAATGCAATGGAGGGCGAGTAGTGACGACAGTTAGATCTGGCCGCAGATCAACGATGGATGAAAAATCACAAGTTTGGACATCATAGATTTTACCGGATAACATTAAGACTTGGCTATGCAAGTTTTATTTCTTGCGATGCGACGAGGAGAAGGGCCATGCGTCCACATAGCGTATTAGCGATTATCACACATAATGAGATTTTTTGTTTAACCATTATCGACATAAGAATTAAACTTGCAGGTAAGAGAAAACTGATAAGTTATAAAAGTTGATTTAATTTTTTTATTTTTTTAAACTACCATGCTAACTTATCAAAATCAAATAATGTTACAATAGGATGCAATTGGAAGGCAATGATCGAATCGCACAATCGAAGTTTTTAGATTAAACGACAAATATCACATCGCAATGTAAATGATATAACTTGCGATGTAATGGAGGGCGAGAAGTGAGTACCGTTAGATCTGGCTACAGATCAACGGTGCACGCAAAATCGCAAGTTCGCACATCGTAGATTTTACCGAATAGCATTAAACCTTGGCTGTGTAAGTTATATTTCTTGCGACAAGATGATGAGAAGGGCCACGTGTCCACATAGAGCATTAGCACTTATCACACATTGATTTATGGTTTAACCATTATCGGTAGAAGAGTTAAACTTGTGGGCAAGTGAAATGCAATATGTTATAAAAGTTGCTATGTTGCGATGAGACATCGTCATCGCATGAACTTCGCATCGAGGAGATTATATGTTTGTTCTTAAGGTTATTTTTTAATTTTGTCGATATGCGATGCGCTGTGATTGGTCATCGTATTGTCGGATTGTAGAACCACAATTCCACCTGCAGACATGTTGTTTGGGAGTATTTGTGCTTTGTTTAAAGTCCCGATAAAGTGATCTTTGTTGATTTCACGTGTATGTATGTTTAATAAAACTACAATAAATTAATTCGCTGTGAGTCAAGGTAATTTATGTGGCCCTTACTTGTACCGCAATGAGATTCGCGATTGCTCCTTTCAGCATTCCCTTGCACCTCCCGGTGCAATTGCTAGTTATAATCTCATGAAACTTCAATTTATGGTTGAAGGAATTGAATACCTTCATGTAGGTTGCATGCCAAATATAATTCATAGGGATGTGAAGTCTTCCAATATTCTTTTAGACAACAATTTGAATGGAAAACTGGAAGATTTTGGTATTTCAAGACTGGCATTTGACGGGAAGGCTAGTCATGTTACCGATACGGTGAAAGGTGTTGGAAATTATTAATAAAACAAACAATAGAGGGTGTGTTTCCCCCACAACACAGAGAATGAAAATACGCGTAAAATAACAGTTACACACAGATAAAGCGAGAAAACACACAGGAGAGGAATTTTAATTTATTCAACTCTTCTCCTTTTTTCATTTCATTCCTTCACTATCTACAAAATGAAACTACATTCGTTTTATAAAAAATTGGTGGAAGTCTGAAGATAAATGCATTTCAATGTTGAACTGGAGATAGAACCAACAAATCATGCTTCGACTCCATTCTTTTGTTTCTACACGAAACATGGTACAAAGCACAAAACAATGTACATAACTCAAAAGACCAGACTTGAAATATTATGGTTTCCGCATGCGAAACCACATCGCGTCCATTCCTCCATCGCAAATCGCATACTGGCGATCTTAACTTTTAACATTTGTGTGATATGGGAAAACCTTAAGAAATTGCAATTGCGATGTGACATGGCACTTATCGCATTGCAACCTAAACTATTTAACTTGCGGGTGCTTTTGTGTTCTATCCTCATGAGCATGCCACATGCCATTTGCGATCACATCGCAACATACATAGAATAACTTGCGTGTGGCTGAAAGGTAAGTCGTAAACTTTGTGAAGAGAAAAGTTACAGGCGGTCAAAAAAGGTATAGCATAAAATTTGCGAAGTGTCAATGTGCTTAAAAAGGTAGATGGAAAAGCTTGAGAAGTGTCGGTTGTGACATGGTAAACAACGGTAAGTACGATAAGGTAGAAAGGTAAGGAATAAGACGAAACAAAGGTTTGCATGTGTCTAGGTTGGTGGGCCCCACCAGATCTCATCAATAGGGAAATAAGTTTCAGCGAAGCGTTTAAGAGTTAAACGTTAAAAGTTGTGGGTTGCGGTATGCGGGTGGTTATGTGGTGGTAAGTGCAAAATGGCTGAAGGTAAGAAATAATGTGATAACGAAGGTTTGTATGCGGTTTGAAAATGTGGTAAGGTATGGTGGGTCCCGCCGATATTACATTGGCGGTAATATAACATTGGGCGAAAGTCTTAAGGGTAAACCAAAAAACATGCGGGAAAACTGCGGGCAACGGTAAGTCAACGATGGTGGTTTAGGAAATTAAATGTAGACATGGGCTCGGGTACTCTTTTGTTATTTTGCATGAAACGCCTCCAGATTTGAAACATGGGCTTCATCCTTCCCTGTAGAAAAAATTCAATGAAGATGTGGGCTGCTGCCACTTTATTCATGGTGGTGGTTGGGAGTATTTCCAACACTCCCCCTTAATCAAAACTGCTTCCATCGATCATTTCGAGACATTGTCTGAGATAAAAAAAACTTTTCTATCCCAATGGCTTTGTGAGGATATCAGTAAACTATTCCCCTGACCTACAATGCTGCAAAATAATTTCAGGATTGTTAACTAATTCTCGTATAAAATGATATTTGACATCAATATGATTTGTTCTCTTATGGAAAACAGAATTATTTGACAATGCAATTGCTGAGCTATTATCATAGAAAATTGTGGTTCCTTTGTCTTATCCATGACACAAATCTCTCAAAATCCTTCTCATCCAAACTGCTTTGCATGTTGTTCTTGTTGATGCTACATATTCAGCTTCTACTGTTAATAATGAAACTATTGGCCGCTTCTTGGAAGCCCATGAAATGGCTCCTAATCCCAAATGAAAAAAATACCTTGATGTGCTCTTTCTGTCATCTACACTTCTAGCCCAATCACTGTCAGTGTAACCAATCAACATAAAATAATCACTTTCGGATTATAGAACACCATACTCCTTTGTTCCATTTACATACCTCAATATTGTCTTAGCTGCTTGCCAATGTGTCTCCTTGGGTGTCTCCATGAATCTGGATATCAAGCTTATTACATACATTATATCAAGCATACTTGCAGTCAGGTTTGCTCTTCTTCCTATTGAGCCATTTTAAAACTTTTGCAACATGATTTTCTTGGGAGATGAAAATTTCCTTTTATGTTTTCTTTACTTCTATGCCCAATTTTTTTTTAAAACCCAAGTTAGTCATTTCAAACTCACTTTTCATGACTACTTTGAAATTAGCAATGAGAGAAACATCACTGCCTGTAAAAATAAAATCATCTACATACAAAACAATAATAATGATTTTATCGTCATTTTCTTTCATGTAGAATGTGGGTTCACCATCACACTTGTCAAACCCATTTTCCACTAGCTAAGCATCAATCCTGCTGTACCATGCTCATGGTGTTTGCTTCATCCCATATAGAGCTTTCTTCAATTTACACACCTTGTGTTCTTGGCCTTCTACTTCATAGCTAGGAGGTTTTTCAACATACACCTCTTCTTTCAGCACTCCATTCAAGAATGTTGACTTCACATCCAATTGATAAACTTTCCACTTTTGTTGTGATGCTACGGACAACACTGTTCGCACTATCTCCATATTTGCAACTGGTGCAAAGGTTTCCTCATAGTATCTTCCTTGCTACTGCTTGTAGCCTTTAACATCTAGCCTTGATTTGTACCTTTATATCTTGCCTTCAATGCTTCTCTTGGTCTTATAGACCCATTTCACTCCAATAACTTATTTTCCTTGTGGGGGGTCCACTAACTCCCATGTGTCACTCTTTTCTATTGCTCCTATTTCTTCTTTCATTGCCTCAACCCACTTTTCTTATTTGATAGCATATTCAAAATGGATTGGGTCATCAACATGACAAAATAATGCAAAAAAAGAATTCAAACCAACACTATTATCAACTTCTTCTTGCCCAAAATTTTCACTTAAATTTCTGAATCTTGGTCTTCTTGTATTTGCTGAATATGTGGTTGGAGTTGCACTTGAACTCGAGGGAGTTGTTGATCCCTGCGGTGTGCTTGGAGAAGCACTTTCTTGGTTTCTCAATGTTGTTCTATTTCTTGCTTGTGGTGTGCTCTGTTGATCATGTGTAGGTGGATGAGGAGCCACCATTCAGGAATTACTTTATGAAATCAATTCCTCTTTGTATTCATGTGAAATACATGTCTTCACAATTATAGTCTTCTCTAAACTTCCATTCTAGGTTTCTTCTTCTATGAAACTAACATATTTGTTGATTATTACTTTCTTGGTTGATGGATTATAGAGCTTGTAGGCCTTGGATTCATCACTGTATCCAAGAAATATACATTTCTCCCCCTTGCTGTTCAAATTCTTCCTTAACTAATTTAGGACATGTGCATATGCCACACATCCAAACACTCCCATGTAAGTGAAAAATTTCTTTGTTCCACTCCATGCTTCTTCTGGAACTATGTTCATAACACTTTTGGTTGGACATCTATTTAAGGAATATGCTGCACAATTGATAGCTTCTGCCCAATACTCATTTGGAAAATACTTTTCCTTCAACATACTTCTTACCATGTCCATGATGGTCCTATTTTTTCTTTCTACAACACCGTTTTGTTGAGTTGTATACCTTATGGTAAACTGCTTGTGTATTCCATGCTCCCTGCAGAAACATAGGAATTCTTAGGAGATATATTCTCCACCTCTGTTAGTTCTCAACACTTTTATGTAGTGTCCACTTTGATTCTCAACAAGAGCTTTGAAGCGGTAGAGTTGTTCAAACACTTCACTTTTCTGTTTTAGAAAATAGACCCATGTATTCCTTATGTAATTATCTATAAATGTCAACATATAATGATTGCCAGCTAATGATGGAGTTTGCATTGATCTGAGTGGACAATATCCAAAGGTGCCTTTTCCCTTATACTCTTTCCTGTCGGAAACGATTCTCTCTGTTTTTTTCCCAAGATGTAGCCTTCACATAGGCTATCTGGTTTCTTTATGAGAGGTAATCCCTTTACCATGCCTTTTCTATGCAACAAATTCAAACCTCCAAAATTGAGATGTCCAAATCTCAAATGCCATAACCAGTTCTAATCTTTCACTTCTTTTTGAAAGAATTCTTGTGTGACAGTTTCTACAACATCTCCTTCCTTCAAGTCTGATCTGATCTTGAGAGGAAACATCCTATTGCTTGTCATATGCACTTTTGCAATAAGCTATCTACATGGAGGTATGTCCATAATTGTGCATATACCATTTTTTAAAAACACATTGTAGCCCTTTTTCACAAGCTGTCCAATGCTTGGAAGGTCACATTTCAGGCCACAGACATTATAGACATCTGGCACGAAATTATTCTCTCCCTTCTATGTTAGTATGTTTACTCTTCCCCCCCCCCATGACAGAGACTTTGCTATCAGTCCCCGTTGTCACTTCAGATTTTACTCTTTCATCTAGATTGGAAAACATTTCTGTGTTTCCAGTCATATGGTTACTACACCCTGAATCCAAGAACCATACATCTTCATTCTTTTCTTGTGCTACATTACAAGCTAAGAGCACGTTCCCATGGTTCTGATTTTCTTTTGTCAAATTTACACTAGGTTTACTACCCATGTCATTTTGCTTATTTCTACATTCATTTGCATAATGACCATGCTTTTTGCAATAATGACATTGGGCATGAGATTTATCATACCTCTGTCCTTGTGCTTGATTCTGGATTAAGCCTTGGCTTGGATTCTGGTTGCTGACTCTTCCACTTGTGCTTGTAGGGCTACTTCTTCCACCTCTGTGTGGGCTTCTTCCTCTTCCTCGGTAGTTTGGTCTTCCTCGACCTCTACCTTGACCAAAAGAAATTTGTGTTTTGAATGCATACTCCGATGAGGAGTTTGTTGCTCTATTCAATCCGTGCTCACGAGACATCAGTGATGCATGAAGCGCATCCATTGAAAACTGTGAGAGATCATTTGTCTCTTCTATGCCACCACTATGGCATCAAACATTGATCGTAGACTTCTTAAGAATTTCTCAACTATTCTCCTTTCTTCAAGTGTCTCTCTATGAGACCTGATTTAGGTAACCAACCCAATCATGTGTAAATAATGAGTCCATGTTGTCAGACTCTTTCATACAAAGAGTTTCAAAATCTCTTCTCAGCATTTGATGTTTTTTTGTCTTCACCTTTGCCATGCCTTGATAGGCTGTCTCGAGCATATCCCATGCCTCCTTGCACTTCGTTGCTTATAATCCTTGGGAAAATACTGTCATGTACTTCTTGGAAGATACATAAGAGGAATTTGGAGTCCTTCTTCTTACTATCTCTCAACAAATCTCTTTCTGCTTGTGTCAAAGTATTATATGCTAATGCATCTGCTAGTTCTTGGAAACCATTTTTCACCAACTCTCAAATATCTTGTGAGGAGAATAGGGAATTCATTGTAGTAGCCCAATAATCATAATTTTTCCCATTGAACTGTGGTAGTTGGGGATTAGTTAGGCTTGTGCCTGTTGCTGCCATATTGACTATGTAAACAAAACCTTCTCACTGTTGGAGAATCAGCTTCTCAAAACAATCTTTCAGCTTCTTCAGTTAAGAGCTTCTCGTTCTTTTAGTGCGAGCCTAAACCTACTCTGATAGCATGTTGGAAATTGTGAATAAAACAAACAATAGAGGGTGCATTTCCCGCAGAACACAGAGAGTGAAAATATGCAGAAAATAACAGTTACGCACAGATAAAGCGAGCAAACACACAGGTTAGGAATTTTAATTCAATTCTTCTCTTTTTTTTCATCTCATTCCTTCACCATCTACAAAATGAAATTACATCCGTTTTATACAAAGTTGGCGGAAGCATGAAGATTAAATGCATTTCGATGCTGAACTAGAAATAGAACCAACAAATCATCCTTCGGCTCAATTCTTCTGTTTCTACATGAAACAGGGTATAAAACACAAAACAACGTACTAAACGCAAAAGACCGGACATGAAATATTATGGGTTTTTCCTGTGAAACCACAATGCGTCCATGCCTCCAACAAAAACTGCATACCGGCGATCTTAAATTTTAACATTTGCACGATACGAGAAAACGTTAAGAACTTGCGATTGCGATGTCGTGGCACTTATCACATCACAACATAAACTATTCAAGTTGTGGGCGCTAATATCCTGAGCTTACAGGCGCTTGTGTGCATTATCCTCCTGAGTTTGCCACGTGCCATTTGCGATCGCATTGCAACATAAATAGAATAACTTGCAGGCAGCTTAAAGGTAAATAGTAAACTTTGCAAAGTGCAAAGTTGCGGGTGGTCAAAAAAGGTAAAGCATAAAAGTTACAAAGTGCACGCACACTTAAAAAGTTAAATGGAAAAACTTGTGAAGTGGGGGCTGTGACGCGGTAAACAACAGAAAGTGTGATAAGGTGGAAAGGTAAGGAATAAGGTGAAACAAAGGTTTGCATGTGGCTAGGTTGGTGGGTCCCGCCAGATTGGATCAACGGGGAAATAAGTTTCGACAAAGCGCTTAAGAGTTAAATGCTAAAATTTGCGTGCTGTAGTTTGCGGGCTGTTAAACAGTGGTAAGTGTGAAATGGTCAAAAGTAAGAAATAATGCAATAATGATAGTTTGTATGCGGTTTGAAAATGCAGTAAGGTATGGTGGGTCCTGTCGATATCGCATCGGCGAAAATATAACATTCGGCGAAAAGCTTAAGGGTAAACCAAAATACTTGCGAGTTGTGATCTGCGGGCAACGGTAAATCAACGACGATGGTTTAAGAAATTAAACGCAGATTTGAAACGACTCAAGATTTGAAACTCGAGCTTCGTCCTTCCCTGTACAAAAAATTCAATGAAGGTGTAGGCTACTGCCACTTTATTTATGATGGTGGTTCGGAGTATTTCCAACGAAAGGGATGACAGGATACCTGGATCGAGAGTATATATTCGATGTCGATGTCTTTATTGCAATATTATTGATACCAAAAGAATTCAATGCATTTGCTTGTCTAACTTCTCCTAGTGACGTGTTACAGTTATTTTAACTCTAAAATGTTGACGGAGAAGAGTGATGTGTATAATTTTGGAGTGGTTTTGCTCATCATATGTGGTAGACCTTGCCTAAATTCCAAGTTACCTGAAGCCGAACGAAACCTCGTTAGATGGGTAAGGGATTGCAGCGTCTATCATTTGTTATTTTATGGTGCAATATATTCTACTATAAACTAAGAATAACCATGCTCTTATTTACAGGCAACACGGTATGTGGACGTAGCGATGAATCGAAATCCTGACAGAATAGCGGAAATGTAGACAAGAAGTTGGGTAAAAATTACAACATGAAATCCATGATTCATGTCGCGAAACAAGCTGTTCGGTGTCCTCAGGGTGAGCCATCTGCTAGGCCCGCCGCGAGCGAGATATTGACAGCGATCAAAGAGGGAATCAGGCTTGAATCTGATGTTTATCTGAACAATATTGAACATGGCGGTATGGAGACCAGACTGGTCTGTTGACAACTGAGTTCCAACTTCTATTTGGACTCTAACAACCCACAAGAAGGAGCTGAATTTGAAACATTCAAGGGTATTCATGAAATAACGTCTACCGGCCGACTAGACAAGCATGTCAAGCCAGTCGAGCGAGTCAAGTCATCACTTTTATCTCAAAGAATTTCCATACATTCGAAACGAATTGAAAATATTATGGAAATCACTGATTTGTCGTTATATCACTGTTGGACCAGTGCATCTTTCATGTCGAAATATTGGTTCATGAATGATGTGGATAAATGAATCATAGCGCATGCCAATTTTTTTTTCTCGTTCCGTGGCAAAGAAAATCTACTCCGTAATCTTCATTTCATTGAAATGCGAGGTCAAATGGCGAAGGATATGCGTTCAAACTTCAAACGGGGAAAAAAGTCCAGATCTTCCTGGTCTCTCGTAATAGAATCTTCATTTCATATAAATGCGCGTTCAAATGCGAAGGATATGCGTTCAAACGGGTGAAAAAAGTCCAGTCCTTCCTGCTTTCTCGTAATAGACTTGACAAGGAGGCTAGATAGCAGGTAACTTCAAGTCAATACAACGAATATTTCATGTTCTTAACATGTATTTATTTTTCAGACTTGATACGAAGTGAATACATATAACAACCTAAATATTTTCAGTCTCCATATAACAACCTAAAAAGATTCTTGTATATGGGTAATTGAAATGATGCGAAGACAATCTTACTTTTCTCTCTCTAACATTGTAAAACAAATCAAAATATTTAATGTTCGAGAATAACAACTTAACAACTTATATATGTGTATGGTCGGAATCATTATTATTATTATTATTATTTAGTTTTAAGGTTATGGCCAAGCTAGAAACTAAAGATTTTCTTGTTTGTGAGATAAGGGACTCGTTAAATTATTATCCAATTTTAAAGTCATGGCCAAGCCAAGTACCAAATTGGTCTAAGACCCTTTGTTTATGAGATAAGGGTTTGATTTTTAAGTCTACAAAGGCATACATATTCTACCCCTCTAGTTTTGAACCTCTAACTTCTTAGGAAGAAACACATGCTCTTAGCCCAATCAAACTGTATTTATGAGAACTATACCTGAAAAATATTTGATAATAAAATAAATAAAAAATATTTATTAATGTAAAAATAAAAATGATTTTCCCAGATGCGGGTGTGCTCGATGGTTAATGGTGTGATGGGACCGAGGTTAGGCAAGTGGAGGAGACACCTGCCCACCCGAGTCGCTGCCAGGAATGTTCACTCGAATCGATATGCATTCGTTTCAAGTGCATTTACTCTCTGCAAGGGTCGAGATCCGACCTTAATACACAATCGTGCCTCCGTATGCACCTTATTGCACAAGCCTTCGGCTCTCATTAATGTGTTTTTAATGCAGGGTGAGCCTCGAGGCGTCTCTATTTTGGTTTTAAATATGGAGAGCGGCTCTGGTTACTCGAGCGCTCCTCCTCTGTTGCACAGTCAGTGCTTTCCGAATGCCGAGCTTCTGAGTTATCGCACTGCTATTGGGAGGAGAAGTCAGTTGAATTGTTGCATAGATTTTGGAGAAGGTCTGCACCTCTCTCGCTCTGGCCTTTATTTGTTCACCTCTGTCACTTGGAAACTCTACACTACCCCGCTCCCTTCCATCCTTGGTCCTCTGTCACCTCTCTCGCCTTCCGCAGTTTCTGAAACCATGCCTCGGTTGCGTCAGCGTATGCGATGCCGTAGGGGAAGCAGAAGAAGCCATCCCCTGTGCCCTCCCTCAACCTCCATATCTGAGTCTTCATCTCAAGCCACTGATTATTTCTCTGGTCGTTACCCAAACACTAGAAGTGGTAGGGGAAAAATCTAGGAAACTGACCACCATTTAGGTTCCTCTGCACCTGCCAACCCCATCCCTCAAGCCACTTTCTCGCCCCAAACTGCACATTTCTTCTTCAATTTGTCCTTGAATAGACCCCGCGTAATTGCCTCCATTTCGGTTGTTTTCAAGGAAGAGGCCTAGGAGGGCGAGCGCAACATATGTCAGGAAGAGCCAAGCTCTGCAACTGCTCAGGACTTGGATAAGGAACAAGGTAAAACTCCACGCGAGGATTTTCGGGTCAGTCGTGGTCATAAGGAGGAGCTGGCTCAAAGTGGTGCAGGGCCATCCACGCATGGAGATGCTTCCAAGGCGGACCAATCAAAGGGGGATGATGACATGGTGGAATACAGGTGTTGCATAATCGAGAAACCTCCCCCTCTTGATGGTTAATCATTCTATATTTGTCTGGTTTCTATGTTTCGAGTCCCATCCTGTTGGGATTGCTTTTGACTCTTTAGATCTGTCAGTCTACAATTTTTGTTTCTTAGTCCATAACAGATGTAACCTTTAGAGGAATCTATGGTTGTTACCCCTGCATGGGCAGCACAAAAGATTGAGGACTGTTTGAGACTGGTTTTCCATTGCGGGTAGTCTTTTTTCTAGTTATCTGGTCAATTTTGCCACTCGTTTGGGCATAGACTCGGCTTCGGCCACAATGTAATATATTGTTCTTGTTAATAGATTTAAACTAACTTAGAAAAAAAAATGATTTATTAATGTAATACGAGCCCTAAAAAAATATAATTATATATATAAATTTAAAAATTAATTACACGAATCAATCTCACATTTTTTTATTATTAGTTAAAAAAAAATTCCGAACAATAGTTAAAAAACAATGATCGACTAAGAATACACAACATACCCATGAACAAGTGCATTGTGCATTGATTTAAGTTTATGGTACATTGATTTGAATATATTTGAGTATATTGGGTAAATGTAACTTAAAAAAATGTTGAATATCTTTACGTACAATGTGTAAATGTAACAAAAAAGAAGTGTATCTTCGATATAAATTTCAATTTTCTTTTAAAGTCCATGATACTAAACCTAGTTTTTTTTAAAAATAGAAGATACTTGTTGACTCAGAAAATGCACTAGAAAAATGAATTTTTGGATTAAAATGGTTGGTGCATAAATGTTTTTACTAAGAGAAAATGTAATAAGATGTAATGTAAGATGCAAAATGCACAATGTAAAATGGATTAGGTCTATAATGTAAAGTCAACATACTATTATTTTTTTAACAGGTTATTTTTTATATCTTATTGTTATTGTTTTAATAATTAATAATATTAATTATTATTATTCCAATATATTATAATAATTATTATATTTATTATATGTATTATTATAATAAGCCTTTCGTATATTATTGATTACACAAACTCACAATTCTCAATTATATGGGAGAGAGAGGGAGAGAGAAGGTGAGCGGGAAGATAGTGAGAGTGAGAGAGAGAGGGAAGGGGGACAAAGAGAAACAAAGAGAGAGAGGGGAGGGGAGAGAGGAGAGGAGAGAGTTAGGTGGAGAGATGAAGTTGGAGGAGAAAATAGTGGGAGGGAGAGAGAGAGAGATATGGGAGTTGGGTAGGGAGAGAGAGGGAAAGCAAGATAGATAGAGATGGAGAGATAGAGAGAGATGGAGCTGGATGGGGAGAGAGACGGAGGGAAGAACAAAGACATAGAGAGATATAAGTGGGGAGAGAGGGAGGGAGTGACAAGGGAGAGATGGAGAGAGAGTGAAGGATAGAGGAGAGGATGAAAGAGAGAGAGAAGGAAAGGAGAAAGAGGGAGAGAAGGGGAGAGAGAGACACACACACAAATATGAGAGGAAGATAGGGGGGAGAGAGAAGGAGAGAGGGATGAATATAGTGAAAAATTTGGAGAGAGGAGAGAGAAAGAGAAAGAGAGAGTGTGAGAGAGGGAGTGAGTGATAGGTGAGAGATAGAGGGGGGTGGGATATAAAGAGAGAGAGACAAAGGAAGAGAGAGAGAGGACTTGATAGAGATAAGGAGAGAGAGAGACATAGATATGGAGTTAGAGGGGAGGAGAGAGGATGAGAAGAATAAAGACAAAGAGGCCAAGGTGGAGAGAGATATAGGGAGTGATAAGAGAGAGATGGAAAGAGAGTGAGGGAGAGAGGAGAGAAGTTGGGAAGAGAGAGAAATGAGGGGAGAGAAAGGGAGATAAGGGAAAGAGAGAGAGAGAGGAAGACATAGATATGAAGAGGGGGGACATGGGAAGAGAGAGAAGGAGAGGTTGAGGCAGATAGTGATATAGTTGGGGAGAGAAAGAAAGAGTGATCGAGGGAGAGATAGAGGTAGGTGGGAGAGAAAGGGAAAGAGAGGAAGGAAGAGAAAAAGGACTTGAGAGAGAGAATGAGAGATATGGAGTTGGTGTTGAAAAGTGTAACTAGGGCGGTCTTCATAATGACTATGTAATTATGTATTTATGTAAAGAAGAATTCAAATACAATAAAATGTATTTTTTGTTGTACTTGCTTCATGGGTTTCATGAAAAATTTTTTATAGGTCAGTAGACTTATTCTTGATGTCTATTAATATTGTCTTCTAGTCACAAATGTAATTAAGTGTCGTATGGATAAATGGTCTAGTTATATTCTCCAAAACCTGGTCATGATACGTTGAAGAAATGGCTTTTAGAAGATGCTAAAGATACCTTCATAAATGTTGGGATACATAGACCACAAGAAAGCCTATATTCTCAATGGTGAAGTCGGCCCTCATACAAGATGTATGGTCGGCCTTCAAACATAAAATGTGCTATATATATATGAAGAGAGTGTGGTTTAGTTCATCAAGTAATATTGCAGATCTCTCTGAAGTGATACATCAAAAGGAAGTGTGGATCAATATGAACTTAAGTGCAGACTTAAGACACAAGATACGACGCATATTTTAGAAGATTGGTTCAGGGCTTTTCAATGCGGGTTGGTCTGAATAGGATGTCGATTACTGTGCAAGAAATGAAAATTACAGACAAAGTACTAACAATATAAAATATGTAGAGAAGAACAGGGTTTCTAGTGCGGATGTATCAGAACTGTGCTTACAAATTCCTTTGAAGAAAATGCGGATTCCTATGGGACTAATGTGGATGGCAGAGAAGTATAGTAATCGCTGCAATAGAACAAATTTGGTATAAAAAATATTCGGATAAGGATAAAATATATATATATATATATATATATTTAATACATATATATGTGAGGATACATTGATGTTGTATTCTGACATAAATTCGGACAAGTACAGGATAAGGAAAGTGTAATAAAAGGTCTGGTTCAAGCATATGTGTTATGAAGCATTAGAAGTTGTGAATGAAGTTGATTATGCAACATGGAAAAATGAGGAAGGTAAATCATTCCCACTCAAAGGTTATACATCTATGTTATATGTGAAGGATTAGAGACCGAGTTCTCTATGTTGATCAACACACATTGATGAAGAAAGAAAGATCAGTGTTAGAGAAAGATTAGTGTTGGAGAATGACAAGGTTTTGAAAGCATTCATAGGTCAAAGGTCTAAGTCTTGGTCATGGTACTCATCGTTTGAAGATCTATAAGAAGAATTTCTCATGGGTTTTCCTCTCCAAGAGGGAGAGGTTTTGCCTTGGCTCTATGACCTTAATTTTGTGTCTCATGCTTTTGATAATTGACTTGATGAAAGAATAGCTAAAATAATGGAGAAAAGACACAAGTAAGCTCAAAATTAATTATCAAGAAGAGAATTTGAAATAGAGAATTTGAAATAAACACAAACCCTCTAAATTATCAACATGGTTTTAGAGCTAAGGCGCTAAATACAAAGGGATATTAGTCAAAAAGACACTCAAGGATCAAAATGCAGTTCTGTGGAAAGCATCAAAGCAAAAGTGAAAGTCTTCATTGAAAAGTCAAATCAGTTTGAAAAGTCAAATCCTCAAACTATCTCAAGAATAATTTCAAATAATCCACATAGCAAGGAGGCAATATTTGACATCAAAAATTCCTAACATTGTTAGAAGACAAATCATTAATCATCACTCAAATCTATTAAATACATCTTTATTCTGAAGTAATCCTTGATCATCAAGGATCCAAGATCGACTACTTTGAAATCGGTTTAAGGAGGAGTTCCTGCTATCATTTTCAACAAGAAAGTCGATAGAAGGAGAAAATCATCTAGTCAAGTAAGTATCTTTATGACTTCATGTGAATCTATCAAAATGTCTTCTTTGCAAATAACGCAACGAACTGGTTAGGGTTTCAAGTTTTCTTGCATAGAAGACAAGGACAATGAAGTCATGCCAAATACATGAAGGGAGATATAAGAGCCTAAAGGATTCTTAAATAATCCATAAAAGACTCTCTTATCTCTAATATACCAAATCTAGAATCATCAAAATAAATATATGAGAAATTGGTGGAGCTATTCTCTCTGAAGCATTCTCTATGAGATCAACTGCAGGAACTGGGGGAAGTAATGTCTGACACTTACATGACTACAATGGTGTTGAATGCTCCAACAAAATAATGGGGAAACTTCACTTTAGGTTTACACAAGAAGAAATAAGCCACACCATTCCACGATTTAGGTTTTCTATGTAAAATATAGGAAACAAGATTGAAATCCAAAGGTGTTATAGGATCAAGTGAAGGGAATCAAGCCTTTATAGCCACGTAAGGAAGAAAGGAAGATTCAATAAGTTTGGTCCTCATAGTAGTATGTAAAAGCACGATGCTTTGGATGTGATGAACTTGGGAATTATAAAAGAGATTGTCCTAAATCTGAAAAAAGACAGGAGAAATAGGGAAGAAGCCCATATCTCAGAAATGAGAGAAGAACCTGATGCAAAGAAATCTAAGTAAGAAGAAGTGAGGGATCTCCACTATGATTGAGATTATCTTCTCCTTTAAGCTATTTCTGTTGGTTGTATGATAAGAAGCACTGCAACATGATAAAACAATGAAAGGAGTTCTTGGTAAAACAGCTTCCGGAAAACCTCTCTCATAACAATACTAATGGAAAGTGGCCATCAAGATCAAGGGTCATCATGGAAACAAAATTCTAGGATGTGATGACATATAAATGAAGCAGGTCAAGGGAATGAAGCTCTTCATTATAGTAAAACTACTGCAGGATGACTTAAATGATAAAGGTATGAGGTATTTATATTTTTATATGCTGACAATGGATGATGTGTGGTCATGTTATATGGTTACAGGTAATTGAAATCCATATTTAGAAGTATGATCTATGAAGGAGGATCTCTCGATGCACTAACAGATGAAATCAACATATATATATCCTCATGGAACATGAGGTGGCTGTATATGTATGAGATCATGAAATGAAACCATGTCAAGAGGCAACTATCATCCACAAGCCAAGAAGATGTGACTAGGAGATCTCCAGGGAGGATATGTAGACTCTAGCGGAAGGCTGGTGAAGAAGAAGACCCTTGAAAAAACATATCATTAGGAGATGTTTCAATCTGCATAAAATATGTCGATGCCTACATGAAGATATCATGGTGAATTATCATCATTGGGGTAACTTTTTTTTTTAAAGTTCATATGTATATGTTTATCTAGATGAATTTGTGCAGAGCTGCTAATCATGAGAAAGGATGTATGATCCTTGGAGATGATTCTAAGGAAAGAAGAATGGGATAACGGTGGACCAGATGAGAAATATTGATGAATCACTTTCTGATAGTGGATATGACACGTAATTGAAAGTGATGGATGATATGTGCCCTATGAATCCAAAAGTTGAATATTCCTCAATATCAAAATCCACGACATCGAGGGGAGGAATTCTTCATGAGTATTTGGATTGCTCCTACAGGACCCTTGCTGAGAGGGAGCCTGGTTGTAAGTTTCTTTCTTGGAAGAAACTTGAAGTATGTGCTTCCCGTGTTAAGAGGGAGTGATGTATGTGATTCTATATCACATGTGTCATGCACTAGACCAGGACTAACAACTGTAAGTCTTAGTGAAGGCCATGTGAAGGGAATGTATAAACACATCATTATGGTCTTCAGCTGGAAGACAAAATAGAGGATTGGGTAATCATATGACATTCGATAATCTTTGAGAATGAGATAGGGAATTCAAGATAAGAGTAGTCGTGGATCAATATTCTTCGAGGGTTAGCTGCTCAAGAGAAGAATAGTCCAAGAGGGTGATAATTTGGGAACACCTAGGTGGGGTATGTATCTTGGAGAGACAATGACTTTGGTATTTATAAGTCATGTGTCTCACCAGCATTGTATCCCACTGTCTCGTTGAGAGATGGGGCTGTTAGTCAAGGCCTTGCACTAGGACAATGCCAGTTGATATGATGCTACACATATGCAATTACCAATCTGAATCTTCTTATGAGATTCTTTAGTTTTAAAGTGACCATGTACCTCTATGAATACCTCCCTAGTTAAGAGGGAGTGTTAAAAAGTGTAACTAGGTTGGTCTTCATAATGACTATGTAATTTTGTATTTATGTAAAGAAGAAGAAATAGATAATAAATTGCATTTTTTTTGTACTTGCTTCATGGGTTTCAGGAGTGAGATTTTATAGGTCAGTAGACTTCTTCTTGATGTCTATTAAGATTTTCTTCTAGTCACAAATGTAATTAAGTGTCATATGGATAAAGGGTCTAGTTACATGCTTCGAAGCCCGGTCATGATACCTTGAAGAAATGGCTTCTGGAATATGCTCAAGATACCTTCATAAACACTGGGATAAATGGACTACATGTTGGCCTATATTCTCAATGGTGAATTTGGCCCTCATACAAGATGTATGGTCGGTGTTCAAACATAAAATGTGATATATATATATATATATATATATATATATATATATGAAGAGAATGTGGTTAATTTGATCAAGTAATATTGCAGATATCTCTGAAGTGATAAAAAAAAAGGAAGTGTGGATCAATATGAACTTAAGTGCGGACATAAGACAAAAGATATGGTGCGGATTTTAGAATATTGGTTCAATGTTTTCCAATGCGGTTTGTTCTGTATAGGATGCGGATTACTGTGCCAGAAATGCGAATTACAGACAGAGTACTAACGTTATAAAAGCTGTGGACAAGAAAAAGGTTTCTGGTGTGGATGTATCACAACTGTGCTTATGAATTCCTTTGAAGAACATGTGGATTCCTCTGTGACTAATGTGAATTGCAGAGAAGTCTAGTAATCTCTACAATAGAACAAATTTCGTATAAAAAGTATTCGGATCAGGATAAAATATATGTCCGTAATACATATGTATATGACGATAAATTGATGTTGTATGCTAACATAAATTCAGACAAGTACAAGATAAGAAAAGCGTAATAAAAGGTCTGGTTGAAGAATATGTGTTATGAATCATTATGAAGTTGTGAATGAAGTTGATTATGTAGCATGGAAAGAGGAGGAAGGTAAAACTATGATTTACCTTCCTACTCAAAGGTTCTAAATCTATGTTTTATGCGAAGGATTAGAGACCGAGTTCTCTATGTTGATCAATACACATTGATGAAGAAATAAATACTAGCATTGGAGAAAGATAATCATTGGAGGATGGTCATCGTTGGAGAATGAAAAGGTTTTGGAAGAATTCATAGGTCAAAGATCTGAGCCTTGGTCATGGTACTCGTTGTTTGAAGATCTATAAGAATAATTTCTCGTGGATTTTCCTCTCCAAGAGGGAGAGGTTTTTCTCTAGCTCTGGGAGCCTAATTTTGTGACTTGTGATTTTGATAATTGACTTGATGAAAGAATAACTAAAGTAAATAAGAAAAGGCATAAGTAATCTCATAGGTAATTATCAAGAAGAGAATTTGAAATAAACACCAGCCCTCTAAATTCTCAATAGTTGGATGGGGAAAGAGAGGGAGGGAAGGAAAAGACATAGACAGAAAGGTGGAGACAAACATAGACAAAAAGGTGGAGACAGAGACCAAGTGACAAGGGAGATATGGAGGGAGAGTGAGGGATAGAGGAGAGTGAGATATAAGAAAGATAAAAGGAGATAGATATGGAGAGAAGTGGATGAGAGAGAAAGAGAGAGAGAAGGTGAAGAGAGAGAGAGAGAGAAAGAGGAAGAGGGAGGGAGAGAAAGATAGGTAGATATGGAGAGACTTTGTATGTTTGTGGGGTGAGATAGAGAGGCAAAGATGAGGAGCCAGAGGGAGGTAGAGATATAGATGGAGGGGTAAATAGGGAAAAAGAGAGATAGGGAGACGAAAAGAGAGAGAGATAGATAGGTATGGAGAGAGAGTGTGCGTTTGGTTGGGGGTGAGATAGGGAACAAAGAAAGAGATATGGAGGGATATATATATATATATATATATATATATATATATATATATATATATATATATATATATATATATATATATATATATATATAGATCCCAAGGTGAGGGGAGAGAGAGAGAGATGGAAGAAGAAAGATACAAAAATACATAAATGAATATATTAAATACTGTTATAAAATAATATTAACCACTTTAAAAAAAGTAAAAGAAGTTGGATTTAGAAAGCCATTAATATTTTGGTTTTTCACTGAAATAGTTTTATTTATTTTTAGTGTATATTTGATTGATTGAACTAGATGCATTGATTTCAATGTATATATTAATTTCTAATTCTATTGAATTACTTGCATTGATTTCAATATAAATATTGATTTAAATTTTATTTCACTCTATCTTACACAAGAAAATGTTATTTAATTTTTAGTGACAATTCTTACTTGCATACTTCATGCTTCTTTCTGAATCCTCTCAACAAGTCTTGGATGTGGTGCCAATGTACGTTACCTCTTAATACCTATGTTTTCTATGGGAAACTACAGTGGATTCAAGCAATTACCAGGCTTCACTTTCTCCATTGAAACACTCGGTTTGTTGGCTTTTGGAAATGTAACGCTAGAAAGTCAATCGAAGCCATATATTTATGAAACAATCCTGGTGAGTTATGGCACAACGTTGTACACTTGCCTTATCCAAACCTCGCTTACTGATGATCCCTTTATATCTATGATTAAGTTGAGGCCCCTCCGAGATGGAATGTATTCACAAGCCAGGCTCGGAACAATGCTTCCTTTGATCAAAAGAATTGGCATTGGTGGAAAATCAGATACTGGGTATGCATTTTCAACTTTACATAGTAAATGCCTATGGAAATCTAAGCACGTTTATATGTTTTATCCCAGTCACTCGATAATTAGAAAATATATAGTAATCATATTAATGGTCAGAGAATACTTAAGTATTTTTGGTATACTGGAGATTTTATGCTTTGGAAAAATGTTACTACATCTATAGTTTCAAGCTAAGTTCTAGCTTATCATGACTTATTTTTATGTTTTTCATTTGATTTTTAAAATAATTATTTGTTTAAAATACCCGGATGACATTTAAGTGAAAATTTGACACCCATATGAGATTTGAAAGAGTAATTTTGACGTAATCAGTTCTGAAATATTTTTTCAATAATTGAGTTGAATAGCTTTGTATGGTGGGCTAACGAGGTATCCTCAAGACAACTTCGACCACATATGAAGACCACATATAAGTATTGATAATTCCAATCTTGTATATTTTTCACAAGAAAATTGCAAGGAGACTATTTTAACAAATAATACCAGAAACCTTCCTCCAAGTGAAGTCATGAAAACAGCCTGGGTTCTAAGTAGCTAGAAATTATTTTCAATCAAACATAGCCGATCCTCCCAAGGCAACAAGTCATTTTTGGTGTTATATTTTGAGGATACCGAAATTTTAAATATGTCCTAATTGAGATCATTTTACGTCATAGTAAATGATGACAGTCGGTCTAAAATGATTACTATCGTGCCAAATTGCTCTGGGTTAGAGAAAAAAATCTTAATAAACGAAACAAACGATACCAAATTTGAGCTTGTGAAAGCCACCGACTCTAGCAATCCACCTATAATCAATGCTTTTGAGTATTACTTGGTACTGAATATGCAACCGAAAACATATTCACAAGACAATAAGTTATTACTAACACTAAAATTGATGATATTATAATTCAATGTCTAACCAAGTATGTTTTAAACCACAATTGAAGCTCGTGAAGCTATCAAAAAGAAGTTTGACATCAAAAGGCTGGATTTTGTTGAAGTGTTAACTTCAACTGCTGTGCAGTCTAGAGCCACCTTCTATTTTTGTCTGGAGGGATTCTGTCACACAGCTACTTGCTAAATTCGTTGAATAGTTGTTTTATTTAAAAACCTTACAGTCCTTTGGAAAACAGAGTTCACAATTGGAAAATAAAGCTTTTGTTCTGTACGCGAGTTTTTTACTTTGGTTTAAAGACTTCCGTTTTTCAGCGCCAGTCTTATTTAAACATTTGAATGGGGCCATGTCGCTTAGGTCCCACTTTCCAAGTTAGCATGACACATGGAACAATTTTATTGGCTCACGTTATTTTAGAGCTGGTCTGCGGTCCTCAGATCCGGACCCGAAGCCGTTATAAGCCGGATTTCATAAAGTTTCGGGTTTTATTTCGGGCCCGTACCCAAAACCCATTTCCGGACCCGATATGGTTTTATGAACCGGATTTAAGTTTTCATCGCACGTCCATAAGCTGATGTCATGAGACCCCAATTGTAATGCGATTTTTGTTTACAGTTTGGTTCAATCGTTTTGAGATCCGGGCAAAAGAGTTTATTAAAGTTTCAATTTATGTTGTGGTTTTATTAAAAGGTTTGATTATGTTTTATCGCATGACTTAGGTTTTTTAATAGTCCATATATATATGTTTTAACATATATTATATTCGCGCTATTGTTAGGTGGGCCCGAAAGGGCAATATGTAGTTAGTTTTAAGTTTTGTTTTATTTGTACCTTTTGTAATATGAGCCTGGTGGACCATACATAATTCTTTTATAGTTTTGTTAATTAAACATATGCTGCGCCATATAAATAAAAAAGGTGCCCGAAGACTCTTAAGTGAGTGTAATGTATAGCAAGTGTGAAAAGAGAAAAACATACACAACAGTGTTAAAACAGAGTGTGCCCGAAGGAAAACTGTGAAACAGTGAGACAAAGTATTTTGTAATAGAGACAGAGTTTTATGCACTGCGTTTGTAGCAGTCCACATTTATTAATCCCTCAACAGAGGAATTTTTTTTTTTGTAATAGTTTGTTTTTAAAGTTAATGAAATATAATTTGAATTGTGTGCAAACTCTGTCTATCAGTGAGAAAAATTTTGTTCTAATTCTCTGTGTTAGAAGGAGAGTATTACTCTCTTTGTATTATTCTATAATTCTCAGAAATTCCAACATGGTATCAGAGCTAATCCAGGCTCTTTGAAGGTGTCAAAGAAGCCAAAGGAAGGATTTTTGTTGCAGCAACTTCTCCAGCAGAGTGAAGGCTCAGTCAAAAGAATCCAAGGTATTCTAAACACATTTTTTTTGTGTTACTATTTGAAGACAGTCAGTTTATTTTAAAAATTCACAGTCAAGATTTAAATCATAGTTCAGAGTGCTAGGCACGGCAAGAGCCAACACAAGTATGAGTATTGATAATGCTTAGCTCCCATAATTTAATGTGAAAAACTATGATTATTGGGCAATAACTATGAGAGCCCTATTTTCCTCATAAGACTTATGGGAACTTGTTGAGGATGGGTTTGAAGAGAAAGTAGATGAAAATGAGTTTAATGCCTTAACACAAGTAGAGAAGGACTTGTTGAAGAGAAATAAGAAGAAGGACTCTAAAGCCCTCTTCTATTTGTATCAAGCAGTACATGAGAGTGTGTTTCCAAGGATAGCAGCAGCTAAGAGATCCAAAGAAGCATGGGAAACTCTCAAGACAACCTATCAAGGCATGGAGAAAGTGAAGAGAACAAAACTAAAATTGCTGAGGAGATATTTTGAGAGTCTCTGCATGAAGGAGTCTGATAACATAGACTCATTCTTCACACATGTGATTGGAATGGTCACACAGATAAGGTCTCATGGAGAGACACTTGAAGAAATAAGGATTGTGGAGAAAATTTTGAGGAGCTTACACTCAAGTTTTGATGTTATAGTCACCACCATAGAAGAGAAAAAGTATCTCTCAAAATTTTCAGTTGATGAGCTGCATGCCTCACTGATGACACATGAACAAAGATTGGGTAGAAATGAAAACTCATCTTTGGAGCATGCCTTCAAGACCCAAATGTCCTTTGGAAGAGGAAGAGGTCAAGGTAGAGTAAACAAGAGAGGAAGAGGTGAAGCCAAAACAGAGGAGGAAGAAACAGCTCAACAAATGCTCAAGGAAGAGGCAGCAATCAAAATCATAACCAAGGCCAACGCAACATCCAGCAAGGCAGACAACAACATGCTCATGGAAAAAGGTATGACAAATCCAATGTCCAATGTCATTATTCTAAAAAATATGGGCACTATGCAAATGAATGTAGGAAGAAGCAGAATGATATGGGTAATAGAACTAGTGCAAATTTCACTAGAGAAAATATCAGCCAAGATAAATTGTTTCTAGCATGTAATATGGCTGAAGAAAAGAGTGAATATTTATGGTTTCTAGATTTAGGATGTAGTAACCATATGAAAGAAAATATTTCTATGTTTTCTATGTTAGATGAAAATGTGAAGTCTCAAGTCAAATTAGGAATAGATAGTAAGATTTCTATCACAGGAAAAGGCATAGTAAATTTCTTGACAAAGAAGGGAGAAAAGAAGAGCATAACTGATGTATATTATGTGCCAGGTATGAAATGTAATTGTTAAGCATTGGGCAGCTCATTCAAAAGGGATACAATGTTTTCTTTGAAGATGATGTATGCACCATCATGGATAAACCTCCAAGTAAACAATGTATTGCTGAAATAAGGATGACAATGAACAGAATGTTCCCTCTCAGGATGAGGGCAGATTTGAAGAATGGAGAAGAAATGGCAGCAGTGACACAGGAGGCTTTCCAAAGAGAAGAAAAAGATGGGAATTGGTTATGGCACTTGAGATTTGGACATCTCAACTTTGGAGGTCTTAATTTTTTACATAGGAAAGGAATGGTAAGAGGATTACCATTGATCGAGAAACCGGACAACCTATGTTAAGGCTGTATCTTGGGTAAACAACATAGAGAAAGTTTTCCATCTGGAAAAATCATAAGGGCAAAGGCACCCTTATAAATTTTCCACTTAGATTTATGTGGACCAATGAAAACACCATCAGTTGCAAGCAGCCACTATATGTTAACTTTTATTGATGATTTTACAAGAAAAACTTGGGTTTATTTTTTGAAAAATAAAAGTGAAGTGTTTGAAAGATTCTGCAATTTTAAAGCATTTGTGGAGAACCAAAGTGGGTAGCATATCAAATTCCTTAGGATTTATAGATGATGTGAGTACATATCTAAATAATTTCTACGTTTTTGCAGAGAAAATGGCATACACAAGCAATTTACAGCAAGGTACACTCCGCAACAAAATGGAGTTTCCGAAAGGAAAAATAGGAAAATCATGGATATGTTAAGGAGTATGCTAAAGGAAAAACATTTTCCAAATGATTATTGGGCTAAAGTTGTACATTGTGCAGCGTATATTTTGAATAGATGACCAACAAAAATAGTAATGAACAGAGTTCTGGAAGAAGCATGGAGTGGGATAAAACAAGGAGTCACCCACATGAAAGTTTTTGGTTGTGTGGCTTATGCACACATTCCAGATCAGCTAAGGCAGAAGTTGGACAACAAGGGGGAGAAATGTATTTTTATTGGATACAGTGAGGAATGCAAATCTTACATGTTGTATAACCCATCCACCAAGAAATTTGTTGTGAGCAGAGATGTTTAGTTTATTGAAGAAGAAGCTTGGGATGGAAGCATTGAGAAAACAATGAATGTTAAAAACTGTTTGTCTCATGATGAAAAAGAGGAAGAGATGGCTGAAATACATCCCTCAATAGAAGCACCAACAAAAGGACATCAAGGGACACCACAAGCTGGAGGAAGAACACCCTTGAGAAGTAATGAGAGTGCTTCTCCAAGCACACCACAAGGAGTTGATTTGAGTGCTACTTCAAGCAATTGTACACCAAATCAAAGAGGAACAAAGTTCAGAAATTTAAATGAAATTTATGAGAAAGAGATAGCAAATGAAGGTATGAACTCTTTATTTTCTTTATATTGTCATGTTGATGATCCTATTCATTCTGAAGAAGCTATTAAAGATAACAAATGGATAGATGATATGGATGAAGAGATTAATGCCATAGAAAGAAATAAAACATGGGATTTGGTTGAACTCCCAAAAGGTAAGGAAGTCATTGGAGTTAAATGGGTCTACAAGACCAAAAGTAATGCTAAAGGTAAGATTGAAAGATAGAATGCCGGACTTGTTGTCAAGGGGTATAAGCAGCAGCATGTGAGAGACTATGAGGAAACTTTCTCACCATTTGTAAGAATGGAAACTATGAGAGCAATGTTGTCTATTGCAGCACAAAACAAGTGGAAAGTTTACCAAATGGATTTGAAATCAAAATTCCTAAATGGAATGTTAATGGAAGAGGTTTATGTTGAACAACCTCTAGGCTATGAGAAGAAAGGCCAAGAGCACAAAGTGTGTAGATTGAAGAAAGCTCTTTATGGGCTGAAATAAGCACCAAGAGCATGGTACATTAGGATAGATTCCTATCTACTGGATAATGGGTTTGAAAAATGTGAGGGAGAACCCACCTTATACATCAAGGAGAAAGATGGTAAGATGTTGATTGTTTTCTTATATGTTGATGATGTGATATTCACAGGTAATGATGATTACCTCATTGAAAATTTTAAGAAGGTCATGGAAGATGAATTTGAAATGACTGACATGGGCTTGCTAAAATACTTCTTAGGAATAGAAGTAGAGAAAAATGAAAATAAGATTTTTATTTCACAAGCTAAGTATGTAAATGAAGTTTTGGAAATATTTAACATGCAAGATTGCAAGGCAGCAATAACACCCACAGTAATGGGATTAAAACTCAACAAAGAGGACAGCAATAAGGATTTTGATCCTAGTTTGTACAAGAGCATAGTTGGCAGCCTCATGTATTTGACCGCAACTAGACCAGATATTATGCATGCTGTTATTTTAATTTCTAGATTCATGGAGAGGCCAAAAGAAGCACATTGACAAGCAGCAAAAAGAATTTTGAGGTATGCTAAAGGAACTAAAGGGTATGGAATTTTATATACTACTTCAGAAAATTAAGAATTAATTGGATACACTGATAGTGATTGGGCTAGAAGTGTAGATGACTAGAAAATTACTTCTCATTATGTTTTTCACATGGGTTCAGGAGCCATTTCATGGGCTTCTAAGAAACAACCTATTGTAGCATTATTTACAGCAGAGGCAGAGTATGTGGCAGCTACAACAGTAGCATGTCAAGCATTATGGATGAGGAGAATGTTGAGGATTTTATGTCAATAACAGGTAAAAGGCATGGTAATTTATTGTGAAAAAAGCTTAGCCATAGCATTGTCTAAAAAGTTTGTGTTTTATAAAAGGAAAAAGCACATATATGCTAAGTTTCACTACATCAGGGAGCTAGTGAACAATGGAGAAATAATTTTAAAACATTGCAGGACTCAGGAACAGTTTACAGACATTCTCACCAAGCAATTGGGGCAGAAAAGATTTTAATATTTGAGGAAATGCATGGGTATGACTGATAATCCAACAGTTCAACTTAAGGGGGAGTGTTGAAGTGTTAACCTCAACTGCTGTGCAGTCTAGAGCCTCCTTCTATTTTTTTCTGGAGGTATTCTGTCACAGATCTGCTTGGTAAATTCGTTGAATAGTCATTTTATTTGAAAACATTACAGTCCTTTGGAAACATAGTTCACAATTGGAAAACAAAGCTTGTGTTCTGTACGCGAGTTTTTTCCTTTGGTTTAAAGACTTTCGTTTTTTGGCACCAGTCTTGTTTAAACATCTGAATGGGGCCACGTCGCTCAGGTCCCACTTGCCAAGTCAGCACGACACATGGAATAGTTTTATTGGCTCGTGTTATTTTGGAGCCGGTCCACGGTCCTCAGATCCAGACCCGAAGCCGTTGTAAGCCGGATTTCATAAAGTTTCGGGTTTTATTTTGGGCCCATACGCAAAACCCATTTCCGGACCTGATATGGTTTTATGAACCAGATTTAATTTTTCATCGTGCATCCATAAGCTAACGTCATGAGACCCCAATTGTAACACGATTTTTGTTTACAGTTTGGTTCAATCGTTTTGAAATCCGAGCGGAAGGGTTTATTAAAGTTTTGATTTATGTTATGGTTTTATTAAAAGGTTTGATTATGTTTTATTGCGCGAATTAGGTTTTGTAATATTCCATATGTGTAATATTCCATATATATATGTTTTAACATATGTTATATGCGCACTATTGTTAGGTGGGCCCGAAAGGGCGATATGTAGTTAGTTTTAAGTTTTTCTTATTTGCGCCTTTTGTAATATGAGCCCGGTGGGCCATACACAATTCTTTTATAGTTTTGTTAATTAAACATATGCTGCACCATATAAATACAAAAGGTGCCCAAAGACTCCTAAGTGAGTGTAATGCACAGCAAGTGTGAAAAGAGAAAACATACACAGCAGTGTTAAAATAGAGTGTGCCCGAAGGCAAACTGTGAAACAGTGAGACATAGTATTTTGTAATAGAGACAAAGTTTTATTCACTGCATTTGTAGTAGTCCACATTTTGTAATCCCTCAATAGAGGATGTTTTTTTTTGTAACAATTTGTTTTTAAAGTTGATGAAATAGAATTTGAATTGTGTGCAAACTTTTTCTATCAGTGAGAAAAATTTTGTTCTAATTCTCTATGTTAGAAGGAGAGTATTACTCTCTCTGTATTGTTTTGGAATTCTCAAAAATTCCAACAGATTTTAGACTTGCTATTTGGCCCACTGGGAAGGAATTGGCTATGAAGATAGATCTTCGAGCATAAGAATTTCTGAAATGTACATTTGGTTTCTTGATATTATTTGTTTATAGAAACCCAATTTTCTGTTGGAAATCCATCTAATAATCCTCATGTTGCTAGACAAATTTGTCTGGAAAGAATATTATAGGATCAATACCCAACGATTTTGGATAGTTCACTGAACTAATTCACATGTGAGAATAATGATAACATATGTCCAGAATGTGGTAAAATGAAATCACCAATAAATAATTGTTGAAATTGTGTTGATTAGGATTCTTAAAGTTGGGTTACAAGTATTTGGCTATTAAAATAAAGTCTGATGGGGCCGCTTCCATTTGAATATTTTACTGTGTTGAAATTAGCAGGTCACTTGACAATAATCATCTGATTGGACCTTTTCCAAACTTCTCCAATTTAACCATGTTGGAGAGAATGTAAGTATCTTCTTTCAACATAACCTTTCACTTTCTAGTTCATTTAATCTTCAACCAATTATGTATTTTTGGTATTAGAACATGAATATTATAAAGAAAATTGTGGTTATTTTGTTCACTTCTTGTTTAAACATCTAAAAAATAACAACTTGAATGGCACAATTCTAGAGTGGCTATCAGAACTAAAAAACCTTAAAGAGTTGTAAGTCTCTCTTCGCATTTATTATCGCAACTTTTGTTCAAAATAAAATGGATTTTCATTACCAAGATTGTATACCAATATTTTTTACCATTGTGGTGCAGGTTTATAGAGAACAACAATTTCACTGGTGTAATTCTTGTACAACTTATCCGCAAGCCTTCATTGAAACGCATGTAATATGATATCTCATTTTGGTATTCATTAGCCATTCTTGTTGGTATTTTGTTTCCAACTAGTGCAATGAATTTCACAGACAATTCTAATACCTAAATAGTTGAAAGCCCATATAATAATAGGCTCATTAAAAATAGTTTTATTTCAATGCAGTTGCAGATACTCTGGTAATCGCTATCTCTGTATGCATAAAGGGGAATTTACAGCTCTGTCAAAATAAAAAAAGTTCCAAAGTTAATATTGTCCTTGGAATAATGATACCCAAAGCTTTGATCATCCTCTTAACATTAATGGTGTGTATTGCCCTATGTTGGAAGAAATCCAGGAGGAAACATTAGATAAATGAAGGTTGAGAATTATTTGAGTTTTAGGAATATTTTATATGAGATATTGTAGGAATCTCTTCCATGAAACTATCTGAGACTATTCTATCATTTCCATAAAGTTGTAGATCGTTGGACGATTATGGTTCCAAATCCAACGATGATTGCTTCTTTTTATCAATAAGAGATGATGGTAGCTACAAATAACTTCACCAAAAAGGTTGGGCAAGGAAGCTTTGGATCGATTTTCTATAGTAGGTTGCGGGATGGAAATGACATAGCAATAAAAGTGTTGTAACTATTTTCCAACGAACGATTTCAAAAATTCTTGAATGAGGTAATTTTGAGATTCTTAATGAATGGAATGTTGTTCAGTTTCTTGATCAATCTATGGTTGCATTTGATAGTGATAAGAAAAAATTACATTCTACCATAAAATTTATGTAAGCAGCTTCACTTGGTTAATAGGTTGACCTTGTTTCTAGAATACATCACAAAAATTTGGTATCTCTACTAGGCTACTGTAATGAGCCTCGGGGGCTTATGCTTACATACGAACACATGTCGGAAGGGTCCCTAAGCAAACACCTTTATGGTAAATATATTGCTCATTATGATGCAGTTGCTACATAATAATACTATTGTAATCCTATGATACTTCTCCTACGAGATTACAGTTAGGAAATTTAGTTTATTTTTCAATGATAACCAATTATAGATTTTGGTTAGAATACCCAACTGTGTGCTATATAAATACAATTCTCTTTTGAAAGAATAAATTAATGGTGATCACACTATGCTAATGTAACAGTGGTATTAGAGGGATTAAGATCCGAGGAGGCAGGCTAGCGGTTGTTATGGAATGGTTGGAGTGGTTGAAAGTTTAGATTTTTGTTGGAGCAAGACTGTTGTGCTAACACTGCCGAATTTTTTGTTTTCCAACGGATTTCCAGTGTAGCAGGTTTCCAGTGTAGAAGAGGAATCGTAACATCTAGCACTCTAGAGGAACAATTTTTTGTGATTTCACTGTGGAAGCTACCAACTATGTGCTCGTTGTGGAGGAATGGGTTTTTTCTATGTTTGCTGTGGAGAAAGTTATTGCTAGCATGAACCCCGGGAGTGGATTTTTTTTTTTGGAGAAAAAAATTGAATTGTTGAGATGTCTCTGCCAATATCAATTTTGGGGATCAGAAAGTTACATTTTAGGCATATTTTTAAAAAGGAAATCCGTGTCTTGAAAGGATTAAAATAGATTGAATCTACAAGTTAAATCTGTGCCTTGAAAGTGTTAAAACATATTTCTTTTCCAGTGTTAGTTTTGGGGATCAGTAAGTTACATTTAAAAAAAAAAAATTAAAAGAAAATATATGTCCTGAAAGGATTAAAACAGATTGAATTTGTAAGTTAAATTTGTGTCATGAAAGTTTTAAAGCATATTTCTCTGCCAGTGTCAGTTTTGGGGATCAGGAAGTTACATTTTTAAACATTAAAAAAAAAAAAAAACTGCGTTTTGAAAGGGTTAAAAGATTTTTTTTAAGATTATCTAAACAAGATGAACTCATTGGTGTCTTTAATTGGGGTTATCCTTTCCAGAAAGGAAAATTACTAGGAGTGGTTTAGAAAAGTTAAAATTACTCTTATCTTTAATGATTTATGTGATGGAGTCTGTGAAGGAGAAGGAGAGAATGCACTGAAGCAGCCCGATGAGCGAAACAGCTAGCAATCTGGAAAATTAAGGATAATAAGGCTTTTGCCTTAATCTTCACTTCAGCCTCATAAGAGGTAAGCAAATATATTACTCAGATTTAAAAAAATTATGATGCCACAAAAAAACTAAAAGACATTTATGATTCACATTCTAAATTGGAGATAATTTAGTTATTTTTGAACTTATTTAATATATAAATGAGCGATAATGATCCTCTAAAACTTGCCTCTAAAATTAAATCCATCAATCATGAAATTGAATGTACTAAAGTTAAAGTTGATTTTCCTCTTACTGCTTTTATAAAATCTCTTTACCCTAGTTATTTACACTACTTGGAATCTCTCCAAGCTAGTGGGAAATTAAAAGATATAAATTTTGACAAATTAGTAGGGAAATTTGTAGAAAGAGAGAAGGATTTTGGAAATAAAGAAGCATCACATAGTTCTATTACCAAAACCCTATGTATTGCTAAAAAATATCAAAAACCTCAGGAGGAATACTTCAGAAATACTAGAGGTAATAGAGTTCGAGGTAGGAATAATTATAGAGGTAGGGGGGCATAAATATTCAGGGAGATAAACAACAGAATAAATAGTAAATAAATTTTTCTGATAAACCAACTGTAAATTTTTTTAGATGTAGTAAACTTGGACATACTTCTGCAAATTGTAGAATTCCCTGGGATAAAATTAATGAAAAAGGAGAACAATTTCTTGGAAAGAAAGATCATATAATTCCAGACAGAGGACAGTCTTCTGAGAATGCACATTATGTTGTTGCACATTGTAATTTTCACATGGGATATGTTTTTAGTACTTATTTTTCTTCATGGTGTGAAAATTGGGTTCTAGAAATAGGTGCCACGTTTCATATCACATTTCGAAGAGATTTGTTTGATCAATTCAGTGATAGTATTGATGGATTAATGTATTTTTCTGATAATTCCCAAATCAAATGATCAGGGATTGGTTCAATTCATTTAAAAATTCCTAGACATTCAAATTATATTTTGAATGTTCTTTACATTCCGCAGTTTCAAAGAAATTTGTTATCTCTTATACACATAAGACAACAGGGACATTAAATTCACATATTTGATGGTAAAGTAGAAATTAGAAGCACAACTGACAATAAAACTGTAATGACAGGTGTGGAAGAAGATAAATTATTGAAGTTGCATAGTATTTTGTTTGTTGCATTGAACACAACTTATTTGGTTGAACAAAATGATACTCTGTCATATTATTTATTATGGCACGCATGCTTCAGTCATGTTAATTACGAAATTTTTCGTATTATGAAACAGTAGGGGATTAAGGGACTTCCAACAGTTCCTAGAAAATTGACCCCATGTAATGCTTGTATATTGGGAAAGCATCACGAACAGTCTTTTCAAACTTCTAATTCTAGAGCTACAATAAAATTAAGTCTCATACGTGACTCTAACTTATGTGGTAAACTTCCTGTACCAACCACAAATGGAAATAAATACATATTCACTTTTATTGATGATTATTCGAGAATGTGCTGGGTTTATCTGCTTAAAGAAAAATCACAAGTTTTTGATGTGTTTAAGAAATTTCATCTCTTGATAAAAAATGAAGCACAACTTAGTATTGGTACTATAAGGACTGATAATGGAGGAGAATATACTTCACATTTTTTTGAAACATATTTTCAAAAGAATGACATCAAACAATATACCACAATACCATATAATCAGCAACAAACGGTGTTGCTAAGAGAATGAGCCGAACATTGCTTAATATGGTAAGGTCAATGATGTTTTTTAAGAATGTAAAATTAATGTTTTGGGGAGAATCCATGATCTGTGTGCATACATTAAAATTCGGTGCTCTTCCTCTGTCATTAACAAAAAAACACCATATGAAATGTGGTATAGTCATCTTCCTACTGTTAAACATTTCTAAATTTTTGGTTCTCAATGTTGTGATTTGATTCCTAAACATCAAAGGAATAAGCTGAGTGAACGAAGTAGAAAATGTATATTTTTAGGGTATTCCATGACTTCTAAGGCATATCGATTTTATGATGAAGAGAAAAAAAAGTTTATTTTGTGAAGAGATGTAATTTTTCTTGAAACTAATAATGATTCTCTAACTATTGATAGACAACTTAATCAAATAGAAAATTTTGTGCCTCAAAAGTTTTATTATGAATCAGATAATATAATTCCCCATCATAAAGGGGGGATTCCTATATTAGATCAGTCTATGGAGTTTCCTTCTCTCAATGATGAGAAATTGGTTGTGGTTGATGATGGTACTTCTATTGTTGCTGATGAGGAATTAGTTGATGCAAGTGTTTTTATAGAAATAATGACAGAAATGGAAAGAAATGAGCCAGATGAAGAAGATGAGAGACTTCTTGAATAACTTCCTACACAACCTTTGTGAAGGTCAACTTGTATTCGAACATTTCCAAAGAAATGTGATGAGTTTAAGGTTGGGATTTACTCAGGTAACTGTTCTCATTGTGAATTTAAATTTCCTGTGGATTGTGAACCTACTTGTTTTGAAGAAGCTGCTAGTTATGAAAAGTGGAAAAATGAAATGCAAAAGGAATTTGATTCTCTCATAAAAAATGGCACATGGTGGCTGGTGGATCCTCCTACTGGCATCAAACCTATTGGTTGCAAATGGATTTATAAAACTAAGTATAAAGCTAATGGTTTGCTAGAAAAACACAAAGAAAGACTTGTAGTGAAGAAATATGCCCAGAAAGAAGGTATCGACTATACAAATACTTTTTCTCCTACAGCTAAATGGGGCACTAATAGATCTTTGTTTTCTATTGCATCTCAGAAAAAATGGAAAATTTATCATATGGATGTCAAAAATGCCTTTTTAAATGGATATTTTAAAGAAGATGCTTACATGTTTTAGCGAAAAGTTTTTTCCATTAAAGGGAAAGAAGAAAAGGTTTAAAAATTAATAAAGTCTTTATATGGCTTGAAACAAGCACCATGAGCATGGTATGAGAAGCTAACTGAACATCTTCTTAAATTAAAATATAAACATTTTGACCTAGATGATGCAACTCTTTTCGTTAAGAAAGTTGGAGGATCAATTGTATATCTAGTTGTATATGTTGATGATTTAATGATCACAAGAAACAATGATGAATACATATCATCTATAAAGAAGGAATTGAAAAAGGTTTTTGATATGAAAGATTTAGGTTTACTTCATTATTATCTTGGTACTGAAGTTGATAAAAACCCACAACATATTTTCATCTATCAGAAGAAATATGTTGATAAGTTATTGAACATATATCGTATGAAAGAATGTAATCCTGTTGCTAATCCAATGGAGGAGAATTTGAAACTCACTTCCAAAGAAGGAAAGTCATTTGAAGATCCAACAAAGTACATGCAACTTGTTGGAATTTTGATTTATTTTTCTATTACTCATCTTGATATAACCTTTGTTGTTGGAATATTTTATAGGTTTATGCATCATCCTTGTGAGGGGAATTGGGCAGCAGCAAAAAGAGTTTTGAAATATTTAAAAGGAACGCAAAATTACAACATCAAATATTCCAAAGTTTTAGACTTCCATCTTGATGGTTATTAAAATTTAGATTTTGATGGAGATAAAGAAAATGGAGTCTCAAATTCTGGATATTCGATGAATCTTGGATCAACAACCTTCAGTTGGATATCACGCAAGAAATCTGTTCCTGCTGACTCTACCAATGAAGCTAAGTATGTTGCAGCAGCTCAAGCCACTAAGGAAATCATTTGGATTCAGAAAATACTCAAATATTTGCAGGAGAAGCAAAGAGCTTCAACTCATCTATTTGTTTACAGCTCTTCTGCAATACAGTTGGCGAGGAATCCAAAGTTCCATGATCGAACCAAACATATCAACACCAAGTATCATTTGATTCAACACCATGTAGAGGCAAAAATAATTCATCTGACACATTGTCCAACTTCAGAACAAATTGAAAATATATTTACCAAAGCATTGGGGCATGAAAATTTCGAAAATTTTAGATCTTTACTTGGTATGTTAGATTTCCTTTAAAATTAAAGGGGGGAATGTTCTAATCCTATAGGACTTCTCCTACGAGATTACAGTTATGAAATGTAGTTTATTTTTCAGCTATAACCAATTACAGAGTTCGGTTACAATACCCAACAGTCCGCTATATAAATACAATTCTCATTTGAATGAAAAAATTAATGGTGATCACACTATTACAATGTAACAAATACAGATACTAGAATATCCCAATAAGGTATGCTTGACTTTGAATTTATTTTCTAGGTCATGGAGCAGGAATTTCTAATCTGAGTTGGGAAAGACGACTAAGAATTTCTCTAGATGCAGCACAGGGTAAAGTATTTAACAAATTTGAATATATATATATATATATATATATATATATATATATATATATATATATATATATATATATATATATATATATATATATATATATATATATATATTGATTTAAATGTTGATTTAACAATTCATGCCTTACCATATTTATAATCTCATGCAACTTCAATTTTTGGTTGCAGGACTAGAATACCTTCACGTAGGTTTCCTGCTAAAGGTAATTCACATGAATGTGAAGTATTACAATATACGTTTAGACAACAATTTGAATGGAAAACTGGCAGATTTTGGTATTTCAAGAATGACATTTGATGGGGAGGCTAGTCATGTTACCAGTACGGTGAAAGGAATGGTGTGATACCTAGATCCAGAGTATATATTCGATGCATTTCATGATACCAAAAGAATTCAATGTATTTTCTTGTATAACTTCTCCTCCTGATGTGTTACAGTTATTTTAACTCTCAAATGTTGACGAAGAAGAGTGATGTGTATAATTTTGGAGTGGTTTTGCTAGAGATCATATGTGGTGGACCTTGCCTAGATTCCAAGTTACTTGAAGATGAATGAAACCTCGTTTGATGGGTAAGGGATTGCAAAATATATCATTTGTAATTTTATGGTGCAATATATTATACTATAAGCTAAGAATAACCATGCTCTTATTTATAGGCAACATGGTATGTGGATGTAGTGGCGAATGAAAATCCTGAAAAAATAGCGGAAATTATAGACAAGAAGTTGGGTAAAAATTACAACATGAAATCCATTATTCATGTCGTGAAACTAGTTATTCGATGTCTTCAGGGTGAGCCTTTTTTTAGGCCCACCGCGAGTGAAATATTGATAGCGGTCAAAGAGGGCATCAGGCTTGAATCTAATGTTTCTGTTGACAATATTGAACATGGCAGTATGGAGACCAGACTAGTTTGTTAACAACTCAATTCCAAGTTCCAATTGGACTCCAAAAACCCACAAGCAAGAGTTGAATTTGAAACATTGAAGGCTATTCATTCAATAATAACTACTAGTGGACTGGACAAGCATGTCAAGCTAGTAGAGAGAGATAGTGAAGTCATCATTTTATCTCAAAGAATTTCCATATGTTCAAAACGAATATAAAAGAGTATGGAAATCATATATTTGTTGTTATCACTGTTGGAATGATGCATCTTTCATGTTTAAATATTGATTCATGAATAATGTGGATAAATGAATAATAGAGCATGAAAATTTTTATTTTCTCGTTCCGTTTTTAATGGAAAATAAAATCTACTCCATAATCTTCATTGCATAGAAATGCACGGTCAAATGGCGAAGGATATGTTTTCAAACTTCAAACGAGTGAAAAAATTCTAGTCCTTCCTCATCTCTCGTAATAGTCATTTCATAGAAATTCATGTTCAAATGGTGAAGGATATGAGTTTGTATGTGTTCAAACGGTTGAAAAAATCTGATCCTTCATGTTTTCTCATAATAGACTTGACAAGGAGGCTAAAAGCAAACTCTTATTCATCTCCTATCTCTTACTGAAAGATGTAGTCCAAATATCGAGGCACATAAATTCAATTTAATAAGAGAATATTTCGTTTTATTAACATGTATTTATTTTCCAAACTTGATATGAAGTGAATACATCCATGCATCCCATTTTAAATAAGAAGAAGCTAATTCTGGGAAAAATCGAAGGCAATTTGACACCTCCAATCCTCCCCTTTTTGGCAAATCACCTTGCTCTGGCTCGACTCGCAATGGTTTTTTGTGAGTACCTTTTCTCATTTGTTTTTGGCTGTTCCTATTTATGGGGGCCCCACCAACATCCACCACCCTACTCCTCCACCACCGTCCTCCCCTTCCCTCCCACCCTCTTCCACCCTTTTCCACCCCTGAAACCTGATGTGACTCCCGCATTGAATGCATGGAATGGGGAATTCGTTCACGCATGGGAAGGGGTTCCAAAAATCTGGAACACAACTCAAATCTCCAATATTCGACCAGTTCTGGAACACAACGCAACTCTCGACGGTCTGACACCCCTTACAATGCAACAACTCCATCAGTCATGACAATCTGACGCCCCCTTGTAGTGCGACAAATCCATCAGCCGCAAAACAAATATTCTGCACAAACTGGTAACCCACTCTCCCATTTCAAAAAAATATAAGTGAAATAAGAGCCCCATGTTCCTATTGGAACCCATTCTTTTAATAATCACATAACAATGCAAGTTTAAGAATGAATGCAACGTCCGTCTAAATCCCTATCCTGATCCCTGGAATCTATGTCAAATCAATTCGTATATGGTAACTATGTTCTCCTGCATATCCAAATTCACACAAAATACTGATGTATTAAATTTCCGATCACAACTACTTAGATTTTTATGGAATTTTGTAATGTCGAGGGTAATTTTATATTTGTTTTTCCTCCGAAAATAAACTTTAGAAAAAAAAATCTATTGCAAACATCTCGATAAATCAATATAAGGAAAATATATGTCATGGGAAGAAACCTTTAAAATTGATGGGAAAGCCAAGGATGGCCAAGAATGCTCAAGTTCTAGATTAAATCAATAAAAGGATGAGTTTGTGAGAAGAATAAAGAAATGAAGTGACAAATATATAAGCAACATTAGGGGAATTTTGAGGTAAAATCTAGGCTTAAAAAAATTCACTAACAAAATCAACTTAAAGAAAACCAATAGGGTTCAAGGTGATGATGTCATCCCCAAGGGTAAATATTTTGGAGGGAAAATAAAAAAAATTACCTTTTTTTAAATCTTATCTCCTTATTGGTTTACTCAAATGTCAAGGGTAGACACCTATTGGATGTAGAATTAAAATCCAAATCCAATGAGTACAAACTTTGCATTGAAGTATTCAAAGTATATGGTCAATAGATTTGGAATTTAATTCTACATCTAAGAGTTGTCTACACTTAACATTTTAGTAAACCTACAATAAAAAAAATTAGTTGATGTTTTTTTTTTTAACCTTAAAAATTTATAACTGTTATTTTATTATTTTCCTTATGAGGTATATTTTAAATCTCAACATTCCCCTCGTGGTTGTTTTTGAAATGATTTAATTGTAGAGTATGTCATTATGCATCTAAATTCCCATTAAAAAAGGAAGATAATAAATGTAAAGGAAACAATAGGGGAATTTTGAGGTCTAAAATGGGCCTCGTAAGGAAAATAATGAAATAATAGTTAAAATAATAAAATAAGACTTCTAAATTTTTAAGAAAATGAAATAAAAACTAGTCTTCTTATTGTAATTTCAAATCATCTCCTTGTACATTAACTCAAATTTTAAGAGTAGGCACATGTTGGAGGTGGAATTAAATGCCACATTTAATGAGTACCCACTCTATGGACTTCTAAGTAGATCCACATTGCAAAAAAATAAAAATACATGGAAAAAAGGTGTTCAACATGTTTTTTCATGTATTTTCAAATTTTTTCACTGTGGATCTACTCAAAAATATGAAAAGTGGGTAAATGTTGAATGTGTGACATGCTTTTCTCATGTATTTTCAATTTTTCTGATGTGGACCTACTCATAAGTATGCAAAGTGCCTACTCTTGAAAATTGAGTGAACCTACAAGGAGATAAGTTGTAAATATAATAAAACAAAAGTAATTTTATTCTTTTCCATTCAAAAAATCTTCCCCCAGGAATAACATCACGATATTGAATCCTATTTGTCTTCTAAAGTAATTTTTCTTAGTACAATTTTTCTTTTGAGGCCCATTTTACTTCAAAATTCCCTTAATGAAGAAAAGAATAAATACGGGAGGGTTAAGAAGTATAATAGTTTCAAAAAGAAAAGCTTCTATACTCAAGAAGGTATAACATCCTTAGTGATTAGTGATTAGTAATTAGTGAATTAAATAAAGGAGAGGTTCAAGTAGACTTTGAAGGTGAATTAATCAGTACCTTAGAAGAAATAAATAGCATTAAGAAAAGTAATAAGAAACAAAAAGAGTTATTAATTAAGTATGAAAAATAAGAACATGAATATGAAGACTCGTCACTTCTTATTCCAGAGGTATCATTGGAAGAATAAAAAAAGATTAGAGAAATTTACAATTGAAAGAAAAAAGTCAAGGAAGGTGAAAAATTGGATGAAGGGGTAGTCTCTATAGGAAAGGAATTGTAGCGAGCCCAGGCTCAACTAAACCATAATCTAAAGCATATTAAAGGATCAAAAAATTGAGATGAAGTTATTAATTCTTAGAGTCTCCGTGTCATAAATATTGCCTTGGGTTATGATGGAGAAACAAACTAAAAAAAAATTGAAGACAAATGACCAATCAGCTTCATCAAAACACTCAAATAATTCAGTAGTAATGGGATTTAGGGGAATTACAACAATAAACAATTACAAAGTAAGAAAAATTACAACAATTCAACTCATCAACATTCAATGAAGATTTACAACAATAGGAAAAATTAAAGTAATGAAATGGAAATTAATGAAAGTGGGTACATGAATCTTACCATTGGATAATTGCTTTTGATCTTACCTGAAAGGTATCAGTTTCTTCAAACTAGCTAACTTCTTATTTTAATTAACATTAAAAACTTGAAGAAGTCAAACTAACTAAAATCCTATAACCCAAAATCATTATTTATTTTATCTAAACTAAAGCAGGCAGTAAAATGAAAAAATGGAATGCTTAATGTTTGAGGGAAAACAAATGTATCAGAAATGAGAATGAAAATTTGCAGTAATGATTGTTTCTCAAAATATTATAAGTTTCATATAAACTCCATGATTTTATAAATTGTCTAGAATCAAGACCACATCTAAGATAATAAAATTTAAATGTGAAGATAGAGAGGTATTGAATTTCTTTTTTAATTATGGAATTATATATTTAAAACTGAAATACATGAGAAATCAGAATGATTTGAATATGCTGCAAATTTGTCATTAACAGCTTTCTTTCCATAGTGGTTACCCAAGCTCGCTTTTAAAATAACACATCTCCATATTGGATGATTACATCACATGTTTCTTCACCATGCTTTAATTTTAATTTGCAAGACTTCACCTTTGTTGCTATGCCATATATTGATTAAATTTTAATGGCTCAGAGGCATGCATTGAAAGCTATCACATCAGATATTGCAATGGCAAATTGCCGATATGAAAAAATGTAATGAGAACATGTGCAATGAAATGAAGTGATCACATCATTAAAGATATATTATATTTGAGATCGAGAAATATTGACATTGTGCTTCCCACATTGCACATCGCACATCGCAGATTCTGAATTGTGATGTGAGCATAATTAAAAATGCGATGAAGCAATTGCGATATCGGTGATTTCTAATTGGTGATGCTAATCGGCGATTGGTGAATGTTTGGTATCCAATGTAATACAATATGATTCTTGCGATGCCGATATGCGATGAATGATGTGGTTAACCGGCGATCGCGATCAGAAAACTTAAGCACATGATGTAACAATTCTCGATACACCGATATGCGATCAAGAGTGGACCCGATAACTTTATGATGAAAATTTAGTAACATATCGGATCTGAGACATCGACCCTTTTAAAGTTATGCTCCTACCATTATTTGCGATTGAATGGACGTGATATTTTATAAACTTGATTTGAATTTCATATCGGGTTCGGACTTATGTGGTTGTCGCAATATTGGTAAAGGAAATTCATGATAATGGAAGTATACTTCAACTGCAAACCTCTGATATGCGAAATATGATATGGCATATGAGCGAGGTAACACATCAGAGATCTTTTATTAAACAATTTGTTATCAAAAATGCTAAGAGCTACTTCCGATGAAATCTTATGATATTTTTTTTTTTTAATTTCGATTGGGTTTCCCAAATGAATAAAAACAAAGTTAAAGAATGCTCAAATTCTAATGAATCTCAAAAAAAATTTCCCTGAACCTGTTGCCAATTTGAACTGGGTTTGCTGCTTACTTCAAGTTTTGAAAACAAATGAAAACCTACAATTAAAATAGAAAAAGTATCAAAAATAAACTAAAGAAAAGATAAACTAATAATAGATGAAAATGAACTTGTAAATGCATACCTGGAAGGAAATTGTCTGTATATTTTACCTCATGAATCTTCAAATTCTTCCTTCGATTTATCAAAATTCTGACTTTGTTCAAAATCATCTCATTATTTATTCTAAATCGGAGTGAGCAAGCAGCCTAAATAAGATATGTTTATTCATGTTCAGGAAATATAAAATTTACCAGAAATAAATATGAAACTATGCTTCCTTTTTGAATTGCAACTTTAAACAATTTATTACCTTTGCACATTCCGAATTAACTTGAGAAAAATCTGTATTGTTATAGTGACTGTTCAATAATGCCTTTAGTAAATGAATATGATGCATATTGCAGCATCAAATAATAAACTAAAGGTTTGAATGGGATAAAGCCACTAATTGTAGAAAAATGTCAAAACAGATTTGAATGTGTGCACACAACCAAATGGACATCGTAAAGGTCGGCTTAACAAATTTCGAGGAAGATAGTGTTAGACTCCTATACCAATAGGTGTCATTTTTCATGATTGTCTTGATTGAACTATGGAATATGTTCAAACCTTTTTCTTGAGCAAAGGTTTTCCATATTCTTGAAAAACCAAAAAATCAAAAAATTTAAAAAATGTAAAGAGGGTATACCCTAAAAGAAAAATCAAAGGGTAAGAAAAATAAAATGGTCAAAAAAGTGAAAGAAATGAACCCCAAGAAAAAAATAGACCAAGGAAAGTGTGCAAATCCAAATGCCACTACTATTTCATTTTTGTAAATAAGTAATTGTGTGCAGCTTGTCAAAATTTTGCCACAGTTTATGAAGAGTCAAACTGTTTAAACTTGACTCATTCATGTTTCAATTTCATGTTGTAGAATAGAGAATAAATATCTGACCAAACAGTTTAATCTTGGCAGATAAGTAGATAGGTAGAGTTGATAAGAGGTGCTGAACAGTTTAATATAAGCCCTTGGATGTAATAAGGGTAGAATTAGATAGATTTGCCTTGTAAAAGAAAAAAGATTGATAAGCGTTTGCAAGTCCAAATGCACCCTAATAAAGAAGAGAAAATGGTAGTGTCAAGTAGATATGGTAGGTAGATGGTGTTGCAAAGTTTTATATGATGAATGATGGTGCTAAATATGTTTGATCTTTTACCTTCATCACAAGTACTCAATCAGAAAATGCATTGAAGACTTCACAGAAAGAAAAATCAAAATCATTAACTTCCCACATTACTTTTTCCCTAAGTTTTTACTAATTTCCCCAAAGTGCTAAGGTATTTGGAGATCAAAAGGGCTCAAGGCATTTCCTTGACTTTTGGAGGGATCGGACTCTCGGCCTGATGATCAAAAAGACCTAAGTACTTGAAGTTATCCATTATCATTCACTTTCAATATTTTCCTAAGTAAAATCCCATTTTGCTTAGGAAAATCATGCAAAATTCCATAAAAAATCCCTCAAAATAACTTACTATTCTAAGTTTAAGTGTTGAAGATGAGATATTGAAATTTACTTCAGAAATTGTCACTTTCTTAGATGTGCAAAGTATTTTGAGTTCCCTTGTCCGTTTGTCATATTAACATTTAACTCTATTTACTAAATCCCTAGTGAAATGCCTTATCATAAGTATACAACTCCTTTTATATAAATATCCAAAAACCCCTCTATTATAAAGTTTAGCCAAAGTATTTATTTCCCCGTGCATTCAAATAAAAACCCACTATACAAGCCCTTTGGTTAAATATATCGTTATATAATACTCCCGCCCCTATGGTAAATTAATTATATCGGTTAATTTATCATATAATAAAAAAAACATATATGAGAAAATCTTTAAACATATGATATATATGTTTAATACAAAAAGAATAAACCCGAAGTTTTATTTTTAAAAAACCAAAACTTCGGAAAGATCCTCATGCCACCGTGGCTCATCCACTTGGCATCCCACCTAACGAAACCCCGCCGCAACCCCTATTTCCATTATAATTATGGGATTAATTAGTTATCAGGACTAATTAATAACCTTTCCTCCACCAATCATGTGCCACCCGGGATGATTAATTAAAAGCTAATTATGCCGGGCCCGCGTGATAACCACCCCACTATCTCTCCGTCCTTTCAACCGTTGGATCGCCCCTCCACAAATCTAAGGCTAATACTCATTCCGCTAGCCATCCAATGTCAGAGCATTAACGCGCGGGGGCTTGGTGGTATTTGACTAGTCTTCCATCCACGTGTCAATACTCCAATGGAATCGCTCCCCCCGCGCTCAATACCACCTTTGTCCATAAGCGGTGCGGGGACTAACCGCTTACCACCCAACCCCTGCCCCACGTCAGCTTGTACTGAAATGACGTCATTCCTCAAAAAACTAAAAACCCCTTTTTGACTTTGGAAATAAAACAAATTTGCGTGTTTTTGTGTCATTTTCATTATTCGAAAGCGACTACGCCTTCTGCTGCAAAATTCAAATTTTCACTGGAATTCACTGTTCTATTCGATTTCGCTCCAGAATTCTGCCAGACCTATGTTCAAGCATCCTCCTGCTACCATCTGATACCTGTTAAAATCCAGCTTTCCTCCAAGAACAGGTATTTATCCTATAGCGCTTCGAACTTCAAAAGAAAGTCTGTTTTCCCTGTTTTCCACTGGATTAGTGATTAAATCTTATCACTGAGATCATTCTCTAAGGTTTAAAACTGTGAATTGTTCCCTCGAACCTGCAATTGTGCCAATTTCCCTCATTAAAATTGAAATCGCGCCCGGCCTGTGAAGAAAACCTAGAAACTTCCATTTTGAACCCACAAGAACCAAAATGGAAGTCCCGGCAGCCTTGAATGTAACTCCATTGAATGTCCCCCACAGAGAGTTCGAATATTTTCCTTTAGTAGATAAAGATTTTCATATTAAACACTTGAATTTTTATGAAAGCCCCCTTCTGAGTTATTGTCGCTGCAGAGACGATTACTCAAAGGGGCAAGATGTCATTGGGTTGTGGGAATCCAATCTCCCGAGATATATCATCCCCTCAGTCCTTATTTTCCCAGAAATTATCCACTACTGCCATTCTAACTATGATCCAACTCAAAGAGCAGTAATGTCCCCTGACCAGAGTGTTCTGTTCCCTATCACTCAGGCCATCAATGTAATGCTACATTTTGAACCTGGTCAAAACCTCACTCCCTTTTCCATTGGGGAATTGCTTGAAAAATCTACTCGGTTGTCCCCTGAAGAGGTGATCAGAAGATCACATCCTTGGATAAACAGTCTTAATACTAGTCATAAGATTTGTTTACTCCAAGATTGTTATCAAATCTATTCAAACAGAGGTTAGAAAGCATAACAGCTAAAGAGTATCAGTGGTTAAAGTGTATCAGGTAAAAGTCAGTGAAAGTTAAAATGAAGTTACAGAGCAGTCAAAGGTAAATAGTAAAAGTAAATACAGCAGACAGTAAAATGGTAAAAAGATATGAGAATACTTTCAACAATAGTGAAGTTTGTCTAAAGTGAAAGTAAAACAGTCAAAAGAGCAAGAAAGTAAAAAGATGAAAAAACATAACAAGAAGGAACATTTTTGCAGAAATTGCATGTTTTAGTCATTGTTTTGCAGAACATATTGTGACCAATACAAGATGAATTTTGAAAAACTGAAGGAATTTTATTTTCTTAAGAGGGCCATCTACAAAAACCTCTCTCACTTTTCTAACAGCCATTATGGTTTTGGAAATATTAAACAATGTTGGAAAGCACTTTTTGCAGAAAATTCCAGTTTAAGTCATCATTTTGCAGAGAGGATTGTGGCCAATAAAAAATACTTCATACAAAACTGAAGGAGGTTTTTGTTCCTAAGAGACCCATATACAAAAACCTATCTCAGTTTTTTCACAGTGGTTTTATAATGAGAGATACATGCGCATTTTTACAGGCCATTTTTCAGACTCTGTAAAACTCTGTTTTACACATATTTTTTACAGAGACTATTATGCTTAGCTGGAGAGGAATTTTGGGAAAATGAAAGAGGTTTATCTCAAAAACATATTTATCTACAATAACCTATTTCACGTTTTACATATCTATTACGGATTGAGAAATACAAAGATATCATTGGACCCCAAGTTTGCAGAATTGTTGGAGCAGATTGCACAAAGAAAGGAAGCAGTTAGTGACTGGGATGCCTCATCATCAACTAAGAGTTGGATCAAATTTGAATTCTCCTCTTTGTCATCACCTATCCATAAAAAATAGTGCCAAATAGATGCATTAGTTTGAGTGTCCTTTAATTAAGTTCTATTTATGTAAATAGTTGGAGAGATTTGTGAACCAATTTTGATATTTGTTTCAAGATATTTTAGTTTAGAATTTGTATAAATACTCCACTCTTGGAAGCATTTGGGGTGGATTCTATTACTTTGCTATAACATTGAGATTTTCGGAATAAAAGCAGTTTGGAGAAATTTATTCGTGGCTTACTGGATGACGATTTGAAGCTCAGGACTTTTTGTAGGATTCATGTGTTGGACTGTAGTTCAATAAGTCTTTCTACCCTTTGTTTTAAGTTTTATATCAGTTTATAATATCATTATGTTCATTTCTGAATAATCTACATAAAGGATTGAATCAGAATTTACCTAATTGTACTCTGATTTCAGATGTGATTGTTCTTAATGTTTTCCTCTAAATTGGTTATAAGCATGAATTCTTAAATGCTCTTGCTTTGCTAATTGAAACATTGTTGATTACTATAATAAAGAATTCTTCATTGCTCTTTGTTTGTAGTCATCTCATTTCTTTCTTTTGAACATGGTGAAAGATTCTTAGCTGCCTTTCATCCCTTCAAAATCATCCCATCCACTTCAAATTTTAAGGATTGTTCTCTGTCTAGCTACCTTGCCCTGTAAAGCCATCTTGTGTGTAGAATAGAAATCCAGTAAAGCCATCCTTTGACTCCATAGCCCAATGGACTGAAAACTTTCAACCTTGCCCTTAGTTTGTGAATTCTACCATTTTTCAAAACAAACTCTTGGATCTATAACTATCCTAAAACTTTCTAGGAACAAAGATAAATCATAAAGAGAGAGCCCTCTCTGGATGCAGATTGGCTAGATTCTGCATCTGAAGGTTGGTTTGTAGTTACTTCGGGTATACTTTCCTCTTACACAACTTCTAGGAAAACCTGAGTGATAACATAGTGGCGACCATACTGGGGAACTGAATCATTTTAATTGTTACTATTGTTTGCTTATAAGCTACAGACAGAGCCTGAAGATCAACCAGGTAGCCTTTGAAATGCTTTTGCTCTGCAATTGCATAGTAAATAAATGCTACTTCAGTCTATCTCTGGTTTAGCTTATAAACTGAACTTTTGATTCAAAACATTCAATCAAACTCTCTAGTTCAATAAATCTTTGAGAAAATTTTAATTAAAAATCTTAAATTTCTTAAAGAAATCATAGAAGTTGTTTTGAAAATTCATAAAAAAATAAAATAATCATAAAATATTCAAAATTTGGTTTCTTGAAGAACTAACTTTTTCTTCAGAATTGTTTTACAGGTTTAGATCTGATCTATGATGGTGGACAGGGATCAGACACACAAAGGTTAAAATCATCCACCTGGCGACTCCAAAATCAATTTCACTACTAAGACTCCACTGGAGGAATGAACCTGGAAGAACAATATGGAAAGATCGGGCTTTCAACTTGGATTGTTATCCAAGACATTATGTTCTTTCTAAATTGATAGAGTTTTCCAATGTATATTGTATTTTAGAGAAGATCTTAGAGTAGTTTTTAATTTATCTCTTTTGAAAATTGTAAATATAAAATCACCATGCACATTTGAGCATCATTCTTCTGAATCTTTTGATATCAATTTCCAATCAAGACACTATTGATCAGAGATCCATATCTTGAAGTTTCAGAGCAATTCCAAAACCAAATAATCTATATTCCAAAGCATTAATAGTGATACTGGATGACAGGGTTTGTGGAAAATCTTTCATTTGATGAAATCTTAAATGAATTCAGGGATGAGTTATCAAAAATTCAGTTTGATGAGGATTTTCTAAGAGCTTTCTTTCTTCTCTTGAAAACAAGAAAATGTTCTCCTCAAGTTAAAAAATGGCTTCTTGATATAATTTCTAAAAATTATGAAAATGAAATCAAACTTTTGCATTCTCAAATTCAGTCATACAATTTCCGAAATCCTAAAGAATTCTTTGAAAATCTTCCTTCTCCAAAGCAAGAGGAAATTGCACTATCTTTTGACTTGCATATTGAAGATGATTATTCTTTCAAACACAAGACTGAAGAAATAAGTTCATGGTCTAATATTCATAATTCAATTGAACAATTAGTCATTGAAGGCCTAGAAGTAAATAACATACATCATGCTTTTATTGATCCTATATCAGATTATATGGAGAATCTTTTGAGCCCAAATTTGCAAACATGTTTTCTTTATAAGGATCAAATACATCAAAATTGGCCTTTACACATCATATCATTTATTATAAAGGCACATGATCATAACATACTTCCAATTTTGATCACAAGAAATCAAGTTATCCATTTATTTTTACAGCTACTTGATTGGCTTCATTGGCATTTTTGTATTACCTAATTCAATAAGGTTTTTAGTAGATTAGAGTAGGTAAATGAGTGCTAATAAGCTCATAATTTTGAGCATTTTTTTTAGTTTTCAATTTTCAGCTAGTTTTTCATTAAGTTGGTTTGAAAATTTTTGTGTGTTGTTTTAGTTTCAGATCAGATTTCAGGTTGCAGAAAAAGGACTATATTCAATTCAAGATTTTCAACCACAACAAATTCATGTTTGGGATTGGAACAAGGCAGAAAATTCCTAACTGGGCAACAAAGTTTTAAGTTTTGAGTGGATAGTAACTTATTGGAGTTGAAGCCCGAAGTGAAGGCCTTAAGCTTCAGAAGTTTTACTATCATATATACAATAAAGCTACCAGAAGAAGGAGATTACATGGTTTAATTTGAAGACATTTCGAGGCATCTGATCTGCTGTTCTTGACTTTCCACAAGGAAAAGCCATCCCCAAGTGGAGCCAGTGTTAGACTCCTATACCAATAGGTGTCATTTTTCATGATTGTCTTGATTGAACTATGGAATATGTTCAAACCTTTTTCTTGAGCAAAGGTGTTCCATATTCTTGAAAAACCAAAAATCAAAAAATTTAAAAAATGTAAAGAGGGTATACCCTAAAAGAAAAATCAAAGGGTAAGAAAAATAAAATGGTCAAAAAAAGTGAAAGAAATGAACCCCAAACAAAAATAGACCAAGGAAAGTGTGCAAATCCAAATGCCACTACTATTTCATTTTTGTAAATAAGTAATTGTGTGCAGCTTGTCAAAATTTTGCCACAGTTTATGAAGAGTCAAACTGTTTAAACTTGACTCATTCATGTTTCAATTTCATGTTGTAGAATAGAGAATAAATATCTGACCAAACAGTTTAATCTTGGCAGATAAGTAGATAGGTAGAGTTGATAAGAGGTGCTGAACAGTTTAATATAAGCCCTTGGATGTAATAAGGGTAGAATTAGATAGATTTGCCTTGTAAAAGAAAAAAGATTGATAAGCGTTTGCAAGTCCAAATGCACCCTAATAAAGAAGAGAAAATGGTAGTGTCAAGTAGATATGGTAGGTAGATGGTGTTGCAAAGTTTTATATGATGAATGATGGTGCTAAATATGTTTGATCTTTTACCTTCATCACAAGTACTCAATCAGAAAATGCATTGAAGACTTCACAGAAAGAAAAATCAAAATCATTAACTTCCCACATTACTTTTTCCCTAAGTTTTTACTAATTTCCCCAAAGTGCTAAGGTATTTGGAGATCAAAAGGGCTCAAGGCATTTCCTTGACTTTTGGAGGGATCGGACTCTCGGCCTGATGATCAAAAAGACCTAAGTACTTGAAGTTATCCATTATCATTCACTTTCAATATTTTCCTAAGTAAAATCCCATTTTGCTTAGGAAAATCATGCAAAATTCCATAAAAAATCCCTCAAAATAACTTACTATTCTAAGTTTAAGTGTTGAAGATGAGATATTGCAATTTATTTTAAATTGTCACTTATATGTCCAAAGTATTTTGAGTTCCCCTTATTCCCTTTGTCATATTAACATTTAACTTCATTTAACAAATCCCTAGTGAAATGCCCCTAAAATCATAAGAGGAGTAATTTCTTTTTTATAAATATCCAAAACCCTCATTATAAAGTTTAGCCAAAGTATTTATTTCCCCCGTACATTCAAATAAAACCTACCATATACAAAGTCTCTTTGGTTAAATATATCGTTATATAATACTCCCGCCCCTATGGTAAATTAATTATATCGGTTAATTTATCATATAATAAAAAAAACATATATGAAAAAACTTTAAACATATGATATATATGTTTAATACAAAAAGAATAAACCCAAAGTTTTATTTTTAAAACCAAAACTTCGGAAAGATCCTCATGCCACCGTGGCCCATCCACTTGGCATCCCACCCAACAAAACCCCGCCGCGACCCCTATTTCCATTATAATTATGGGATTAATTAGTTATCAGAACTAATTAATAACCTTTCCCCCACCAATCATGTGCCACCCGGGATGATTAATTAAACGCTAGTTATGCCGGGCCCGCGTGATAACCACCCCACTATCTCTCCTTCCTTTCAACCGTTGGATCGCCCCTCCACAAATCTAAGGCTAATACTCATTCCGCTAGCCATCCAATGTCAGAGCATTAATGCGCGGGGGGTTGGTGGTATTTGACTAGTCCTCCGTCCACATGTCGACACTCCAATGGAATCGCTGCCCATTCGTTTTATACCACTCTTGTCCATAAGCGGTGCGGGGACTAACCGCTTACCACCCGGCCCCCCACCACACGTCAGCCCGTACTAAAGTGACGTCACTCCTCGAAAAAATACAAACCCCTTTTTGACTTTGGAAATAAAACAAAATTTCGTGTTTTTGTGTTATTTTCATTATTTGAAGCTGATCATACTTTCCTCACGCAAAAATTCAAATTTTCAATTGAATTCACTCGTTTATTCGATCGCCCTGCACCTTTCGCTGCACTCCGTGTTCAAGCATCCTCCCGCTACCATCTCGACACTCGCAGCCAGCTTTCAAAAGAAAGAAAGTCTCTGCAATCTCTGTTTGTCCTATAGCGCTTCGAACTTCCAAAGAAAGTCCTGCTTTGTTTTCTAATCGTGATTAGTGATTAATCTATCACCGAGATCATTCTCGAGGTTTAAAACCCAGGAATTGGCAGATAGAGTCGCACAGCTAATTTCTCATTAAAAAAAGAATTCCGCCCGCCCGTGAAGAAAACTCAGAAACTTCCCATTTTGAACCCACAAGAACCAAATGAGGAAGTCACTAAGAAATTTCGTGAATGTAACTCCACTGAATCCCCCCCACAGAGAGTTAGAATATTTTCCCTTAGTGGATAAAGATTTTCAGATTAAATTCTTTCATTTTGATGAAATCCCCCTTCTGAGTTATTTTCACTACATAGACGATTATTCAAAGGGGCAAGATGTCATTGGGTTGTGGGAATCCAATCTCCCGAGATATCTCATCCCCTCAGTCCTTATTTTCCCAGAAATTATCTACTACTGCCATTCTAACTATGATCCAACTTAAAGAGAAGTAATGTCCCCTGACTAGAGTGTTTCATTCCCTATCACTCCTCAGGCCATCAATGCAATGCTACATTTTGAACCTGGTCAAAACCTCACTCCCTTGTCCATTGGGGAATTGCTTGAAAAATCTACTCGGTTGTCCCCTGAAGAGGTGATCAGAAGATCACATCCTTGGATAAACAGTCTTAATACTAGTCATAAGATTTGTTTACTCCAATATTGTTATCAAATCTATTCAAACAGAGGTTAGAAAGAATAAAAGCTAAAGAGTATCAGTGGTTAAAGTGTATCAGGTAAAAGTCAGTGAAAGTTAAAATGAAGTTACAGAGCAGTCAAAGGTAAACAGTAAAAGTAAATACAGAAGACAGTAAAATGGTAAAAAGAGATGAGAATACTTTCACCAATAGTGAAGTTTGTCTAAAGTGAAAGTAAAACAGTCAAAAGAGCAAGAAAGTAAAAAGATGAAAAAACATAACAAGAAGGAACATTTTTGCAGAAATTGCATGTTTTAGTCATTGTTTTGCAGAAAATATTGTGACCAATACAAGATGAATTTTGAAAAAATGAAGGAGGTTTATGTTCTCAAGAGGGCCATCTACAAAAACCTCTCTCACTTTTCTAACAGCCATTATGGTTTTGGAAATATTAAACAATGTTGGAAAGCACTTTTTGCAGAAAATTCCAGTTTAAGTCATCATTTTGCAGAGAGGATTGTGGCCAATCAAAAATACTTCATACAAAAATGAAGGATTTTTTTGTTCCTAAGAGACCCATCTACAAAAACCTATCTCAGTTTTTTCATAGTGGTTTTATAATGAGAGATACATGTGCATCTTTACAGGCCATTTTTCAGACTCTGTAAAACTCTGTTTTACACATATTTTTTACAGAGACTATTATGCATAGCTGGAGAGGAATTTTGGGAAACTGAAAGAGGTTTATCTCAAAAACATATTTATCTACAATAACCTCTTTCACTTTGTACATATCTATTACGGATTGAGAAATACAAAGATATCATTGGACCCCAATTTTGCAGAATTGTTGGAGCAGATTGCACAAAGAAAGGAAGCAGTTAGTGACTTGGATGCCTCATCATCAACTAAGAGTTGGATAAAATTCGAATTCTTCTCTTTGTCATCACCTATCCATACAAAATAGTGCCAAATAGATGCATTAGTTTGAGTGTCCTTTAATTAAGTTCTATTTATGTAAATAGTTGGAGAGATTTGTGAACCAATTTTAATATTTGTTTCAAGATATTTTAGTTTAGAATTTGTATAAATACTCCACTCTTGGAAGCATTTGGGGTGGATTCTATTACTTTGCTGTAACATTGAGATTTTCAGAATAAAAGCATTTTGGAGAAATTTATTCGTGGCTTACTGGATGACGATTTGAAGCTCAGGACTTTTTGCAGGATTCATGTGTTGGACTGCAGTTCAATAAGTCTTTCTACCCTATGTCTTAAGTTTTATATCAGTTTATAATATCATTATGTCCATTTCTGAATAATTTACATAAAGGATTGAATCAGAATTTACTTAATTGTACTCTGATTTCAGATGTGATTGTTCTTAATGTTTTCCTCTAAATTAGTTATAAGCATGAATTCTTAAATTCTCTTGCTTTGCTAATTTGAACATTGTTGATTACTATAATAAAGAATTCTTCATTGCTCTTTGTTTGTAGTCATCTCATTTCTTTCTTTTGAACATGGTGAAAGATTCTTAGCTGCCTTTCATCCCTTCAAAATCATCCCATCCACTTTAAATTTTAAGGATTTTTCTCTGTCTAGCTACCTTGCCCTGTAAAGCCATCTTGTGTGTAGAATAGAAATCTAGTAAAGCCATCCTTTGACTCCATAGCCCAATGGACTGAAAACTTTCAACCTTGCCCTTAGTTTGTGGATTCCACCATTTTTCAAAACAAACTCTTGGATCTATAACTAGCCTAAAACTTTCTAGGAACAAAGATAAATCATAAAGAGAGAGCCCTCTCTAGATGCAGATTGGCTAGATTCTGCATCTGAAGGTTGGTTTGTGGTTACCTCGGGTATACTTTCCTCTTACACAACTTCTAGGAAAACCTGAGTGATAACAGATAGTATGAACTTCATATGATTACCACGAAAGGTTAGACTAACTAATAATGATTGAGTCAGAATTAAGCTTATCATAGACAGTCATACATTTCATGGGATAATGAGATCATGAAGCTTTTATATCCTCAAAACCTTTATCATATAAATTTCAAAAGAAAATCTTAGAAGGAAATCCTGAAATTAAGCAAAGTGGCTTTGAGGCAATTGATGCCAAGTGCAACCTTAATTGAATTTAATCAAGTCATTATTCAGAATAGACAGAGTAGAGATATTTCTGTAAGAAATTTAAAAAGGAAAGAAAGAATTAAAATTTTATGATTGGGAGAAAATGTTTTCACTGAACATGTATGAAAAATGGCTGGTTGCTTTGTTTTATTTTTAATCTACAGAATTGTTGAAAATAAATTAACTACATTAACTCTACTCCTATTCTAATCATATACATGAAAAATGACTAGGTATAGTCATATTTCCAGTGTAACCATTTTCTCATTTTAATCCCTGCATATATGTACAATTCAAATGTTATTAATAAAAATACAAATCTAATTGAACTAAGAAAATTAAACCTGAAATCAGAATGTACAACTATTGTTAGAAGCTTATCTAAAATCTCTTTCTCATGAAATTTTCTTTCCAATTGAATACCAATTGGATCATAGAAATCTGGATGGATTTCTATTAAGGATTGGGAAATGTTCAAAGGAAGAGATAACAGGCCAGATTGTGGATATGAGCTTTTATATTCAAAGGCCTGGAAGAAACTGTTAGTGTTATGTGTAAATGTTAAGCTATTGACAATCTTCCATGAAGGAAAAATTTCCAAATATTTTTCAAATGAATTAATGAAAAATGGATGGAAATCTTTTAAATGAAATGGAAAATTATTAATTAAATTGGATTGCTGGCAGATTTCTAAAATTACATTATCTTGTTGATATTGCCTTTGGGAAGATATAAGCTTTTGATAAAACATTAGCATTGATTGAAATTGAAATTGAAATAGCTTTTGATGCTTTTGATTATAATATAAAACTTCAATTTTCCAACAGGGCAATGTATCAATTGAATGTTTGATAATAAAGTGCTCAATATGTAATGTATCAAAAATCTGAAAATAAATCTGATTTAATACAAAATAATTGAGGAAACAAAAATAAAATGAAATCACAATTGTTACAACTAATGTTACATCACAATTGGGATTGTTTTGAAATAATTTCTTTTTCACAAGGATTGGCCAGAATTATGGAATTTGAGTAATTTTGAATTCGAACTTGTGAATTAGAAAGAGATTTATGATTATGAATAAGAATGAAAGCTTGATCATGATATGAATCATAAATTGGAATATTTTCTCGAATAGTGAAATCATGAAGATGATTATCTGCTTTAGAGTGAGGATTAGTTGGAATAATTTCTAAATTGAAATGTTCCTCATTCTCAGATGTTATTTGAATTTTATCATGAGGATTCTCTTGAGAAAAATAGAAATCAACATCCTCAATGTCAGAGTAATTATCATAAATGACTTCACAAGATTCTCTAAAATTATCTTCAATCTTATCCAATATATCCAAACACGGAGGAACAAGAATTTCATGTTCATTAATGGCAAAAGAATGATCATTAATTGCTTCTCTATCTTGATAAAAAATTAATGGTAATTCATTTAGATCAGCCTCTGTATTTTCTGAAATATCATTAACACCAAGAGGGGAAAAATTACCATCATTAAAAATATCAGGATAAATGGAAAAATGTGAATCTGAAATAATGCATTTAAAAATGTTTCTGTTTGAGAATTCTTGTACATTATGCTCATTGTAAATTTCAGATTCTAAATCATTCCTTTGCATACTCACGCTTTTTTGAAGAAGATTGCTTTGCTGCTCTGATTTCAGCATTTGTTCATCATGAAAAGATTCAGAAATTTGTACAGCAGTTTGTATGCTATTATTTACTTTGATTGTTGCTTGCACTTGCTGATTTGCAATCTGATTTTCTGAATTTAATGCAGAGAAACTTTCAGATTCCAATGCAGGTCTTTCTCCAAAATTGTTGTTTTTGTCTTCTTGCATTTGATTAGAAATATTTTCCAAGCTTTGTGAAACCTCTTCATCACAATTTATTTGCACACCCAAATTGGATTTCTCATTTATATTGGAAGGGGATGGAACAAAGCTTGAACTAATTTCATATGGATCGGGAATCGGAGGAAGAGAATAATTATGTTCAAACCAATCTAGTGATTCTTCTTTCATAAGTTGATCTTTGACATCAAATTTTAAACAATTTAAATGAAGTCAAATATTAAAATCTCTAACAGACTCATTTTCATTTCGAAGATATTCAATTTCATCACATACCTTATCATAATCATAGTGGTCAAATTTACAAACGAAAATTGTAACAAATTGATCCCAGCTGTGAATTGAGGCAACCGGAAGAGTTCTACACCAGTTTCTCGCTTTTTCCGCAAATGTGAGAGTAAAAATTCTGCATAAAATACCTTCATCAATTCCTTGAAAATCATATTTTGAAGCATTTTGAATAAATTGAAGGACATGATTAAAAGCAGAAGAATTTCTCTTACCATTAAATTTTACCTGATACAAGAGTCTTACCACTTTGGGTGGAGTATTGGAAGATGCACATCCACGGATACAACTCCAAATTGGAAGTTTAAGAGGAGCCATCTGATTAAATAAAATGTTAAAATTGAAAAGACTCCAACAGACAACAAGTTTCAGGCCTCCTTCTAGCACCAAAAATGTTGAAGCCTCGAAAATCGTTGCTACAACATTGGGGGATAACCACTCGGTCTAGACCTTAATGCAGCTCCTTTTCCGTTTATGATAGTGGCTCCGACTGGTTTAACTAGGTCCAGTTACCTTTTCCCTATCGCTATTGGTTTATGATGTATCGTTAACCACCAATAGACAGGGATATCAGATCAATTCTTCTTGCTGATCAGGCAAGAGAATGACCCTTAAGCTGATTTGGGTTCAGCCAAACCACAACTAAGATTTTGCCTCTTTGAGAAGAGGATTTAAAAGAATGAAAATTTAATCTAATTGCAAACTTATTCTATAATTCAAACAAAAAGAAACTAATCTAAATCCTATCTCAATCAGATAGATGAAAATCTAACCCAACTAAGAGCAAGATAATTAAATAATGAGAATTAAAATATGTCTGGTTTTAAATTAATGTTAAGCTAACGAAGAAATTAAATTAGCTCACATTTGTGAGTACCAAAACACATTCTATTTAGACCATTTGACTAAAATAATAAATCAACAACACTCCGGAAGAAATTCACAAAAATGATATCGATTATCATATCAATCAAACTAATAATTAAGCAATAACATGTGGAAGAAATTCACAACACATTACTATTTAATAAATCAGTGTTATAAGACATATTTCTGAGTAATGGTTACTTAGAAATCAGAGTTTAATTCATAAGAGTAGAGATACTTAACAATTTGAGACAAATTATCCATATCAACAAAAATGCCAAAACATGAATAAAATGAAACAAAAATTTTATTAAAATAAAAATGAAACTGGTATTTGATACAGAAATGCCAAAAATATCAGTTAATTGAATCTGCTTCTCTGATCCTGGTCTCTAATAGTACTTTACATTACTTGAATTTTTGCTTTCAAGACTAGAGCTGCAGAAATGCAAACTCTTCCCATCATGCATAATTCAAGATATAAAGAATAAAGCCTCATTAATGTTCAGATCTGAAATTTTCTCTCCTCCCCATCTACAACTCTAAATTCCTATTACAGAAATGCTTTTAGAAGTCTGGAATTGCAGAGGAGAGCAACCCCTTTTCCATTCTGCAATCTGCTATTTATAATATTTGCAAAGGAATTCTTGAGATGAAAGATTGTTGAAGAAAATCTGTCCAATCACTTTTATTTGCTCAAACATTCCAATATTTTAATTGCTGGAGCATTCTCATTGATTAAGATATTTTCTTCATATCTCTTCTACTGTTTTCTTGCAAAAAGAAATCAAAATAAATTAAAATGCAATCAATAAAAACAAAATATCATTTCTGGCATTTAAAACAAATCCAATCAAATTCTATTTGAATAAATAATTGAAAATAAAATATAAGCTCTCTATTGATGCCTGGGATGGTTTAATTGGCAAAGGATATTATTGACGAATGGATCTGCAATTAGAAGAGGCTTGGACAAATGAAAATGCAGAAAATAAATCAGAAAAATTGTTTTTGCTTTAGAAATTCGGAGCTTGATTTTCTGCATGATTTTTGACCCAACTAATGACCAAATCTATTAGTGGAACTTCCTCATAAATGTTCTCCTTGATTTTATCTTTCCAATGAGCCATCTTGGGTCTCATTTGGCGAAGTAAAACTCATTCTATGAGCTTCCAAAGTTGATGAGTCAAATCTAGCATAAATCTGGAAATTCTGTTGCTGGGCTAAAAATCAAAATTTTTAATTAGAAATTTAATCCTAAATTAGATTCTAATTATCTAATAATTAATTATAAATTAATTATTAACTAACTAATATATACAATTAATTCTAATTAATTATCATCTAATTTAGAAATTAATTAAGTTACAAAATTAAATTAATATACAAATGATTTGAAAAAGTTAATTTAAATATGATTAATATTATAATTCAAATTATATTAAAATTATAATAAACATTATAATTATAATATAATTATTATAATATAAAAAATATAAAAAATTAATTTACAAACCATTGGAATCAATCCACACTTATTAATTCATCCATGTGAGTTTGTGGAGGGGTATGATGAGTGGAGTGTGAGGTGAGGTTAACATGAAGGTGAATGAGGTGGAGGTACGTGAGGCATAAGGTATGAAACAAAAAAAAAACTTTATATTAAAAACTTTTAACACATCGCATATCGCAAGAACCTTAGATCAGGGTTTTTTGAAGGTGCATGTTCTAAAAATTGCGATGGATCCAAAATTGCGATATTGCGATATTGCGATATGTGATGGATCCGAAATTGCAAAATTGCGATATGCAATGGATCCGAAATTGCAAAATTTCGATCTTGCGATATGCGATGGATCCGAAATTGTGAATTTCCATATGCGATATGCGATGGATCCGAAATTTGCGATATGCGATATGCGATGGATCTGAAATTTGCGATCTGTGATCTGCGATATGCGATGGATCTGAAATTTGCAATCTGCGATCTGCGATATGCGATGGATCTGAAATTTGTGATCTGCGATCTGCGATGAATCTGAAATTTGCGATCTGCGATCTGCGATGATGTAAATGTTTTTTTATTTTTATTTTTATTTTTATTTTTTATTATTTTTTTTTTATATATATTTTTTAATATTAAGTTTTTCTAAACTACAGCTACTCTGAAAATAGATAAAAAGAATAAAAATAGCATTTTTAACCTAGACTAGAAAAATGATGGGATTTCAAAGGAGTACCATTTTTAAACCAGTTGACCAAATGAGGCGAAAGAAATGTCAATGGGAAGCTTATAAAAAATTGATTCTAACAAAGAAATCAAAACAAGAATCCAAAAAATAAAAAATTAACAAAAGCGTAGGATAATCAACTAAAATAAAAATCTTAAAAGATGTTTAGCCAAAAATTTTATAAAAAGGGTCCCCATTATTTGAAGTGAAGACATCAATAATGGGGGGTTGTGTTTTTACCACAACAAGTCCTTATTTTCCGGTGGGCGGATCCGCCCATGGTTTTGTGCATGGGTTTGCACATGGTTTTGGGGTATGATGGTTTTCGGCCCCTAGTATTTTGTACATCCGGTCAAGGGAACTATGGTTATGTTCTAATCTAGGGTTAATGGATTGGGGTTTATATATGCTTTGGCATGTATATATATGTGTTGTAACACTAAAAGGAATATAATGAAAAATCAAGTTGGTCATCCCAATTTGGGATCCAGGGGAAAATCTCTGTGTTTATCTGTTTTATGTTTTATGCTCTCGCTATTGTTTATTTTCTGTTTTAAGATTCGTTTGTAGATAATTTCTGTACAGGGTTAAAACTTACATATTTAAGGGAGACTTCAAGAACTCGAGATCCAAGTGGTGAGAAATGATTCGTGTTGGTTATTGATGATTACACCAGACTTACTTGGGTCTCATTCTCAAGGGAGATATCTGACATGTTTGAAAAGTTTGAGATTTTCAAAGCCATGATTGAGAATTAAATTCATTGCAAATTAAAGTGTTTAATTTCAAAAAAAAAATTGGGGAGTTGCATTCAAATCAGCTTGATTATATTTGTGAATAAAATCACATAAAAAGACAATTTACAATTATAAACATTCCTCAACGAAATGGAGTAGCTGAAAGAAAATATAGATCAATGCAACAAATAGGAAGATAAATGATGGATGAAATAAATATGCCTCATAGATTTTGGACTAAATTTATTCATACAACAATCCATATTTTAAACAAATAGAATCTCAAGGCAAACAATGACACAAAATGTGGCATAAAAAATTGGCATGAATAAAACAGCTCAAAGTCTTTGGAAACAAGTGTTACCTCAAAAATATTGAGGATGTATTTAGTAAGTTCAATCCTAGAGATGATGAAGTAATATTCATAGAATATTAAACTAATAACAAGATTTATAGATGTTACAATAAAATATTGCAAAAAAACATTCAAAATATTGATGTAAAAGTGGATAAGAAACTGCCTTTAAAAAGAAAGCAAACAAGATTCGTTAATCCATCCGATCATACCATCAATGAATAGGAAGGAGAAATACTTGAAGAAAAAAAACAAATAGGAAGAAAAGTAGCCAGAATACACTCATCCCAAACATTCTTTAAGGTGGGCATAAAATTATAACCCTGAAATCCAATTTCTTGTTAATAAGGAAGTAGGAGTTCAAAGTAGAAGAAAACTAGTGAGCACTTCTACTGAACAACACATTTCCATGTTTTTATGACTGAACCCAAAAAGCTTTCTCAAGCAATCCGATAAAAACAATGGATAGGTGCCATGAATAAGGGGTTGGATCAAATAAAATATAACTAAACTTGGGAATAGGCTCCAAGACCAAGTAGTCAAAATTTAATAGGTACAAAGTGGGTTTTCAAGAACATGTTAAATGAATATAGAAAAATTATCATAAACAAAGGCAGATTAGTATGCAAAGGTTACACTCAAGTTGAAGGACTATATTTTGAAGACAATTTTTCTCTAGTAGCAAGATTATAAGTATTGGAAAATCTAACTAGTTTTGTTCTTCAAAATTTTCATTGTACTCATGTCAATATGTATTTCTTATGTAATAAGAAAAAGAAAAAAGAAAATTTATTATTTTAGAGCATGGGTTTCATGCTTCTTTTGATTGGTCTTCTAATTAAAGCATGCTATTCATGCTTTTAGGTTTTTCATGTCATAATATTTATTCTCATGAGTCAAGAGAATCAATGACATATATATTGTTAGGGTCCTATAATAATAGGGTTCATAATTTTTTAATTGACTTTGATAGTCTTGTAAATATGTACATACCTTGATTTCTACAAGTTGTTTTCCCATATCTGAAAATAATAAAAAATGAAAAGAGGGTAAAAGTCCTAAAATAAAGATGAAAGGACTTAGAAAAGAAAAGATCGAAAAGAATAAAAAATGGACCCCAAAAGAAAAAGAGAGAATAATAAAACATGAAAGTGAGCAAGTAAAAATGCCACTACTTTTTACTTTTACTGCAATAACAATGATTATGTGTAGATTGTCAATAATGCCATAATCTATGATCAGTTAAATAGTTTAATTTTAACTTTTCATGCTTTGAATTTCATGTTTTAGATAGAGAATTAAGATATGTCAAATAGTTTAAACTTGAAAAATCAGTAGATATTTAGAGAACAAATGAGGAGATCAATAGTTTAATCTGAGCCCTGGGATGAAATAAGGTTAAAATTAGATATATTTATTCTTTAAAAGAAAAATGTATTTAGGGTTGCAAGATTAAATGCATCGATGAAAATGAAGTAAAAATGTTAGAATAATGATGGGTAGGTAGAAATCAGTTATGCAAAGCATGTAATAAAGCATCATCGGGAAAATTACTAATTTCCCCTCCCCCACAAAGATCCAGTATTCTAAACCTTCAGTTAAAGAGGCTCAGAGAATTTCTCTGACTTCTGTTGGGACGGGATCTAAGGCTTAGTAATTTATTGGTTAAAAATATTGGATTCCCTACATGAGAACCCATTTCATTAGCATATTCACCCTTTTCCAAAAAATACAAACTCTTTTACTAAGTAAAACAAGTTTTTTTCTTAAAAAATGTAAAATACCCCTTAATTAATTTCAATTCATCCAAAAACACTCAAAAACCCAAAAAATACATTTTATCCTAAGTTTATGTGTAAAAATAAAAAATGGGATAATTTCTATGCTAAATGCCTATTTTACACACACAGTTTATTTCTATGTATTTTAATTCATTTCATCTCATTTCATATTAATTTCTAACATAATGTATTAAAAACTTATAATACCCCTTCCTATATATATTAATTAATTTCTTTATATAAATATCCCAAAGAAACCCATTTTTTAAGGTTAACCTATGGTCTTATATTCCCCATGTGTCGAAATAAACACCCGCCCAATCCCCATATGTTAAACATATATTATATATTAATCCCACTCCCAATGGTTTTAAAACACGCATAAATGTTTTATTTACCATATATTATATGCCCCATCAACCAAAATAATACAATGTTAAAATTATCCCGCCACACCATCATAAAACATTGATTTTATATTGAGAAAACAAAGGTTTTTAAAATTTGTCCTGCTGCATAATAAAGCTCGGGCCCCACGCCCTACTGCCGAGCAACTTCTAAATTCAATTGCAGTCGTTCACACCTCGATTCACTAAGCCAACAACCTCAAAGGCATATCACATTTTAAATTGCACGATCTAAACCCATTTCAACATTTGCAAAATGGGTGTTTTAGCACCCCTATCGCTCCTCCACGCGACAACATCTTACTGGATCCCATTCAATCCAACCAAAACAACTTACTACCCAAACTCACGTGATAACTACCTTCGGTTTTCCTCCTTTGAAGCCAAAACTACCCTCTGTTTCCGATATGACCACCATTAAATGCAGGCTCTTTAAACCTAAAACATTATATAAACCTTCCATATGCGTTGTCAAAGGCCCTTCTTTGCATTATTTCTGTGCATTTATCCTTCTGATTGAGAAAAAAAGTTGATACACTGGTTTTACACCTAGATAACCTAAGAAAGCCTCACATTTGCTGTCAAGATTACTGGAAAGCTTCCAGATTGTTTCCAGAGACCTTTAAAAGATACCAGAAACCTGTTAGACACCTCAAAACCTGTTTTAAAGACACAATACCTGCACAAACATGTATTTTCTGAAAAAAACCAACCTATTTATCATTCTAAAAGTAATTTTTAAGGAATTAAGCCCACTAAAGCTCATTTACCCAAACAAAAACACTATATTTGCCCAAAAAGAATGAGTTCCCTGTGAAAAATCTAATAAAACCCCTATTTCAATATTGCATATGGGTTTAAAGGAAAAATTCAATTTATTTATCCTTTGCAGACCTTATAAGACTCTGAATTTGCCCAAAAATCCTTTGCAGGTAAATCCAATCCTTCTGCGCTCAATTTTAACCAATTTTATTCCTGTTTGTCTGAAAAACAGAAGAAACCCTTGTTTCTTATCTCTAAACCTATAAAAGAGTCTAAAGAAAAGTTGAAAGCCAAATTTGAAGGATTAAATTCAAAATAAAACCAAGTTGTGCCTATTTTTCATCCAAGAACCTCTGTCAAAGTCAAAAACACTTTCGTAAACCATTTAATCTTACAGAAGAGTTCAAAAAGCCAAAAATACAAAGTTTTCAGCGATTCAAAAAGCCTAAAAATGTAAAAATAAAATCCAACCATGTCCTCCAAGACTGCAATTATTGTAAATCCTCTACAAACTCCTGTTGTAGACATTGAACATACACATTTAGCAGATGTGGATTATAAAATAGTAGATCCAATAGTAAAAATTAATCTATTATACCTCCACTGCTGGAGTTATGAAAATTCATTGGATCAAGTTGAAGAAGTCCAAATTTGGGAGTCAAACCTACCGAAATATGTTGTCCCACTCTGTCATCAATTCCCAGAGGTTATTAGGTTGTGTCATGCCTATTATTCACCTGAAAAAAGAGAAATGGTAAATGCAAATAAAGAAGTATTGTTTACAATTACTGCTGAGTGAATAAACCAGATGTGTTGGCTCGAGGGGTCCTGACCCATGTTTGGAGATTAAGGTTTGCCAACAAACCCCTATACTACTGGCCGTTTTGGTAGTGACCTGCTTACGCAGGCCAAAATCTCACCCAAATCAGTATGGGAGGGTGCTAGAACCAGGTTTCCGCACCTTGAGAGAGATTAGGTAAGTGTAGTAGAGCTACATTTCCAACTTATCAAGTTGTGCTTTTAACAGATCTAGTTGCAGGATTATATCACAGAGCTCAGATCTAATGATTGCCTTATCATCCTTGTGCGTAATACCGATCTATCAGTACAGTAACTATAATCGCAGTAATTAATAGATCATAGATTCATATAACAGAAACAAGGATACTTTCGCAGCTATCAAACAGATATTCTCAAAGCTTAATCATACAACCCAAGTTCGCATAACTATAACAGAACAGATCTAGATCTCATCAGATATCAACAGTACTACACATATATATTAATACCAGAATCTCCTTACAACCCCAAATTACGCCTGTGCACACAACCAATAGGGTCAGCACACAACAGGACTGAGGAGCTTCGTGCACACAGCCAGAAGGAGACCTTCCCCAAACAACCCTACAACAAATCTAACAATTCATAATTATCATCAACCTCTATTCTTTCCTCTATCTATGAATCAAAAAGGTTTATCTATTTATACCGATTTAGCCTCTGCATCCGATGGTCTGCAAACCATGGTTTGCGGACTCTTGGTCTACCCTTGACCCATTATAATGAATTAGGGGCTTTGACCCACCCCGAAACCCCTGCGTTAGACTAATTAAGGCCAAAATATACAAGATTTATACAAAATTCGCAGCTTTTAGGGGACCCTGTTCCAACAGTCCCCCAACACAATCTTGTGACTCATCCCAAGTCACGGTGGTCGTGGGTCCTCCATCTTTTCCTAAAGCTGCTTGACTACATTGATCAGTGGTGGCAGCACCTCTTTGCTTTGCGCAGAAACACTCTGAGATATTTATACCAACTTTTGTGAAGTTGGGCCTTCTGTAATGGCTGCGATGGTCTCTAATGTCTGGTTGAATTGTTTCATTGCAACATCAACATCATGGGATAACTTGAGGGCATCATCCAACCATGGTTTGAGATGATCACTTAGTGTCTACTTTTGGTGTCGAAGGGCCTCCATGTCGTCTCTGAGAGCTTGGCTAGTGCTTAGTCGGGCCAAGCACTGGGCAGGGACCAACATAGTGAAGGTAGCCTCCAATTGATCGATCTCCTCTTCTTTTTGGCACAATGTTTGATTAATTTCTAGTAGGAGAGGATCATGTTGTACCTTGGTCCATAGCTACATTGTTGTGTCTAATAATTGGGCGCTTTGAGAAATTTGGCCTATGATCACATTCGTGACAGCTGTAACCAGCGCAGCTCACTGGGACCTAACCTACAGAGGTGTTTCTGGCTTCAGTTTGGCCTCCAAGTTTGTGATTTTCTGTTCCATCTAAGTTTTGACAACATGGATCTCCGCCCTTGAGGCTCTTAAGGCTACGACCAACCCTTAAATCTTGACCTGGGAGGTAGCTGTGGCTGGTATTTCATCTGTGACATCTGCGTAGAGTCTACCAATTAAATACTCCAGCTATGTCTGTTGTGTGGTGTGGAGGGTATATGTAGCTTGTACCTTGGTTACCTCAGCTGTCTGTTCTATAATGCTCTGCTCCGCTGTGCTGATCCACTGGTAGACCTGATGGTCCCTGTGTTGAATTTCTTTAAACAATGAGCTATGTAGAACCTGCAGTGAATCATGTGGCAACCTTGCCAGATCTAGTTGTACCTCTACGTGGGCTTGGACTTACGCTCCCAAGTCGTGTGGACTTAGTGTGAGGGATGCACCTAGCAGGGGATAAAGGCGACTTTATTTTATAACAAGTGTCATGCTACGAGCTGTGGAAGTTGAGCGGGCTTGGACCAAACTGGTTTGCAATGTGTCCATTTTTAGTTGTAGGGCTCGGAGCTTAGCCCTTAAGCGATTCGACTGTGACTTTCTGCTGCTCTCGTAGAGCCAGCCATTTTTCCTTAGTGGCCAAGGTGACTGCTTTTGTGATTTGTTCAAGGTTGCCTTCCATGAGTGTAACCATTTCATCACTTTCTTTTCGTTGCTTCTTTCATGGCCCCTTAGCAATCTCACTTGTTCATTTTTTTCCTCTGGTGGAGTCAGCACCTCCCATCTTTAGGCCCTCTATACCTATATTCCACTGCGACTCCTTCTGCGGTGGGACTTCTGCACCCTTCTCCGTATTTTTATCTCACTGTGAATCCTTCTGTGTGCCTGCATTCTTTCTAGTGTTCCTTTTTTGCTACGAATCTTGCTCTGATCGTACGGTCCCTTCTTTTCCCGTGCCCTTGCTTGATCCGCCAGTTCCTTTGGCTGTGGTATTCAAGGTAAAATTTGTAGCACTCGCCCCTGTGGTGCCCACCGTACCGATTTTGAACCCAATCTTCCACTATGGAGACCATGTAGTGACTATGCGATCAATATCCTCATCCACATCCATAAATGGGAGTGAGACCCAGGATTTATATTTGCGCACTCTGATTTGGATGTGGTGCATGGTGATATGAAATGCCGTGATGGTTTTGTACTTGTCATACACTGCTGGAGACAAGCAAATTTGGGAAATGATGGCCGCTGCAAATTTGCTATGAAAAAGCACCCAGAAGACCTGATTTTCCTTGATATGCTGCACGTCCTTAGAATCCCACAAGTTGGTGTAGCATTCTCCTTTGCACATGTCAAGAGTGAGCTCGAGGTGGAATGTTTATTCCGATGCTTCCCATGCGACCAACGCAATGAGCAACAACAGCCAAGAATAGCAGAATGGGCACCCTTGATCCTGAGCTTCACAAACATTTGCGAAAAAATTGTTGCACATGTGCCAGGACCATTTGAAGCAAACTCCTTTTTTGCACTGTCCTGCCAATTGGATGACATATGTATGGATGGCCTGGAACTTGCGCATTATCTTGCATGATAGAAAAAATGTACCCATTTGCGTTCTTGGGTCACTGATGGTACTGATCATGAATCCTCGAGTATTCCGTAGTACATGGTGAGTCTCACACACGCTGTCAATGATCTTATGCTCATACTTCTTGCCCACCCGTAGCATCGGGTCGGGCCATTCAATGGGGAGGCTAGTAATTCGGTGATTTAGAGCAACATCAATAGGGATGTGGTCCTGGATCCACAAGCCACCATTATGGACTAAGGCAAACAACTGGTGCACCAAGCCATCTGTAACATTGTAGTTTCCACAATGTGGCATCCTTAGCAGGTTCAATAGCCCAGAACCAGCCAACCCGTGCACCTAGTGCATAGGGACAACGTGTACCCCATCATCTTCCAGTATCCATTCTAGGTAAACTCAGGTGCCAGCTGGGGAAAGGCCTCATAGTTGGCCAAGTCATGATCATCAAACTTCACCTCATGAAACTTGCCAAAGGGTTCGCAAATGATGGGGACCTCACCCAGCGTCAGCAGTATCTACTAGTAGGTGACCAGGCCATCGAGGTTCTTTGGTGTGCGGGTCGAGGGCCTGCGAGGTCGGACAAATGGTCGAAACCAATTGATTGGTTGAGCAACCTAGGATTTTTCTTGATCAAATAAAGGGTGCCCTTCTGGTTTAGGTGAACCAGTCGGGGTCGTCCTTCACGGTGACTTCACATTGCGGGGGGAAGTGTGGGGTATTACCCCAACCCATTTTGCAGGCTTCCCTGACCCTTGCGATTTCTCTTTGCCTTTCTTTGCTGCTAGAGGTAGCATGGAGATGACTACTTCAACCTCTGATTCGACCTATACTGCCTCCTCAGTTTCTGGATCTGTTGAGGCTATCATCTGCAAGGGCTCAACAGGGTTGGTGGCCATCATTCTAGCACTGAAAATGAATCCCAACCCCAGGTGACTGCTATCAGAGGGGATAGGCAGTTCAAACATGAAAGACGTACAATAGGCCCACTTTATCTTAAGGCACAATCCTGCAAAGTAGTAATAAGAAAAAATATATAGAACCCTCTTTCGACCTATCCTTCCTATTTTATAACCATAGAGAGCCATTAACATTCGGGTGATCCTTAATTGAAACTTATCATCAGATAAACGGTAAAAAACTCCAAAAATTTCTTCATTAAATTCCAGTCGCCCACTCCTTTCAACGGTAACGTTAGATTTTACCCAATTTTACTCTTCCAACGGATAATTTTCGCATCTCTTATGCGCCCAGTGCACCCTTGTGCTTGCAGCGCACATACTGTGCTTTGAACAAACTCCTGCGCCTCCTGCGCACCCCTCTGGGCTTCCAAAATTGTGGCTTCTTCCTACGCATACCCTGGTCATACTCATCTTCTTTGGCGGGCATATCCTGGCCTATACAACTAGTCTGAACATATAGTCATTTGATCTGATACAGTTTGAGTCGGCTACCATTGACATAGCCTAGTAGCATATCACCGCATAGGGTAGCTAGCCTAATAGATCCACCATCCGTGATTTCCTTAACCGTGCAAGGAGCAAACCAGTGTTGTCGGAACTTGCCTGGGTGTTTCGCAAAATGGCTATCATATAAGAGGACCAGTTCGCCCTCCATAAATATCTTTTGGAAAATATCTTGATCATGCCAGGCCTTATCACGGTCCTTTTGAACCTGCTAATGAAAATTAGCAATAGACCGATCTTCCTCCAAAGCCATAAGCTGTGCTAAATGCTCCTCCATGATGTCAAGTTCTGCCATGTTCGTAAATGCTGTGATACATAAACTAGGAATAATATATCCCATTGGCATAATGGCCTCCTTGCCATAAACCATCTTGAATGGGGTTTTCCCTGTTAGCTTCTTGTAGGACGACCGATAGGCCCAAAGGACCGATGGGATGCACAAGTCCGAATCGCTGCGATCAGCGTTGCAGACCTTAGTCAGTGCTTGCTATAAGATTTTTTTAAAAGCTTTGACTGCTCTGTTTGATTGTGGATGATATGGGGTGCTCTTCGCATGATGGATCCGGAACTCTTCAACAAAGATTTTATTGTTTCATTAACAAAGTGTGTACCTCTATGACTCATAAGGATCTTTGGACATCCAAATTTGGTTAGAATATGCTAAAGGATGAAGTGTGAAGCAGTATCTGCTATACAATCCTTTACCGCTTGTGCTTCAGCCCACCTAGTTACATAATCAGTGGTAATAATTATGTAGCACACACCTGTCTTCTTCCCTGGTGGGTTGATTGGTCCCATAAAATCAATGGCCCATTTGTTAAAGGCTTTCAGAGCCATTTTCGGTTGTAAAGGAATTTTGTCTCTTCATGATGGCCTTCCTATCCATTGGCACGTATCGCAGGCTTTACAATAGTCGTGAGAGTCATTATGCAGGGTAGGCCACCATAGCCCAACCTGCAAGATATTTTGTGACGTTTCCTTGCCTGTGTTGTGACCTCCTTCTATGCCTTTGTGAGCTTCCTCCAAGATTGCATGCCATTCAAGCTCTAGACTGTATCTGCATAGTACTTCATTAGTGCCTAGTTTATATAAATGAACTGCAATAATGGTATAATCCACCGCCCGGGTAAACAACTCCTTCTTTTTTTGTATCGAATATTTTTTAGGTTCCCTCCCTGTAGTCAAGAACTGAATGATATTAGCGAAGTGCACATCAACGACCTTAATAGTGATCTATTGCGCATCAGGCAATCCTTCCTCTAAGTTAGTGGGTTCTTCACCTATATTAATTCGAGACAAGTGATCCGGCCCAACATTCAACTTCCCTAGCTTGAATATGATTTCAAAATTGTATTCCTGAAACAACAACAACCACCTCCAGATCCCCCCCTCCAACACAAGCTTATTCACCAGGTATTTTAAGGCTAAATGATTTGTAAACATTTTAAAGTGTCTGCCTAGCAGATAACGTTGATACTTCTGTAGTGAATAGACCATGGCCAACCCTTCCCTCTCCATGGTGGCATAATTTCACTCCGTATTAGGAAGTTTTCAACTATAAAATGTGATTGGGTGATCAATGTCTCCAGCGCGAGGCTGCGTAAGGACCGCTCACGGGGAAATCCCCAAAGCACCAACATGAACATGAAATCCCTTCACCCAATCGGGAAAAATAAGAATAGGTGTAGATACAATCGTTTCCTTGAGTAGCTCAAAGCTCTTATGGCACTCTTCATCCCAAAATAATGAAACATCTTTCTTAAGTAGCTTTTCCAGAGGTGTTGTGACCAGTGTGTATCCTTGAATGAATTTTTTGTAGCAGCACATATGTCCAAGGATCAGATGCAACTGTTTCTAAGTTGTAGGCACTGCCAGATTAATGATAACTTCAACTTTCACAAGGTCCACCATCAACCCTTGCCGGAAAACTATATGTCCGAGCAAGATTCCGAAGTGTACGAAGAAGATAAATTTTTTTATACTCAGGGAAAACTGGTGTTTCTGGTAGGCATCCAACATCATGCGCCGGTTTGAAACGTGCATATTAACTAAGCCGAAGATAGTCTAATCATCGAAATATACTTCCAGAAATTTGTGGATGAATTCCTTGAACGCTGCAACCGTTACACGTGAGAAGATAACAGGGGCATGATTAAGTCCAAACGGCATGACTGTATACCGGAAGGATCCCCATTCGGTGGAAAATGTAGTTTTGCTGCGATCTTCTGATGTGATTCTGATCTTATGGTATCCTAAGAACCCATCAGTGAATGAGTGTGCTTCCTAGCCTCCTACACTATCCAGGATCTCATTGGAGAATGGTGTTGGAAAGGGTTCATGTACGTAGGCATCATTTAGCTTGTGTATGTCCACATAGATTCATATTTATCCCTTTGTTTTATTTTCCTTAACCACCATCGGACTTACCCAATCTCACTGCTCGACTCGCTTGATAATACCTACGATGGGCATTTTATCGATTTCTTCCTTAACCTTATGCTTATACTTAGGGTTCAGCCGATAAGGCCGCTTCTTTACAGGGCGTGCATATGGTTTCAGAGTGATGTGCATCACCCCTAAGTCCCCCATGATCCCCTTAAGCTCAGAAAACTTTGTCGGAAATATGTCTTGATATTTTGTGAGCAGTTACACAATCTTGCCTACTGTCTCATCATCCCAGTAGTCCCCAATTTTAGCTAACTGGGGTTGCTCTTCCATACCAATGTTAGCTTCTCACAGCTTCAGAGGTTTGGTAACATCCACAATGTGTAACGTAGGTCCTGCAACTGAGCTTTCCCCCTCTGATTCTTGGGTCGAGACATTGCACGGATCTTCATCGCACTCTTCTATGGTGATGTTGCGGCAGTTGACAATATCCCACATCTACGTTTCCCATGTTGGTATTTCACCTGATGCGTAGGGGTTGGATTCACCAAATACAAAGGTATGGATATCCCGTAGAGCTTCATTAAGTGCCTCCGAACCTCTTGTTAACTTGAATGTCCCCAAAAATTCATCCTTTAAGGTTCCCATTGGCGAGCGCGCTGATGTAGCTCCGCATTTAGGTACCATGCGGTGGGAATTGGTCCCAAGGCATAAATAACTAAGTGAACCCATTCTTTTGTACTACGATCACACCATTTCTCCATCCAGGAAAATAAATGTTCATGCGGATCCCCTGGGCCAAGGAATATCTTGACACACATGTCGGTTGGAGGTTCAAATCATAGGACCATCATATCTCGATATTCCTCCCACTCCTAAAATGCCCCCTTATGCGTGTCCCACCATGTTGCGGGCATTGCAGACAAAGCTAGGTTAAGGGCACATAGCCTTCAGTCTCTCAGAACGTCAGCTTCAAATATCCACACAAATTATTTTATACTACCAGAACCATCAAAGTATGATAGTTCTCTTACCTCGGAGGATATGCAACGGAAGTCCTTGGTGATTCACAGGCAGCGTAATGTAGAGACATCATGCAGCCATTTTTTCCAATTTTCCATTTCCTCGTCGGAGTCAGAGAAGCATTAGCTATCCCTTTCCTAGAAATGCACACCATCAGCCATAGGATTGATCCATTCTTTGTCCCTCGTAGTTAACTTATAGATGTGGTCCACCACTTCTTCTTCATGCACTGGCTCTATATACCTTTCTCCTTCTGCGGGGTCTAATGTTACGATCACCCGTGTTCCTTCACTTTGAAACACCATGCTTCTTTTCTTTAAATTGATAATATCGCCCATATCAATGGCCCAGTCCAATCCTAGGAGTGTCGGGTATGGGCCCACATCTTCTACAATCTGAATAACTTCAAAGTTAGCCTAGACCTTAACTCTTGCGATATCTACCATGATCTTTGATAGTCTTCCTAACGGGATGATCCTCTGCTGGTTGGCCATACGCAGTTGGATAGTGGACCATTCCAACTTAGGTTCTCCCATTCATTGCCAAGTCTGTTTAGGTAGTACGTTCACATCTGATCCCAAGTCTAGAATAACTTGATCCATATCATAATCACCGATTTACACGGTCAATTCCATCTCCCTACCAGTTCGTCTCTTATTCTTATATAGTTTGTACACATCCTTAAATTCCATAGTTGGGGTTGTATTTTATGCACAGCTATCTATCAAGGCTTAGAGGTTTTATTTGGCCCATTGGTTGCGCAACAACTTCATACACTCCTACAGGAATGGTTTAACCTCATCATCTACTTTGAGGTTTGTAGGGGTTTGAGGAATAAGTGCCTTAGCCTTAGCAAAGTCTTGGCAAGATGTGAAAAAGGTTTCCTTTTCCTTATGTAATTCCAAACCTTCTTGTTTAATGGCTGCTTTACGAATAAGAGGCTCCGTCTCAGCTTTCTCCGCAACTCCTCCAGTGGCCATGTTGTTGTGCGTTACAACATTAATACTTGATCCTTCATCTCGGGGTTCTGCCTTGACCCTTTGTACATTCTACGTTGTTGTGTAACCAACTCCAAAAATAGAAGAAAAGAGATATAAACGCCTTAGAAATAAGCCACTTCGAGGGGGAAGCCTCTAATACATTACATAAATGAACAAATCTTGGATGATCCATTTTACAAAACCTCCTTTCTATATATAGGAGTCCATGGGGCCATAATGTAATCCTAGCGGGCCACAATGTAATCCTAGCCGACCTAACAATAATAATTTAACGGCACAATAATAATAAAATGGGGGTTACAAGGGTAGAATAATAACAATAAGGGGGTTACACTAACAACAATAAGGGACTATACTAGTAATATAGGGACCTAACATGCCCCTCTCCTTCAAAAAAGTGTTGTCCTCAACACTTTAGTAGCTCTGGGTGCTTCTGTATAAAATTCTCATCCTCCCATGTAGAATCTTCAGTGGGTAAGTTCTTCCACTTGATGAGATACTCTGAAATTGATCGATTCCGCAGTTGTCGAGTTCTTGTTTCCGTGACCGCTTCAGGTTCCAATATGATTTTTCCTTCCTCATCAAGTTCTGGCAATATTGTTTGAACTGGAAGATTTTCACCTATAACCTTCCTTAAGCATGAAACATGGAAAACTGGATGTACTCGCGAAGAAGCAGGAAGCTCCAATTTGTATGCCATAGTACCAATCTTTTGCAACACCTTGTAAGGACCATAGTACTTTGGCGACAATTTATTATCCTTCTTAGCTTGCTTGAGGGACATTTTTTTATATGGTTGTAGCCGTAAAAATACCCAATCTCCTATATCAAAACTTCTCTCACTGCGATGTTGATCTGCCTGTTGTTTCATTCGATTTTGTGCCAAATTCAGGTTATCCTTTAAGAGTTGGAGAACTTCTTGCTGATGCTCGACGTGATCTTCCACTGCTTGAACCTTCAAATTTCCCCTTAAAGATGATGTGATCGATGGTGGATGATATCCATAAAGTGCCATAAATGGGGTCATTTTTGCTGCAGTATGGAAGGAAGTGTTATACCACCATTCAGCGAGAGGTAACCACTTGACCCGTTGTGTTTGTTTATCAGATGCAAAACAACGAAGATATCCTTCCAAACATTTATTTACTATCTCAGTTTGACCATCAGATTGAGGATGATAAGATGAGCTATGAGCTAATTGAGTAACCAAACAAGAAAATAACTTTGTCCAAAAATTTCCAGTAAAAATGGGATCTCTGTCGCTCACAATAACCCTTGGGCTTCCATGTAGCTTTTGAATTCTATCCATAAATGTAGTAGCAACTCTACTTGCTTTAAATGGATGAGATAATGCACAAAAGTGTGCATACTTGGTAAGTCTATCAACTACCACCATGATGACACTCTTTCCTTCGGACTTAGGTAAACCTGTGATAAAATCCATTGAAATCTCCTCCCAACGTTGACTTGGAATGGATAGAGGTTGTAGAAGTCCCGGGGTCTTAATTTTTTCCACTTTATTCTGCTGGAAAACCAAACATTCCGCCACAAATTTTTGAATATCAGATTTAAGGCCATCCCAAAAAAATTCTTTCTTCACCCTGTGGTAAGTTTTTAAAAATCCTGAGTGTCCTCCTAAAGGAGAAGTGTGCAATTCTAGAAGAATATTTTGTTTTAGTTGGGAATTCTTAAAAATATATAAGCGATCTTTGTACCATAAGGAATCATTTTTCCAACTAAATGTATCAGATGTACTAGGATCTTGCTGCAACTTTTGAATGAGTGTCCATACATCTTTGTCCTTCTTCCATTCATCTCTTGCTTCGGTTATCCAATCTGGTTGGATAATAGAATGGCACAAAGCAATGCTTCCACCTCTTCATTCTTTCTTGAGAGTGCATCTGCAACAACATTAAGCTTTCCTTTTTTGTAGATTATTTCAAAGTCATAACCCAACATCTTTGTGACCCATTTTTGTTGCTCTTTTGATGATATTCTTTGTTCCAAAAAGTGTTTAAGACTATCATGATCATTTTTTACCTTGAATTTTCTTCCCATTAGGTAAGTTCGCCATTTCTTTAGTGCATGCATTATTGCTAACATTTCCTTCTCATAAATAGGTTTCTATAAATACTTTCCTTTGATTGGATGACTTTCAAAAGCAATGGGTCTTCCTTCCTGCTTTAAAACCGCACCAATTCCATTTCCTGAGGCATCACATTCCACAATAAAGGTTTTTGTGAAGTTCGGTGTAGCTAAGACCAGTGCTAGGCACATTGCCTCTTTAAGACGTTCAAAGGCCTTAGTTGCTTCAGAAGTCCATGAAAATGCATCTTTCTTCAATAATGTTGTTAGAGGTGCTTCTATTCTCCCATAATTCTTAACAAACTTGCGATAATACCCTGTTAACCCGAGAAATCCTCGCAACTGCTTTATGGTTGTGGGGACTTTCCTTTCCTTAATGGCTTTAATTTTGTTAGGGTCTACTTTAACACCCTCGTGAGATACAATATGACCCAGATATTCCACCTCTTGTACTCCAAAGAAACATTTGGATTTTTTTGCATATAATTGTTTCTCCCGCAATAGTTTGAGCACCCTGTCAACATGTTCAACATGATCCTTCCAAGACCTGCTGTAGATTAGTTTATCATCAAAAAATACTAGCACAAATTTTCTAAGGAAGGGTTTGAAAATGGAATTCATCAACCCTTGAAATGTAGAAGGTGCATTGGTAAGGCCAAAAGGCATGACCAAAAATTCATAATGACCCTCATGAGTTCGAAATGTTGTTTTTGGAATATCTTCGGTCTTCATTCTAATTTGATGATATCCTGAATGAAGATCCAACTTGGTAAAATAAATTTCTCCATGTAATTCATCCAATAATTCATCAATCACAGGAATGGGAAATTTGTCTTTAATGGTGAGCTTATTGAGCTCCCTATAATCCAGACATATTCGCGATGATCCATCCTTCTTGTGTACCAATACTACAGGAGCAGTGAAAGAACTTTGACTAGGTTGAATTATACCCTCCTCTAACATTTCTGCAATCATACGTTCAATTTCGCTCTTTTGGAAGTAAGGATATCTATAAGGCCTGATGTTTGGAAGAACACTTCCTGGAATCAAATGAATAGCATGATCATGATCATGAATAGGTGGGAGTCCTTTGGGAGTTTCAAACACCTTGGAATGATTGTCCAAGACTTGTTGGAGATCTGCAGAAATAGATGATTTTGATGTCAGAACTTCTAGTGAGCATAATTGTGCAATTATTCCTCGTTGTTCTTTCTTTAGAAGCTTTGTCATGACATTAGAGCTTATTATCCTTCCCTGCTTCCCTTCAATACCCCGTAATTCGACTTCCTTTCCTTCTGAAAAAAAATTCAAGAAAAGTTCTTGAAAATTAAAAGCTACTGTCCCCAAAGATTGTAACCATTGTACTCCTAGTACAACATCAGCACCTCCCATAGGAATGGAAATCATAGGACTAGTCAATAAATATTCCCCCATGGTTAGCTTGATATTATGGCATTTTCCAGAGCAATTTATAGTTCCTCCAGTTGCAACCATCACTTGACATTCTGGTGTTGGGTATAGGAAACAATTTAATTCCTTGGCTACCTTAAAATGAATAAAATTATGGGTGCTACCTAAATCAATCAACACTATTACATTTTTTCTCTTGATTTGTCCTTCTATATTGAGAGTTTGAGGAGTGGTAATTCTTGCCAGTGCATTACACGATATGGTCGGATTCATTTCTTCCTCTTCTATGGTTGGTTCCTGGTGTATATCCTATTCTTGTTCATTTTATTCTTCCTCTTCACAATCTATGTAAAATAATTTCTTCTCGGCACACTTATGACCTTTAGCGTATTTGCTATCACAACTGTAGCAAATCCCTTTTGCTCTTTTTTCTTCCAATTGTTGTGGTGTCAACCTTGTAGGTTGTGGAAATATAGACGTAGCAACACTTCCTTCTTTATAGAATATAGTGGTAGGCTTCCTTGTTGCCATTATTTTACATTCAACTTTTCTTGCCAACCTGAATGCCTTCTCCAATGAATCCGGTTCCAAAACACGAACTTCATGTTGGATGTTATCCTTTAAAGTGCCTATGAAGAGATCGATCCTATGTTCCTCTGGAATATCAGTTACCCTTATATTCAATTTTTTGGAAGTCCTCAATGTGCTGCCCCACTAAACCCTTTTGTTTGAGATTTATCAATTGGCTAAAGAAGGTGTTGCTCTTTGTATCCTCATAATGTGCTATCATTTCCTCCGTAAAAATTGACCAAGTGACAATTTTTTTACGAGAACAAAGCCATTGATACCATACAAATGTATTTTGTTCTAAATGTAAAGTTGTAATGCGTACCTTTTGTGTGTTTTGCACATTATGGAGATCAAAATATTGCTCCATTTGTAGTATCCATGTTACAGGATCCTTTCCATCAAACTTCCTCATATCCATTTTTGGAATATGGTGGTTCTTCCCACCAACATTAGAGTTTATGAAATCATGATTAACATTTATTTTGTTCTCGTCATGAGGTTCTTCTACTATCTTTTCACCATTAGGAAATATTTCTTGTATCAACTTTGCCAAACCTTCGATGTCTGTTTTTATATCATTCTTCATGTTTTCCATCTTAGCTTCCATGCCATCCATCTTCGCTTCCACACCTTTCTTCAAAACTTCCGTTTCATTTTTTGTTGCTCTTTGCGAGAGTGAAAGTTGTTGCACTTGCTCTTGTAATTTTGATAGATCATGTTGCAATTCTTCATCTTCATGAGTCATAGTAGAGCCTTCTAAAGGCTTAATGGGTGTTGAATTATTTTTACGGGGCATATTTTAGAACCAAATACTGATATCTATTCTACAATATGCCCTTGGAATCAATTAAAATTGATTCTTCAAACAAGACTTATGCAATTTGAAAAAAAAATACACACCTTTTTCTTGCTTTTGAGGAGCTCGATATTGAAATTGGATTATCTATGTGATTGAAGCACTTCAATATCAGAATTTTGGTACTGATGTATCACTCTAAATTATCTTTCGAATGCCACAGGTATGACTTGATTTGGATTCTCCCAGACAAAGTTGTGTCGAATCTCCCACAATGACCTAATTATGGACTGGTTCAGTAGAGCGAACTTGTATGAATTGCCACGTATCACTGTTTCATCCTTTGTCTCTTAAATTGATAGCAAAGAAACTAAAGTATGTGTACTTGCGACCAACTTTTACAAAACTCCAATCCGATGCCCAGAGAGAGAGTTATTGAACTTTTCCCACGATCACCTCTTTGAGATGCAATTTAGGAGCTTGAAAAAGCACTACCTTCCATAGATCATATCTCCCAAAATTTTGCAAACCAAGTTCTAAAATTTTTTGAATAATTTCCTCAGGATTTTAGATTCACACCATACGAATTTCAGATTCTGAACCTTCGTAGAAAAAAAGCTATAGCACAAATTCCACGATGACCTGTTTAGGAGCCTAAAAACAGACCTAACTTCCACAGATCATATCTCCGAAAATGTTGTGAACCAAGCTCTGAAATTTTAATAAAATATTCCTCATGATTTCAGCTTCGCACCCTAAATATTTCAGCTTCTGATACTTTGTAGAAAAAAAATTATAGCGAAAATTCCACGATGACCTGTTTGGAGCAGCGAAACCCTAGAATCCAAAGCTCTGATACCAAATGTTGTGTAACCAGCTCCAAAAAGAGAAGAAAAGAGATATCAACGCCTTATAAATGAGCCACTTCGAGGGGGAAACCTCCAATACATTACATAAATGAACAATTCTTGGATGATACAATTTACAAACCCTCCTTTCTATATATAGGAGTCCATGGGGCCATAATGTAATCCTAGTGGGCCACAATGTAATCCTAGCCGACCTAACAATAATAATTTAAGGGCACAATAATAATAAAATGGGGGTTACAAGGGTACAATAATAACAATAAGGGGGTTACACTAACAACAATAAGGGACTATACTAGTAATATAGGGACCTGACATACGTAGGTGTCTGCTACTTCTCCTGTATCTTGGCTATCAGAATCGGGGAATTTTCAATCACATGATCCAGCTGTCTATAGTATCTGCAGGATTGTCTTACAGGGTTTGTGAAAACCCTTGCAAAGTGCCCTATTTCTCCACAATTATAGTAAATCAGTTGTCATCTCCCCCTTCCTATGCTTCCACCTCAGCCTCCTCCCCTTCCCCTAGATGGGGAGCCAACTATGCCCAAGGGGAATCTTGGAGAGGATGGATCTAATTGTACCCTATGTAGATTTACTCGACCTATCATCAGGTGATACGTTCGACAATTCTGTTCATCATGGCCTATAGATCTGCAGAACGTACACCATTGTTGCTTTATTTCTGGGACATATGCGACAAGGCAGGGGCAGTGGTTGGTATCATGAAACCCAGCAACGCAACAATCATCGCACCAAAGCACTAGTCCACTTGGTCCTGTACCTTCCCTAGGGTGCAACGGACTAGGTTGTCCAGCCTGTATGTAGTCTGCTAGTAGAGGACAATTATCCTTGGTGTTTCTATTCACCCTGCATCATATGCACAATATTTCAGGGCTAGCCTCTATTCCTCTCTCCTTCTGTAGATTCTAGATCTCCATGTGCATTGCCTCTAGCTGGCCTTATATCTGTTGTACTCCTAACTAGGTATCATCTCTTGGCATAGCTTCTAGCTTCATCACAATTTCTAGTGCCTTTTCCTACGATTGACTGGCTTGATGTCCCATTGGCACATGTAGGTGGGGCAAGAGCGTAGCAATGAACCATTCCATGTGTTTTCTATCATCATATAGGAATCCTCCTTCTCTAATTACCTTCTTTAATCGTTGGTAAGCCTCCCATACGGACTTGGATGGTCCTTTCTTGAAATACTTCAGATCATTCACTATATGTGAGTAGGACTTGGGCTTCTTGAACTACTGTTTCAAGGCATTTTTAATCTCGTCAATGGTTGCATTCACATGCTGGTCGATGTATCCCATATACCAGTCCAAGGTTCTTCCTTCAAAGGCAAGGGATAGTTGTGCTCTTTTCACCGCATCACTAGCTACATTCTGTGTAGTCCATATCGATCCTGCAACAAACCAGAACCAATCCATATCTTCATCTCCTAAGCCATTGAAGGTGGGTAGCTTCATGTGTGAGGCCATATCGTCTTCTAGTGGTGGGGGTGGTGAGTTCTTACCCCTACGAGGGTTCGAAGGTGGCGTAGACGGAGAGCTTTGTGCGGTAGAGTTTCTTACTAGACTGTATATAGATCGATCTCCTTCTTGATTAGTTTTGTAGTATTTACCACTATGCGTTGTACCCTCATTTTGATTTGAGCTAATTTACTCTGTATGACTACACAGAATGCTCTTTTCGCACAATAAGATCTTAATCAGTAGTCGTAGAGTTTTTAGAAACTTACCAGGGAAATCCTTGAAGAACCTTCATTCTGCTTCGGAGTAGGACACCAATTGATCAATTTCAAATTCTGTCACAAACCCTCCTATAACACTATCCACCGAGTGATCTACCGTGCGAGTGATGGTGTTATTAGTCTCTTCTTATTGCTGAATCAGCTCTGGGGCCCACTGTGTGACCCGGTTTTTCTTCCAACACTTCTAGAAATCTATGAGCCTTATGAGCCACTCTTGAAGCTCGATCAAAAATGTCACAAAGAAAATTTCGTAAATCTTTATAAAAATATACTTATTCTTCCACTCTTCCATCATCAACCTTGTGTTGCAATTCTCTTTTATCACAAATTCCTGAATTTGTTTTTCGAACCACTCTTCAATTTATTTCTTCTTAGGTTTCCAATATTCTCTTGGCATTACACGATCTCTCTCTCAAAATTCTCCCGGTCCTGGCAACGGAACCATTTTTTGGCTCGAGGGGTCCTGACCCAGGTTTGAAGGTTAAGGTTTGCCAACAAACCCCTATACTACTGGCCCTTTCGGCAGTGACCTACTTGTGTAGGCGAAAGTTTCACCCGAAGCAGTATGGGAGTGTGCTAGAACAAGGTTTCCGCACCCTAAGAGAGAGTAGGTAAGTCAAGTAGAGCTGCGTTTCCAACTTATCAAGCTATGTGTTTAACAGATCTAGGTGTAGGCTTATATGACAAAGCTTAGATCTATTGATTACCTTCACATCCACGTGCGTAATACCGATCTATCAGTACAGTAACTATAATCGCAATAATTAACAGATCATAGATTCATATAACATAAACAAGGATACTTTCGCAGCTATCAAACAGATATTATCACAGCTTAATCATACAACCCAAGTTTGCATAACTATAACAGAACAGATCCAAATCTCATCCGATATCAACAGTACTTCACATATATATTAATACGATAATATCCTTACAACCCAAAATACCGCCTGCGCACACAGCTAGCAAGGTCCACACGCAGCAGGACGGAGGAGCTCCACACACACAGCCAACAGGAATCCTTCCTCAAACAACTCAACAACAGATCTAACAATTTGCAACTATCATCAATATTTATTCTTTCCTCTGCCTATGACTCAAAAAGGTTTACCTATATATACTGATTTAGCCTATGCATCCAATGGTCCACAAACTGTGGTTTTTGGACTCTTGGTTTACACTTGACCTGTTACAATGAATTATGGGCTCTGACCCACCCCAAAAACCCTGTGTTAGCCTACTTAAGACCAAAATATACAATATTTATACAAAATTCGCAACTTTTAGAGGACCTTGTTCCAACAAGATGCTACAACTTAAACCTGATCCCAAAGTTGCTCCTTTGTTAATAGAAGCATTCACAAAGTTGTACATTGGCCTAGACTATCCCAAAAGGTTTAAGATTTTCCAAGTGTTTATGCCATTACATGTTGAAATTCCACAAATAAATCCTCCATATTCTACTTAAAAATTTCCAGAAGGGTCAAGGAATGTCATATCCATGTTGTCATTTATCTTAGGATAGTTTACAGATGAGCATACTGATGAGTCAATCCTAGTTTTCCTATTTGCCTTTGCACCAGGACAGCCTCCTTCTGTCATTTTCAATTATGCTGAATACATAGTTGATAATATCCATGATGAGCTTATCAAATTGCTAGCTGAAGGAGTATTTAGATATACATCCTTTATTTTCCATATGTTCTAATACTTCCAAGAAAAAAAGTTCCCTATAACCCTCTAGAAGCTTGATATAGAAGATAATCCACTTTCAGTCATCTTTTGGACTTCTCTGATCATAAATGAGTCCACAGAGTTCAGTTATGCAGAGCTTACAAATTAATTTATTCATCCATTGGTAAATAGGATAACCAATACAGTACAACCAAGGATCAGTGATGAAATGAAGAAAGTTCTATAGCTATCATTGCACAATAGAACTAGAGATTGATATTGATATGAGAAACATAAATAAATCAGAGATTTTGGGTCAAATATTTTACCTTATAAACTACCTAAGTATGTACCAATGAGAGTCTTTGCGTTTGACTATATCAGGCAAATCCTAAATTTTGATTCTATCAACTTTCTAGCAGCCAAAAAGAAGACCCAATTTAAGTTGAAGAATCAAGTGGGACCTTTTATTTGTAATCATAGAGATTCAGGAACAGAGGCAACCAAATAGTTACTTGAGTACATATTTGAAGAAAATTGCTTCTCATGGAACTATGATCCACAAGGAATACTAAGAAAAATGACGGTTAAGTGCAAACTAACACCTTATATTCATGAGGAAAAACCAGAGATTGAGGATTATGTCAATCAAATGAAGTGGCTAGAAAATACCTTGGTAGAAGTAGTTAAACAAGGTGATACTAGTCACACCTTGCAAACTGCAAATCAAGGAGAGAAAGATACTAAAAGAGGTAGTGAAGAAGGTACCTACACTGCTGAGACAAAAATTGAAAATAGGTTTAAACTTAGATACAATAAAAAGCCTAAGATAAATCTAGTTGATAAAGGAAAAGTGACTATAGAAGTAGAAGATACAGGTATTCTAGTGAAAAATACAAATGCTGCTACAATCATTACAAATGAACCAATCATGAGATTTTAAATGAAATAAATCCTTATAATTCAAACACTCAGATCATAGAGAAACAATAGAGTATGGAGGCATCCTCCTCACAACCAGCAGAAGAGAAAGATCTTGACATCAGAGAAAAATATAAGCATATTAAGATAAATAATGAATAAATTAAGAATGGGATTTATTGTCAGTATTTGAAGCAAACACCAGGCATTCAGAATAGACTTCTATCAACTCTTGATTATTCAAATAAGAATTTGATTATGCCAGTGCTTTGACCAATAGTTAAGACTCCCAAGAAAATTTCAAATTACAAGAAATTTGACCTTGAAGTGCCAACAAAAATTATTAATGCACTAGATCAAATTGAATTTCATAGGAAAACTTCTAAGATGTTATATTCTACCATAAATACAAAGGCTATGAGTGTCCAAAAGCTTCAGAATACAATAATAAACATGAGAGATCAAATTAAGGTTGACAAGGCTTCCTCATACGCTAAATATCTTAGGATTAAGTCTCTAAAAGAGTTGGTTATCCAAGTAGGATATGATCCTGCAAATGTCAAATCTACAGAAGAGTTAGTGAAGAAAAATAATGTTGATATTGTAGCATTGAGGAAACAACTCAAGCTTCCACCAGATGAACATCCACAAGCCAAAGAAATTGTACAAGAATAAAGTCAAAGGGATGATATGATGAACATAATTTTATAGTTAACAGTATAGATAAAAGAGATGGAAATCGAAATGGACAAGCTTGTCAATGAAAAAGAAATTACAAAACCACACAAAGCTCCTACAATAATTCCCATGGTTACTACAGCTATGCCTTCAACTTTGGCAGAATAGTTGGCACCAAAAGTACCACTAGCTAATGTAGTTCTAGTATCCTCATCCACTACTTTAGCCACAGAATCCTCTACTACAGCAGCTCAACATTCTGATGAGGCTAGTAAACTAGCAAAAGCCATGGAAGAAATGTCACCTCAAACCAATGAGATCAACAGATTTAAGAAGGTCATTGAAAATCTTGAAGATAAAAAGAAACTAGCCCAAATCAATGCCAAAACTCATGAACAAATGGCTAATAGGTTAAATGTGGAATTAAAGAATCTACAAAAATATTTGATCTTGAAAGAGCCAATGTCTTATGTAAAGAATCACTTATGCATTGGGGGAATTTTGAGGTCTAAAATGGGCCTCCTAAGGAAAATTTACAATAAAAATTCACTTTATGAAAACCAATCACATTTTAGGAGATGACGTCATCCCTAATGGTTGAGGTGGCATTTCTTGAGTTAAAATTACTTACTTGTCACATTCTCAATGGTGGATAAAAAATCATGGTTAACCATGGTAGTGCTCTAAGTACTTTTAAAGTCAAAGTAAAGTACTCATAATAAATGTCATTTCACACTTTTTGAATATAAATATATTATTGTCATTTCATATTTCTTGAAAGAAACAATGCATATCCATATGCATTTATTATATTATATTATATTATTTTTATATAGTATATTAATTACATGTTATTATACCATTTAAATAATATAAATTTTAATTAATAGTATATAATATAATTAAGAATTTATAAATTTATATTTATATTTTATTTTAATTTATTTATGTACAAAGGACAAATGCATTAGTTGTTCAATGATAATGACTTTTTCTTGAAAAGTTCATTCTTATTTATAGTCACATCAATACAATTTTTTTTATTAATTTTATTTTGGTACAACTTTTGAATTGAATTTAACTATGGTTACATCGATTGTAGTGCAAAAAGTGAATTGCAAATTCATAAATATTATTTTATTGGTTTAAATATTATTTTATTATTTCCTTAGGAGGCCCATTTTAGACCTCAAAATTCCCCTAATGGGAGTAAAATCATTGAAGCCATCAATGATGTTTGGCCATCAATTCAGGTAATCTATGAGTAGAGAGATTTACTGAAGGCAGCACAAGAAGAGATTAGGAAAACAAAAGATGAGATAGGTGCCAAACCTGAGCAGGCCCTAGAACTAATCAAATTTCTTAACAGCAAGAACAAACAAGAGTTCGAATAAATTGAAATTACTGATAGGAGAGAGACAATCCTTGAAATAAGGAAAGTTATTTCAAAGAAGAATATGATGAAGAAACTTGAAGAAAAGTGTGCCAACATGAACATAGCCATAACCAAGTCTCTGGTTAAATTTGAAAATTTTAGGCAAAGAGGTTTTCCTAAAATTCTAGTCATTAATGATAAACTCATGCCCTAGGAGGACTACAACAAGAAAATTAGAGATCATGAAAAGAAGCAAGTAAACAGGAAAAATGGACAAGGAATTCCTATAGGGAAGGTCTTACACAGAAGTTTTGAAAACTCGTTTTATGTACAACATGAGATAAAACACTTGTTTATCATAAAACCAACATTTTCCAGATACACTGAGGTAGATGAGAACTTTAGGAAGCTAAAAAAGATAAAAATTCCTGATGATGAATCTTGGGAATCACTCACTGACTTTTTGTAAAATTCAAAATGCAGAGAGAAAGACTAAAATAGTTTACTGATTTTTTGCAGTCTAAACAAAATTTTACAGTAGTAAGACAATTTTGACAGGGTTTAAAGAGTATCAGAGTCAAAGATTATAAGATAGAGAAAATAATATTTCAAAACAGATTTAAAATATCTTTGCCAGCAAATAGGACAATAAGGAAGCCAGTTGCACCCATTCCAAAATAGTTTTCTATTTTATTTGGATAAATAGGACAACTTGCTGATTTGTTAAGCAGCTGTCACTATTTTTTTGTAAAAGATATTTTATTTTTTCTTAGATAATTCCTAGAAGCATTCTAGGATATTTTGTAAACATTTTTGTGTATACACTTCATCTTTTGAAGTATTATTGTGGAATAAATTGCTGAAGATTTCTATAGTCAATATTTCTCTACTTGAAGGCTTTTTGTTGCAAGTTCGAGTAGCAGACTAGATCAAATCATCTAGTATCATATTTCAGGATTCATGTGATGAGCTATTGAAGTGAAGTACTTTCAAATTGTCATTGTTTATCTTCTCATGTTTTCATGCATCCATTATGTATTCTAAATTTGGATGATAAAACAAGAGTATTATTTCAGAATTTGTTAAAAGCACCTTGTCTTTACTATTTATCATTTCTATGTTTTCTGTTGATTTCTAGAGTAGTGAACCCTTAATTGCTCCCTCTTTCGAATGACCTATGTCTACTCCTTATCCAGATCGAAGAAACCTTCATTGCTCTTTATCCCGATCAAACCACTTCACTAAATAGACTTCCAAGATCTTCAATGACTTGTCTATCTTGCCCTAAAAATATTTGACTTTTTAACCTTGATCCTAGTTCTGTCTACTTGAATTTTGACTCCTTAGCCCAATGGACAAACAAATCTATCACTATCAATCTCACTAAGTGATTTGTTCTCACCAAACCAAACAAAAGCAAACCAAACCAAATCAAAACCAATTTGCACAATTATAACTAGCCCAATACCTTATAATCAAAACAAAGTTAAATCTTAAAGAGAGAGCCCTCTCTGAACCCTAGGGAGGCTAGATCCTAGAGTTTAAAATTAGGTTTGTGGTTACCTCTAATTTTCTTAAACTATAAACTAAAATCTCACAACTTGATAATTATTAGAGTGATAACATACTGGTGACTCCATTGGGGACTTAACCAATTCTCAATCTTAAATAGGTCTTAAAGCAAATCATTTTCATCATCCTTTCACCTTAAGACTGTTTTTAAAGTTGTGAGTATAAAAATTTGTAATTCTGGCTTTTAGAAAAATTTACTATACCAGGTCTAACTCGGATGCTAATACTATTGTTATAGTAGACAATCCGGACAGAATTGGGAAAAGGAATAAACAAGTAGAATATTTAGGTGCAAAAATTTCCTTAGATAGAGCCAATTCATTACCAAAAGAGTTAGTGAGTTACAAGACATAGAGTTTGTCCTGAATTTTGAACATTTCTTATTCAGAAGTAAATCAGAAACTGATTTAAAAACTATTGTTATAGATCCAGTTTTCATTTCATTCCTTGAGACAAAGCAGGAAAATATTTCAGCAAATTCTAAATTAAATAAATTTAAAGCTCAAGATAAACTTGAAGAGATAAATGCTACTATTCTTAAGGAAATAGATGAAGCTATTTAATTAGCTCAATTGTTGGCATATACATCTAAACCTTCTATTTCTCATTTAGATACCACTACATCGTCTATAATTTCTACTACCATCCAATCTACGGATCCATTTATCCCTAAATAGACCTTACAACCTAAAATACTATTTCCATCATCTCCCACATCAACTCATCCACAGCTTACCTTCTACTATTTCAAACACATCATTCTCATTTCCTAGTAGTTCCTTGTATATCCTAATTTCATCTCCTAGCACCTCCACTTCATCATTTAGTTCATCCACCATTTTTTCTAGTACACCATCTTATAATCCAGTTTCATCAGCTACTTCTTTAACTATATCAGCTAGTACTTCCAGTTCAGCCCCAAGAACTTCTACTCTACCTCCTAGCCAAGCTAGAATTCAAGCTATGGCTGCTAGGTATGCTCCTCTAATCCTTCCAGGATAGTTACATGGCATGCCTCAGGATTACCAAACTAAGATACCCCAATTTTATGCTACTACAGAGTACACTGCTCAACAACAAATTACTTTGAGCTCCATGAAATAGAGGATTCTGATGTACAAATGAGACTCTTTGCACAAACATTAACAAAGTCAATTAAAAAATGGTTTAAAGGTATTAATGCTGGTAGTATAGCTGATTTATCTATCTTTCATAGAGTATTTTTGAGTAAATGGAAAAAGATGAAAAATCCACTCCAAATACTCTCTCAATTTGATGCAATGAAAATAGGTCCTAATGAATCAGTCCAAGACTAGTGCACTAAATATAACAGTGTTTATAACTCAATCCCGACTAATATCAAACCCACTCCTGATTCTATCCTACTCAAATTCCCTGATGGATTCTACATAGACATGGCATATCAGTTGAGGGAGAGAAATGCTGAAAATTTAGAAAGAATGAAAACAGATGTTGTTTGTGTAGAAGTACATAGTTTAGCTAGAAAAGCTAGATTAAGGAATGAGAGGAGAGTAACCATAAAAGAAGAAACCTATAGTTCAGATGGAAAAAGAGATCAATTAGCAAAGAATTTAGAGATAATGATTGATATAGTAGACAACATAGAAAGGAGACCTCGATGGGATAATCAACAACAAATTAGAAATCCAACTTCAGGAAAAATACAAATTGAGGAAAATCAAAAGAATCAGCCCTTGATCAGACAATAAGACCCCCGTTTCAAGAGAACTATGCTGAAAGTTCTAAAAATAATGATGATGATGAGGATACCATAAATCTAATGGGAATAGATGATAATAACACTATATTTATCACATAAGAACATCAAGATTTATTTTAAATCCAACAACTTCAATTAGATTCAGGTGAATCATTCGACTACAAACAAGGTTATGATTTTGCCATAAACGAAGTACATAAGAAATATAACCTTAGGAGCAAGAAAAACACCGAACCTTCTACTAAGAAAACTACACAAATTGAAAATAAGAAAACAGTAGAAGCCCCAACAACAAAAGTTCTGCAAATTCTCCCTAGGGAAAAAAAGGAAAAAATCTAATTCATCCCAAAAAAATTCCAGCTCTAATATTTCACCAAGTCCTAAACTTTTTGACATAACAGATGAAGTTGATCAAACAGCAAGTGATTCAAAAAAATATGTTGGTGTAAAAACACATAATTCTACTAAAAACTCAAACTTACAGTCCAAAACATCCACTGCTGATCCAAAATCAGCAGATCCAAAAGCTGCCACTGCAAAAACAACTTCTGACAATTCTAAATCTGAAAAAACATCTACTACTTCTCAAACCACTCCTAAAAATAAAACTAGGAACAATAAAACACAAGAAACTCAAACAAAAAATGAAAATATAACTATAGAAAAACAAGATAAACCCACTCAAACAACAATTACTAAGGAAGAGTTAATTCAAATTAGTAAATCACAACTTTCATTCAATATACAAAATGAAATTGCAAAGTTAAAAATACCAATTCCTTTGATAGAATTGGTAAAACATGATTTGTATAAATCAACTATCACTGAAACATTAAACATGAATGATGGAGAAGACTCTGTAAACTTAAATGATGATCAACCATAGTTGATTTTTGGCCCTGATGTAAATGGAAAGCATCAAGATGGATCAGTTCCTCCATTTTACATCAGTTTAACTATTCATGACCAAATTTAACACAATACAATGTTAGATTCAGGGGCTTCTCACAATCTGATGCCAAAAGAAATAATGGAAACCCTAAAATTAGACATTACAAGGCCTTACAAAGATTTATTTTCATTTGATTCAAGCAAAGTTAAATGCCTAGGTTTGATTAAAGATTTGTGTGTTACATTAGTTTAATATCCTGGTAAGAGTATACTCATGGACATTGTAGTAGATGATATCCCACCCAAATATGGAATGTTATTATCTCACTCATGGGGAGAAAAATTACAGGGATCTCTACAATTGGACATGTCATATGCTACTATATCATTTTTTGGTCAACCAAAGAAACCCTATAGGGAAAAATTGATGAAATATATGGTGGGTAGTGCAGAAAGATCAATAAATTACCCAATTTACACTACACCTACTGACCTAGATTCATTCATATTATGTAACTCTGAAACTGATAATGAAATCAAAACTGAACTAAAGGAGAAAAAGAAAACACAAAACAATGACAATATCTTTCATGAATCTTTATGGCATTTAGATTTTGATGGATTAATAAACAAACTAGGAGTAGGAGCAGGAGTTTGGATAAATAATATTGAAAATAATCATGCAAAAGGCCATGCTTTCATACTGAATTTTAAATGCACCAACAATATGGTTGTTTATGAAGCCCTCATTTTAGGACTCCAAATTATTAAAACTTAGGAGGCAAAATAATAGCAATAATGGGAGGCTCAGAGTTGATTGTAAAACAAATTAATGGAGAATATTCTGTTTACAATACTAGATTAGGCCGATATAGAGAAACTGTATTAGATTTGATAGATGACTTGCTGGAATGTAATTTTTCTGCAATCCCAAGAAAGCAAAACATACAGGCACACTCCTTAGTAACTTTTTCTAGTACCTGTAATTTAACCTTTCAGCGCAATCATAAGTATAATGCATAAGTAAAACACAGACCAATAATTCCAGACAACCTCAAATATTGGCAAATTTTCTCACAAGACTAACATATTTACCATTTTATCAATAATGAACGTGAATTTTAGAATTGTAAAATAGATACAGATTGTACCATAGATCAAGATTTAGATAGTGAAATTGATTTAGAAAAGTTTTCTAGACCTACTAAATTCAGTCAATTAGATACAGATAACTTATAGAGAGTAGAAATGGATGAGATAATTGATGAAGAATCTGATATATTAAATCTCAAAGATAATTTCTTACCAAAGTTTTCAACTCCTTTAAAAGATTTATTTGACTCAAATGATGTTGCTAAAAAACCCAAAATGGAGCCACTTAGATCTAATATTGAGGAATGTAAAATTGGCACGTAGCTAAAACCCAAAATGATCAAACTTTCCAGAGCCTTACCTCAACAAGAAAAATAAAAATATATTTCTCTTTTTAAGAAATTTCAAGATGTTTTTGCTTGGAGTTATGAGGACCTAAAATCCTATGACACCAACATATTTCAACTTAAAATCCCTATAAAAGAATACCAAAAGCCTTTTAAACAAAAGTTAAGAAGGATCAACCCTATTTTGATGCCTTAGATTGAAAAAGAGGTAAAAAGAATGTACGATGCACACATAATTGCACCAATCAGATATTCTGATAGGGTTTCTAATTTACTTCCAACCAAAAAAAAGACAGGAGAGATTAGATTATGTGTTTATCTTAGGAATCTAAACAACGTATCCTTAAAATATAATTATCATTTACCAAAGATGGATCACATTTTACAAAGGGTAGTTGGTTCTTCTCAGATTTCACTTTTAAATGGATTCTTAGGATACAACTAAATTTTAGTCCAACGAGAGGATCAAGCCAAAACAAATTTTACTACTCCTTGGGGAACTTTTATGTACGTAAAAATGCCTTTTGGTTTAATGAATGCATGGGATACCTTTCAAAGAGCTATCGATATAGCCTTTACAAAAGAAAGTCATGAATTCTTGGTGATTTACTTAGATGACATTACTGTATTTTCTAAGACTGATTATGAACACTTGGATCATCTTAGACAAGTCTTTATTAAATGAAGAAAATTTTGCATCTCATTAAAACCTAAGAAAACATTATTTGGATTAGAAGAAGGTAAGTTACTAAGACACATAATATCTAAGGAAGGAATTAGAATAGACCCTGCTAGAATAGAAGCAATTCTTAACATCAGTCCTCCAAGAAACATAAAAGAATTACAAACCTTTCTAGGTAAAATTAAATTTTTAAGAAGATTCATATCCAATTTAGCTGAAATAATTAGAGAACTAAATAATATGCTGAAAAAAATTCAGTTCTTAAATGGACTATTCAGGCCAAACAATCATTTGAATCCATCAAAACGGCCTTAACAAAAACCCCAGTCCTTATAAGTCATGACTTCAAAAAGGATTTCATCATTTTTTAATTTGCTTCAAATCACACCATTGCTGTAGTTTTAGTGCAGAAAAATGACCAGGGTTATGAACAACCCATAGCTTTATTTAGAAAAACACTTAGAGATGCCACTTTGTAATATAATATCATGGAGAAACAGGCCATAGCTTTGGTAAATTCCATTAAAGATTTTAGAGTGTACATTCTCTATTCTCACATCATTTCGTATGTCCCAAATGCAATAGTAAAATATGTTCTAACTCAGGATGGTCCTGATGGTAGAAGAGGTAAGTGGATTGTCACAATTTCAGAATATGAAATAGAGATAAAACCCACAAAACTAATAAAAGGTCAAGGATTAGCCAAAATCATGGATGAATCTAATTGTCATGCCCTATACATAAATTTTGTTGCCCAATATGGCAAATCTAGAGATCAGTGAAGCCTTTTTAAACTCACCATGGTATGCAGATATCATATTTGTATTAATAAACTTACAAGCTCCTCCTAGATTGTCAAGAATAAAAGCTAGATTCTTAAAGCTAAAGGCAGTAATATTTTATATATTAGACAATGCACTTTTTTGGAAAGATCATAGTGGGATTTTATTAAATTGTTTGTTAAAAGAAGAAGTTGAAAAAGTATTAGAAGAATTTCATGCATGTGACTATGGAGGACATCTCTACTAGAAGACTACTGCAGACAAAATCCAAAGAGCTGGTTTTTACTAGCCTACTTTGTTTGTAGATGTTAAAAGGTATGTGAACTCCTGTCACAAGTGTCAAATATTTGAGGGTAAGAAAAAAATTTTACCCCTACTCTTAAAACCCATCTCAACAGAAATTCCATTTCAACAATGGGGTCTTGACTTCATTCGTGAAATTCACCCCCCATCATCAGCCCAACAAAAGTGGATTCTAACAACCACTGAATATGTTACCAAGTGGATTGAAGCCATACCCTCTAGGCAAGCCACATATAATATCATTATCTCCTTTTTAGAAAGAAACACACTTTCAAGATTTGAATGTCCCCAAAAGATATTTCCTACAATGCAGCGGCATTCAAATCTAAAAATATGATTAAATTTTTCCATAAATATCACATTACCCTAGGCCATTCTATTGCATATTACCCACAAAGTAATGGTCTTGCTGAATCTTAAAATAAGTTCCTTGTAAACATCATCAACTAAAAGATAACAAAAAGACTTGGAACAAGAAGTTAGTCAATGCCTTATGGGAATATAGACTTACAACCAAAAAATCTATTGGTACATCCCCTTACCAGCTTGTCTATGGAATGGATGTTGTTTTTCCATCTTCCTTAGGAGTACCAGTAATGAAGAAAATCCAAGAATTACAAGTTGAGGCAAATGACATTAAAAAAAGGATTAACCAAACCATTCACTTGTAGAAAACAAGAGAAGAGGTTTATATTAAGTCTCAACTTATCCAGGATAAGATAAATATTTTTTTTGACAAAAAGAGTAAAGAAGATGATTTCTACATTAGATACAAAGTATTAAAATGGGATTGAAGAAGAGAAGAGAAACGTAAACATAGAAAATTTGATTTTCTATGGAAAGGATCTTATGTTATTTATGGTTACAGAGGTAACAATGCTTTCTTTCTGAAAGAAATGGATGGATCATATATGCTATATGAACAAGTAAATGAAAAAATGTTGAAGCACTACTACTCCTCAGAGATAAAAAATAGTTACTTTTATTAACTTTGACCATTGTATATATGAATTGAATATTTTATATTAGATTGGATGTTTTCCTAACAAAGTTGAAGCCCAAAGAGAAGGGCCTAAGCTTTGAGAGGGAAAATATCATAAGTATGAATAATTGAAGAGATCAGAAGACACTTATAGGGTCATCACAGTCAAAATTCAAAGGCTACTCGTCTTAAAGTTCTTTACATTTCACTAGGAAATGCCATCCCCATGTGGAGCCACTGTTAGTGTCCTATCATAATAGGGTTCATAATTTTTGAATTGAATTTGATAGTCTTGTAAATATGTACATACCTTGCTTTCTGCAAGTTGTTTTCCCATATTTGAAAATAATAAAAAATGAAAAGAGGGTAAAAGTCCTAAAAGAAAGATCAAAGGACTTAGAAAAGAAAAGATAAAAAATAATAAAAAATGGACCCCAAAATAAAAAAAGAGAAGAATAAGAGATGAAAGTGAGCAAGTCAAAATGCCACTAATTTTTACTTTTACTGCAAGAATAATGATTATGTGCAGATTTTCAATAATGTTATAATTCGTGATCAGTTAAATAGTTTAATATTAACTTTTCATGCTTTGAATTTCATGTTTTAGATAGAGAATAAAGATATGTCAAATAGTTTAAACTTGACAAAGCAGTAGATATTTAGAGAATAAATTAAGAGCTCAACAGTTTAATCTGAGCCCTCGGATGAAATAAGGTTAAACTTAGATATATTTATGCTTTAAAATAAAAATGGATTTAGGGTTTCAAGCTTAAATGCACCTATGCAAATGAAGTGAAAATGTTTGAATAATGATGGGCAGGTAAAAGCAGTTGTGCAAAGCATGTAATAAAGCATCATCAGGAAAGTTACTAATTTCCCCTCCCCCACAAAGATCCAGTATTCTAAACCTTTAATTAAAGAGGCTCAGATCTTTTCTCTAACTTCTGTTGGGACTGGACCCAAGGCTTACTAATTGATTGGTTAAAAATATTTTATTCCCTACATGAAAACCCATTTCATCAGCATATTCCCCCTTTTCTGAAAAATACAAAGCCTTTTCCTAAGTAAAACACCTCTTTTTCTTAGAAAAAGTAAAATCCCTCTTAATTAATTTCATTTCATCCAAAAACACTCAAAAACCCACAAAATATATTTTATCCTAATTTTATGTGTAAAAATAAAAAATGGGATCATTTCTATGCTAAATGCCTATTTTACACACTTTATTTAGTTTATTTCTATGTATTTTAATTCATTTCATCTCATTTCATATTAATCTATAAAATAATGTATTAAAACCTTATAATACCCCTTCCCATATATATTAATTAATTTCTTTATATAAATATCCCAAAAAAACCCATTTTTTAAGGTTAACCTATGGTCTTATATTCCCCATGTGTCGAAATAAACACTCGCCCAATCCCCATAGGTTAAACATATATTATATATTAATCCCATCCCCAATGGTTTTAAAACACACATAAATGTTTTATTTACCATATAATATATGCCGCACCAATCAAAATAATACAATGTCAAAACTATCCCGCCATAGCATCATAAAGCATTGATTTTATATTGAAAAAAACAAAGGTTTTCGATATTAAAATCTATCCTTCTGCATAATAAAGCTCGGATCCCACATCCTAATGCCAAGAAACTTCTAAACTCAATCGCAGCTGTTCGCACCTCGATTCCCTGATCCAACGACCTCAAAGGCATATCACATTTTAAAATGTGCCATCTAAACCCATTTTAGCATTTGTGAAATGAGTGGTTTAGCCCCCTTCTCTCTCCTCCACACAGCATCATCTTACTCGATCTCATTCAATCCAACCAAAACAGCTTACTTCCCAAACTCCCTCGATAACCACCTCTGGTTTTCCTCCTTTGAAGTCGAAATTGCCCTCTGTTTATGATATGACTGCCATTAAATGTAGGCTCTTGAAACCTAAAACATTATATAAACCTTCCATATGCACTGTCAAAATCCCTTCTTTGCATTCTTTCTAAGAGTTTATCATTCTAAAAGGAATTTCCAAGGAATTAATCCCACTAAAGATCATTTAACCAAAGAAAAACCCTGTAGTTGCCCAAAAAGAATGAATTCCCTGCGAAAAATTTGAGAAAACCCCAATTTCAATATTGCATACGGTTTTAAAGAAAAAATTGAATTTATTTATGCTTTGCAGACCTCATAAGACTCTGAATTTGCCCAGAAATAATTTGGAGGTAAATCCAACCCTTATGGGCCAAATTTTAACCAATTTTACTCCCGTTTATCTGAAAAAAGCAGAAGAAACCCTTGTTTGTTATCTCTAAACCTGTAAAAGGGTATGAAGAGAATTTGAAAGCCAAATTTGAAGTATTAAATTCAAAATAAAACCAAGTTGTGCCTATTTTTCATCTAAGAACCTTTGTGAAAGTCAAAAACACTTCTGTAAACGATTTAATGTTACAGAAGAGTTCAAAAAGCCAAAATACAGAGTTTTCAATTATCCAGAAAGCCTAAAAATGTCAAAATCAAATCCAACTATGTCCTCCAAGACTAAAGTTATTGTAAATCCTCTACAACCTCTTGTTGTAGACATTGAACATACACATTTAGTAGATTTGGATTATAAAATGGCAGATCCAATAGTAGAATTCAATATATTAGACCTCCACTGCTGGAGTCATGAAAATAAATTGGATAAAGTCAAAGAAGTCCAAATTTGGGAGTCAAACCTACCCAAATATGTTGTCCCACTCACTCATCAATGCCGAGAGGTTATTAGGTTGTGTAAGACCTATTATTCACCTAAAAAAAGAGCAATGGTAAATGTAAATAAAGAAGTATTGTTTACAGTTACTGATGAGTCAATAAACCAGATGCTACAACTTAACCTTGATCCCAAAGTTGTTCCTTTGTCAATAAAAGCACTCACAAAGTTGTACATTGGCCTGGACTTTCCCAAAAGGTTTCAGATTTTCCAAGTTTTCATGCCATTACATGTTGAAATTCCACAAATCAATCCTCCATATTCTACCTCAAAATTTCGAGAAGGGTCAAGGCATGTCATATCCATGTTGTCATTTATCTTAAGATAGTTTACAAATGAGCATACATATGAGTCAATCCTAGGTTTCCTATCTACCTTTGCACCAGGACAACCTCCTTCTGTAATTTTCAATTATGTTGAATAAATAGCTGATAATATCCATGATCAGATGGTCAAATTGCCAACTAAAGGAGTATTTAGATATACATCCATTCTTGTCCATATTTTATTATACTTATAAGCACACAAGTTCCCTATAACCCTCCAAAATCTCGATATAGAAGATAATCCACTTTCAGTAATCTTTTGGAATTCTTTGATCAAAAAAGAGTCCACAAATTTCAGTTATGCAGAGTTTACAGATTAGTTTATTCATACATTTATAAAAATGTTAACCAATACAGTACAACCAAGGATCAATGATGAAATGAAGAAAGTTCTACAGCTATCAGAGCACACTAGAACTGGAGATTGGTATTTATATGAGAAACATACAGAAATCATAGTTTTTGGGTCAAATCTTTTACCCTATAAACTACATAAATATGTACCAATGAGAGTCTTTGCCTTGGAGTATATTAGGAAAATCCTAAATTCAGATTCTATCAACTTTATAGCAGTAAAAAAGAAGAGAAAATTTAAGTTCAAGAATCAAGTGGGACCTTTTATTTGTAATCATAGAGATGCATGAACTAAAGTAGTCAAAAAATTACTTGTTTACAGATTTGAAGAAAGCTTCTCATGGAACTATGATACACAAGGAATACTAAGAAAAATGAGGGTTAAGTGAAAACTAACACCTTATATTCATGAGAAAAAGCCAGAGATTGAGCAATATGTCAATCAAATAGAGTGGATAGAAAATACCTTGGTAGAAGAAGTTAAACATGGTGATACTAGTCACACCTTGCAAACTGCAAATCAAGGAGAGAAAGCTACTAAAAGAGGCAGAGAAGAAGTTACCTACACTATTGAGACAACAACTAAAAATAGGTTTAAATTTAGATACAATAAGAAGCCTAAGACCAATCCAGTTGATAAAGGAAAAGTGACCATAGAAGTAGAAGATACAAATATTATAGTGACAAATATAGATGATGCTACAATCACTACAAATGAACGGGTCACAGATATTTTAAATGAAGGAATTCCTGATAATTCAAACAATCAGGTCATAGAGAAGCAACAGAGTATGGAGACATCCTTCTCACAGCCAGTAGAAGGGAAAGATCTTGACATTAGAGAAAAATATAAGCATATTAAGACAAAGAATTAACAAATTAAGAATGAGATTTATTCTCAGTATTTGAAGCAAACACCAGGCATTCAGAACATAATTCTATCAGATTTTGATTATTCAAATAAGAGGTTGATTATGTCAATGCTTCAACCAACACTCCCAAGACAGTTGCATATTACATGAAACTTGATCTTCAAGTGCCAACAGAAAGTATCCATGCGCTAGATCAAATTGAATTTCATAGGAAAACTTATGAGATGCTACCATAACTACAAAGGCTATTGTTACACCATTTTTTGGTCATCTAATCCATTGGTATTAGATGGACCCAAGTACATCAAGTAAGACCGATTTTACCCCAAGTAAAATCGCATTCACTATGAAAAATAACTTAATAAATCAACCTTATTAAGTTGTTTATGGTCTAAACAAGAAACTCGATGAGGAAATATTAAATAAATCTATATTTGTTTATTTTTCCTCATGGAATAATTAATTAAATATCAACTTGATTAATATTCCTGGTTACATTTAACCCAAAACAAGGAAATTAATTAGATAAATCATTATTTATCTTATTATTTCCTAAAGATTAGTTATTTAAACCTTATTAAATAATATTCTTTGTTAAATATAACTAAAACACCCATAAATAATTAAATAAATCATTAACTATTTGATTATTACTTAACCATATCCTTAAAATGATAAATAAATAATTTGTTTATTTATTATTACCTAAGCACAAGCTTAAAATAATAAATAAATCATTTATTTATTTATTATTTACAAATAAGGGGATTTGACTCAAGTCAAATTCCTTTTCTCTCCAACAAATATAATAAAATATTCCATAAAATTTGGATCTTGATTTGGTTTATAATATTTTAATTATACACCAATATCTAGACTAACTCAATATTTTGTTATAAATCGAAGGGTTTTCCCATTCATTTGTCACCTTTTTTTGCCTAAAGATCACTCTGGATGTCAACACTTGGTCTGGCTATTGATCCATTATCATAGCCATACTTTTCCATTTTTGTCTGAGTTTTCTACACCATCAAGAGAGAGAAGTTCTAAATCTGAAGTGTTGAGGACTCACAAGAACCCATCCCATTGAGGAGAATAGGGAACAACCTCTTGTGTTTTCCTCCTAGGTGCCATTAATAAAATTATTCATTCGATATATTCTTGTCTTGTCTATTGGATCTATGGAGTAAATATTATTTTTCTACTATTTAATGTCTTCTAATGCATAGATCTAGATTTTTGCAGCATTTGTCTTGATCATCTAATTGCAGATCTGAAGGTATTAGCAGTCATTTCTTCTATTAGGGCTATAAGTTATGGGTAGCTAAAGTGGTATTTTTTTCGTACACTTCTAATAAAGATTCATACTAACAACTGGCGACTCCACACGGGTTTACCATTACGACCGCTGTCGTTATTCAGATCCTTGCATATCCAGCTGTTTCAAACACTAGGATTTCTCTTTAGCCCCATATTTTGCTTATTCTTGATGTTTCTTTTAACCCATAAAACCCTAAAACAATAAAAATTCTAACTTTCGTGTGTTTTCGGACCCATTGCGCAGGTGAACGACATCATCCACAGCTGAGACGACATATTTTTCTGAAACCTGCCGCCGAAAGTGTCGGAAGTGTAGGTCACAATTTTATGTCCAAAACTTGTGACCTGGACCTCCAGGGTGCACTTTACATCGCAAAAAGTGTGACCTCTGCTGAAAACAGGCCAAAAAATCCGACCTCGACTTTCTGCAGGGATTTTTCTGAAAGTTTTCTGGGTTTTGTTGAGCCTCTGTTCAAGGTTGTATAACCTCCATATCCACCCGTTTTGGACCTGTACTTATTATATTTCCCTCAACTAAGTGGGAGCCTAGCCCCCTAGGGCTTCAGTACCCTCCACTTTTTGTGGAAGAGTGTTTGTTGTTGCAAGTTGTCTGAAATTTTAGAGTCTTCAGCCATTTTTTCAGATCTGTTACCTCATCTTCAAATCCACTTCAGATCGGCTTTTTATCCATCCAAATCTCCTCTTTTAGCTTTATTTGAGTGTTCCCTTAGGGGGCATTTCGCTTCCCTCCTGGAGATAGCCTTTCGCCACCTCTTTTTAGAACAAATTTCCTCTGATTTGTTGTTGTTTTTTGCACCACTTTCCAACAGATTTTGTCTTTCAGCCCTCTGTCCCTATTTACCCATGATCTATTAGCCTTTTTTAGTGTGTTTAGATTAGTTTTTTTCTTACCTATTGACTAATTTTTGACAGACCCACCTCCTTGGGTTTAGATTATTGCATTGTTAGCTGTTTATTTTTTGTTTTGTAGGCCTATATTGTGTCATTTGCAGGTTTATTTATAGCTCTACAACACATTTTTATTTTCTCTACAAATTTTTGGGTTCAAAAATTAAAATTTACGCACCTTTACACACACACCCTAAGTGAAAACAAGCTAGGTTACCACCACCAAGAAAAGACTCTAAAATATTGAAATCATTTGATCCTGCACCTCTTTTCCCTTGTTTCGACATTGTAATCACTTGATCCTGCACCTCCTTACCCTTGTTGGTCTCTTTTTCCCTTCTGTTCTGTTTGTATTTTCACCATTGCACCACCAAGGCGTTCATCCCGGAGACTTCTTGGCCTTCATCCTCAGTTTCCGGTTGGAAGACTTACTCCTCCACATAGAGTTCAAGTTAATCCTCTACTGAGTCTTCACACCGACTCTTCTTCAGGTCGTTTGGTGTTAGAAAATTAAATATTACAAAGAAATTAAACATATCAAATATGTGGAAAACACAAGCACACAAAACACATAAAACTAGAGAGACACAGATATATGTGGTTCACCCAGTTTGGGCTACGTCCACCCCGAACAACCAGTCCTTCCTTTCCATTATCTAGTAAAAAAAGAAGAGACACATCATACATCAGATCCACTATAATATCCTATGTTCTCTCTCACATTCTCCCTATATATTTCTCGCTCTAAAAATACACACACAATACACAGCTCCAATACAATACCCTCATAAAAGCGAGGGGTTTCCTTCTAGGGAAAAAACCCTAAACTAAACATAACTTCTATCGTCAGATCATCTGCCTAATGAATGACCTAGATTGAATAGAAATTACTATAATTTTACAAGGCAATTTTCATTTGTTTTTATCCCCCCCTGGACCCCCCAGGAAACGTAAAAATTACGGGCGGCATTTCTGCCCCATTAAGGTACAGGGGTCCAATGTTGTGATACAAAATAAAAAAGATAATCAGGCTCCACACCCAACAATCTCCCACTTGGAGACTGATTGTAGCAGCTCCACTACTGCTAAATTTGCTGGACAATGACTCCTCTTTGCACATGGTTGTTTCTCATCTTCATCATCATCCTTGAAGACCAATTGAAACTGAGCATACTCTAAGTTTCTCCCTGGTTACATCTTTTGTTAGCATATCTGCAGGATTTTGGCTATTGTGTATCTTTTCTAGCTTCAACTGTCCATCTTCCAATACTGACCATATGAAATGGTACTTGAGCTATATGTGTTTAGTCCTGGAATGAAATGCCGAGTTCTTTGCAAGATGAATGGTAGTTTGGATATCACTGTATAACATGCTCATATCATGTTTCTTACCCAATTGATCCATAAACCTTTGTAGCCAAATTATTTCTTTACTAGCCTCTGTAGCAGCAACATACTCTGCTTCTGTTGTTGAAAGTGTAACAACATTGGATGTTTGAAACCCAAATTTCAGCTGTTCCACCTACAGTAAATACATATCCTATAGTGCTCCTCATGTTATCGCTGACACCTGCCATATCTGCATCAACATATCCCTGTAGAGAAATGTTTGAACCACCAAAGCATAATGATTGATTGTGGTACCTCTCAAATATCTGAGAATCCATTTCACTTCCATCCAATGTTATTTTCTTGGATTGTTCATGTACCTGCTTACAATTCCCACTACATTTGCAATATTAGGTCTTGTGAAGACCATTGCATACATTAAGCTTCCAACTGCTGATGCATATGGAAATTTAGACATATATTCCATTTCTTCTTGGGTCTTGGGGTACATCTCCTTACTAAGTTTGAAATGGCTATAAAAAGGTGTACTAGCTGGCTTTTCATTCTGCATATCAAATATTTTCAACACCTTTTGTATGTACTCATTCTAAGACAATGTTAATTTGCAATTTTTCCTATCTCTAGTTATTCTCATACCAAGGATTTGTTTTGCAGCTCCCAAATCCTTCATTGCAAATGAATTTGCCAATTTTCTTTTGAGCACATTTATTTCCTACATGTTAGAACCTGCAACAAGCATGTCATCTACATACAATAACAATATAATATAGCTGCCATCATTTTTCCTTTTCAAATAAACACAATGATCAAAGTGACATCTAGTATAACCTTGTTCAGACATAAACTTGTCAAATTTTAGATACCACTGCCTTGGAGCCTATTTTAAGCCATACAAGCTCTTCTTTAGCCTGCACACTAATTTTTCTTTCCATTTGACCTCATATCCTTCTTGTTGCTCCATATAGATCTCTTCCTCCAAATCTCCATGGAAAAATGTTGTCTTTACATCTAAATATTCAAGATGTAAATATTGCACTGCTACAAGACTTAAAATAGTTCTGATTGAAGTCATCTTAACAACAGGAGAAAATATTTCATCAAAATCAATCCCTTTATTTTGTGCAAACCCCTTCACCACAAGTCTAGATTTGTACCTTTGTCTTCCTCCATATTCTTCCTTCAGCCTGTAAACCCATTTATTATGCAATGTAGTTTTACCTACAGGCAACCTAACTAAGTCCCAAGTCTGGTTATGCATTAAGGAGTCCATCTCCATGGCTAGCTCCCACTTCTTCTTGCTTTCAACCTGCATTGTGTCTACATAACATTTGGGTTCACCAGAATCAGTCAACAAAAAATAATATAATGAAGGAGAGTATCGTTCTGGGGGTCTACTCCTAACAGATCTTCTAACACCACTTTCAGGTGTTTGAGGTACTTGTTGCTATTGTGCTGGTTGTTGTTGTTGTAGCTGTTGATTATTATTATTTTCAGGAACCTTTACTTTTTCTGTGATCTCATCAAGAACTGTGTATTCTTTTTTTTCTTTTTCCTATTTCTTTTCCTACAACTGATTCTTATACAAGACCTTTTCATTGAATATTACATCTCTGCTCCTAATGATTTTGTGATTTTCATAATCATATAAGCGATAACCAAAATCATTAACATCATATCAAATAAAGGTACATTTATTTGATTTTTCCTCAAGCTTTGTTCTGTTTTCTTTATTAATATGGACAAAGGCCTCATATCCAAAAGGCTTTAAAAAGGAGTAGCTTACCTTTTTACCGGTCCATGTTTCCTATGGAATACCACCATCCAAGGAACTTGAAGGCCCTCTGTTTATTAGAGAAACAAAAGTATCTACAGAATTTGCCCAAAATTGTGAAGGCAATCCTGCATGCAATCTCATGCACCTTGCACGCTCCATGATTGTTCAGTTCATTCTTTCTAACACACCATTTTCTTGTTGTGTTCTTGGAACTATTTTCTCTCTGCGAATTCCATGCTCTAAATAGTACCTATCAAAATCTTTGCTGCAATATTCATCTCCATTTTCCGATCTGAGACACTTCAACTTCTTTCCTGTCTCAATCTCAACCAAAGTTTTCCATTTATTGAAAATATCAAATACATCAGATTTATTCTGAATACAATAATTCCAAGTTTTTCTAGTTGCATCATCAATAAAAGTAAAATAATAGCGAGAGCCACCAAGAGATGATACCTAAGCAGGTCCCCATACATCTATATGTACAAGCTCTAATTTTTCGCTCTTATTTTCTTTACTAACTTTGAGAAATCTGACTCTCTTCTGTTTTCCATAAATGCAGTTCTCACAGAAATCGAAATCAACATTCTTCAAACCCGGAAACAAATTTCTTGACTGAAGAATCTTCATCCCCTTCTCACTCATGTGTCCAAGCCTATGATACCATAATGCTGCATCTTCTCCTTTGGAAGTTAAAGCATTAACAGAGTTAGAAATATCATTGCATAAATACAATGTACCAACCTTTTCGCCCTTTTCTATTACTAGGGCTCCTTTGGTGACCTTCCAAGTTTTAACTGTGAAAGTTGTGACACAATCTTCACTGCCTAATTTCCTTGTTGAAATCAGATTTTTCTTCAGAAATGGAACATGGCTTACCTCCTTTAATAACCATTGGTTTCCATTCTGCTGTTTTACAAGAACCTTACCCATTCCCACAATTTTACAGGGTTTATCATCACCCAAACAGACTTGTCCAAAATATCCTTGAACATAGTCATGAAAATATTTCTTATCAGGTGTGGCATGGAATGAGGCCCCTGAATCTAAATCCCAAGAATCAGTAAAATTTTCGAAAGAAAGAATCAAAGCATCTTGTAACACATCACCTGTCACATTTACTTCATGATTATTTTCTTGTTGTGCGTCTCCTTTTCCCTTCCAGGATCTAAAGTCTTTCTTCAGGTGTCCTTTCTTTCTGCATTTCTAGCACACTATCCCTGATCTTGACTTGGATCTACCTTTCCTTGATTTACTGCGATATCCCAAGCTTTTTCCTCTTTCCATTCTTCTTCCCCTAGACTCTGCACTCAAAGCATTACCCGATGTCTCACCAGAGCTTTTCCGTCGCATTTCCTCGCTAAGGATAGCACCGACAACATCATAAAACTTTAAAATACTAGATCCAGAGATAGAGTTACTATGGCCATGACTAAACCATTCCAACTTTTTGGCAATGAGAACAGAAATAAAAGAGCCCTAACTTCATCCTCAAAGTTTACCCCTACAGAACTTAATTGACTGGTAACTATATTAAAATCATTTAAATGGTCTGTAACAGATCCAGCTTCTGACATCTTCATATTAAATAAACGTTTCATAAGAAATACCTTATTTGAGGCCGATTGTTTCTAATATAGCTTCACCAATGCCTTAATCAAACCCTCTGTTGTTGTTTCCTTCAAAATATTGAAGGCTACCAATGTCGTGAGGCACAACCGTACTGTTCCAAGCGCCTTTCTATCGAGAATATCCCATTCTGCGTTTTTCATAGTCGTCGGCTTCTTTGTTTTTCCGCTCAATGGTAGGTATAGATCTTTCTGATACAGATAATATTCCATCTACATCTTCAACAACGGGAAGTTTTGGCGATTAAATTTCTCAACCCTAAACTTACCATCTTCCACCATTGCTCCCACTCGAACCAGGAACCCTTCTCTCCTGCGCGTTTATCAGCCAAATAGACCTTTGGCTCTAATACCAGTTGTTAGAGAATTAAATATTACAGAGCAATGCAACATATAAAATATGTGGAAAACACAAGCACACAAAACACATAAAACCAGAGAGACACAGATATACGTGGTCCACCCAGTTTGGGCTACATCCACCCCGAACAGCCAATCCTTCCTTTCTATTATCCAACAAAAATGAAGAGACACAACCTACAGTACATCTTCTATAATATCCTCTGTTCTCTCTCACAGTCTCCCTATCTGTTTCTCGCTCTAAGAATACACACACAATACATAGCCGCAATACAATACCCTCATAAAACTTAGGGGTTTCTTTCTAGGGAAAAAAAACCTAAACTAAACATAACTTCTACTGTCAGATCATCTGCCTAATGAACGGCCTGAATTGACTAGAAATTAATATACTTTTACAAGGCAATTTTACATCTGTTTTTAGCTTCATGGGCGCTGCCCCCGAAACCCCCCGCCATGGGGGGGCTTTAAAAAGTGCAGCTGCCCTCCCCGGAGCCCTAGGTAGCATAAACATTACACGCAACGTTGCTGCCCCATTAAGGTATAGGGATCCAATGCTGTGATACAAAATAAAAGAGATGATTAGGCTCCACACCCAACATTTGGGTTCTCTTTCTCGTCCCACCTCTGGTTATCCCCCTAATACCTTCACTATGTCTAGTGTAGGACCTAATGTTGGTGTTAACCCTAGCCCTCCTGTTGGAAATACCACTAGTGGGGCCACCACGGACACTACCCCAGCAGCACCCTTGCTCCCTTTCATGGCAGACCTTAGCCTCCCCAATTTTGACCAATTGATAAATGACCCTATACACCATGACGCTATTTTGCCTACCATGCCAACAAAGCTACCTTAAGACATCCCAAATTTTGAAGGTATTTTTGGAGAAGATCCTTCAAATCATATCTGATATTTCCACATGTGGTGTTCGTCTAATTCCATTACCGATGACTCTGTTCGTCTTCGATTGTTCAACCGAACGCTTACAGGTGAAGCTTCTAAGTGGTATGTTGATCAGGCCCCTTCCTCTCATACCACCTTTGTGACTCTGGCTCGGGCTTTTTTTTCTTATTTCCAGCTTCCCCTACGTTACGATATTGGTACTGAGCTCTTGACCTCTTTCTATCAATCATCTGCGACCCGCCTATCCAAACATTTTTAGGAATGGTGGAGAAGAAGGAGCCTATGTCGAGCCCCTCCCTTAGAGGACCGTGTCTACATGGACTAGTTCCTTAGGACTCTCTTGCTGCCTATCGGGAAATACGTCGCATCACAATTTCCTCAAACCAAAGAAGCCACTCTCCAAATTGCATTAAAGTATGACATGATCTACGCTCAGTCGAGTTATGTTTATACCATTCTACCTGATCTTCCCAGACCTGGTGGTGCCAATGCACCGGGGGCATCTCACGTCGCTGATGGTATCATTGGAGCTGTCTTTAATACGTATGCTCAACCTCCCATGGGCTATGGTTTCTCTCAGGGTGGGGCCAGCACCTCCGACACTTTTCCCCCTCCCGGTAGCACATATCCAAGATACGGCATGCCTCCTCCTTTTTCCCAACCTCTTGTTTACCACACTACTACCCAACCTCCTTATTATCTGTATTCACAGCCTGGTGCTCCAACTCCTCCAGCACTAGCACCTCCTCCTCCCTTTCCTTCTCAACCCCTGCAATAGCAACCACCACCCCCTCCGGGGCAGGTGTACGCACAACAGGGTACGATTAATCCTCCTCCCTCAAAAAGGAATAGGAAAGGCAATAAAAATCAAGCTGCCTCTAGTAATCATGAACCTAGTTAAGGTAATGCTCCTAACACTACAAACCATCAACAAGGCACTCAGTCCAAGCAGGATAGGCCTCTTCATATGAACAAGCCATGTTCGTGTTGTGGTGTTTATGGTCATTATACGCATGATTGTCCCCTTCTACCACATATGCGACAGCTATGGGAGTCTCAAGGAACTTTGAGAGGACAGCAAGCCATTCCTTCTATTCCTCCCATCCCTGCACCTATTCAACCGGTTGTGCTTACTGATCCTTTCCCTCAGCAGGGATTTGTGGCTACCCAACCAGCTGAAGGACAGGTGGCCACTCAACCTCTTCCATCTGGTTCCCCTGATTACCAGATTTTCATGATGTCTTCATATCAGCCTTCTGAACCTTCTTCTCCTGGCCCTTTACCTTCATTTGGTACTCATGAACACCTTTATCCTCCGAGAACGGTTCCTCTAGGCCTCAACCATCTTGGAGTCGTCCCGCCTGGTCATTACCCCTCTGGTCAGATATTGTTCCTAGCTCCCCCACTAGGAGTGTACACTGTACATGTTATGGCCACCCTCTCTCTTCCTAACCTGACTCTTGGGATTCCCATCTGGTACCTCGATCCTCTAGCCACCACCCCACCTGGTCATCCTAAACCTTATCTTGCTTTTACCCTGGTTCAACCGGTCCTTATGACTTCTCCTACTGCACCAGTGCCTCATTCACCTCAACAGGAACCACCTCCAGTTGTGATTGCTTCGGGTAAGAAGGGAAAATTTCACAAGAGGGCATCAAAGGACAAGGCCACCCCGACAAACCCTGCCCCTTCTCAGCCTCCACAACATACCATCCAGTGTGCCTTGTGTGATGTTGTCGGCCATGCCACCCATACTTGTCCAGAGTTTCCTCACCTCAAGTCCATGGTCAATGAGACGTTTCCGGAATCTGATATCCTAGAAGTATATGTCACTATACCCGATTCAATCCTGAAACTCAAACCATTGTGCACAAATCACCCCTATGCTTTGTGTGATTTCCATGGCCACTACACTCACTTTTTCCCTCACCTCGAAGAGTATCATTCCTCTTTAGAAGCCTTATGCCAATTTGAGGCTAAGCGTAGTGAGTCAACCACCCCTTTATTCTCGCATCTTGCTTCGGCAATACCAGAAGACACATATGCCCCCATTCGCATTCCCCCTTATGATGTCGAGATCACGGGTCCTTGGTCGGAAGTCCCCAATGAAACGTCCCCTGATGTTTTGCCTGACCTCCCCTCGGCACCGTCCCTAGTCTCAACATCGGAAGATCCTTTGTCTACTTCCTCCTCTGTCACCCCTAGTCACGATGCGCATGCAAACCTCTCCTCTCATGAGGAGGAGTAAGGTCACTTCGCCATGTTAGGTGGTATCTCTTCCATCAGTCACCCCATCTTCTATTACAATGATGACATCATGGAAGTAGCCACCACTCCTGACTTTATCTATTCCCCCTTACATCGAATTCATGCATTCGAATCACATGCACCTTGTGGCCATTACATTGACACCCAATGTTTGGGTAAGGGGGGCACACATATTGGCGAGCCCAGGAGAAGCAGTTCTCCACCACTCTCCTAGTGACTCTAGTCATGTCAACTCTAGTCCCATTATTCTTCCACATGTTGAAGAACCTCTAGAGTCCCATATCACTTCAGAGCACTCTCGGAACGATACCCCTCATCATTCCTTCATATTACATCAGCAACCTAGTCTCATAGACATTGTGGTTGTCCAAACTATGGGTATTTTGGGAGAACATCAGTTCATTATCCCAAAATCCTCTCTTTGGGATAATAACACCATGTATGCCAACCCAGAAACCTTAAATTCCATTTGATTCATACATGCAATACCAAAAGAGATCGGTAATCATCTATTCCCTTTCTCAAAATTGCATACCCATAATGAAAAAAAATGGCACACAACATCATCAAAATGTGTTTAGAATCCACTTTTTCTAAATACATTTTGGCATGTCCACAACATGCCTGGGGTCATATATTCCCCTCAATCAATAAAAAATCTTGTATCTTAGCCAAAAACGGCACTAAAACACCTTTTCTCTGACAGGTCGCGCTTTCTGGATCATTTCCTAGACAGGTCACAGTTTTCTGCCCAGTACTTGCTACCCAGGATGCAGAACAGACCTCAAAAAGTGTGACCCAACTTTTTCATGAGCTCTGGGTACCTAAACTGAAATTTCAACCCAATGAAGTGAAAGAGTAGGATTAGGCATCTTACCTATAGCTGATAGATCTCAAATTCCAATGGTCGGTTTGTCTGCTAAGATCACCACAAGATTTAAGTCCTCCTCTCCTCACTGCATTCACCACAACTACACCTGCAAATGAGTGAATTCGAAAGGAAAATACCTTATTAAAAGAAAGACCCTGATTTTTCTTTCGCCTGCTACGGCCAAACCGCAGCTCATTTTGACGAAGAGTCTATACCATTGGAAAGATCTCACCAAGCCCTCAAAATGGTATCTGTTAGTTTTTATTAATTTGATACTTCACCAAGACACATATTGGCCAAGAAACATCACTCCACCCCCCTCCTCAAAATCAAATTTATTCACTTGCAACACTCGTATCGGGGGCACCATGTTGCCTCCATACTTGTCCACGCTCGTGTTGACTTTTGTCATGAGTTACCATCTTGTACTCATGCTTTTTTGGTCCCCATTGGCCCCTTTTCCTGTGTGGCAGCACCATCGAGTAACCCTTGTTTAGAGCATCTGATTTGAGTCATCATTGCTTTCATGGAGTCTATCCCAAGTCCATTCACACCCCGCCATAGTCCTCCATTCTTTATCGCTTGGTCCCTCTCTTGTGTCGCACTTCATGGCCTTCAGTCCCATTGTCCCCTATCCCTCATGATATTGTGTCAGTTGTTGCCAGGTCATCCATTCCATTTATGCTCTAACAAGGGAACTCATCCATTCACTACTCAGTTCCCCCCCACCCCCCCCCCACACCATTTCATCATCATCATTGGTGTCAGTCTGTCAATCACTCTACTATTTTCTCTCGTGCCTTAGTTGAGGATCACTTATTGCCTCACCTATGGCAGGCCTTCTTCTGTCGACATCAGCTCATTCATTCTAGAAGATAGGTCTAGAGGGGTGTGTACCTTGGTTGCATTTATATCTCATGTACTCAAATATTATTGTACAAGTCCTGGTTGTTATCCCAGGCACAATATGTATGTGGGATACATTATCATGTTATTTCTCTGGCTCATGTTTATGCTAGCATATTCTATATTATACTGTCCTGTGGTTTTTTGGTGGTCTCATTGTTTGTACTATTGCCTCGGCAGGCATAGGTATGCCTCCCCTGCTGCCTATAGCAGGTACTTACTCATCAAATAGACTTGTCACACTTGCAAGTCGCCTCCTGGTCTAGTTCTTTCAGCACTTCGGTCTACCTTACACTCCTCTCTCTTTGACTTCCCCTTTGTTGTCTAGTGATTGAGTTCTTACAACGTACTTCGGTCAAACGATTAGCTCCTAACGCTCGCACGTTGGGGGGGCAACTGTTACACCATTTTTTGATCATCTAATCCATTGGTATTAGATGGACCCAAGTACATCAAGTAAGACCGATTTCACCCCAAGTAAAATCGCATTCAATATGAAAAATAACTTAATAAATCACCCTTATTAATTTGTTTATGGTTTAAACAGGAAACCCCATGAGGAAATATTAAATAAATCCATATTTGTTTATTTTTCCTCATGGAATAATTAATTAAACAGTAGTTTGATTAATATTCCTGGTTATATTTAACCCAAAACAAGGAAATTAATTAGATAAATCATTATTTATCTTATTATTTCCTAAAGATTAGTTATTTAAACATTATTAAATAATATTATTTGTTAAATATAACTAAAACACCCATAAATAATTAAATAAACCATTATTTATTTGATTATTACTTAACCATACCCTTAAAATGATAAATAAATCATTTATTTATTTATTATTACCTAATCACATCCTTAAAATGATAAATAAATCATTTATTTATTTATTATTTACAAATAAGCGGATTTGACTCAAGTCAAATTCCTTTTCCCTCCAACAAATATAATAAAATATTCTATAAAAGTTGGATCTTGATTTGGTTTATAATATTTTAATTATACACCAATATCTAGACTAACTCAATATTTTGCTATAAATAGAAGGGTTTTCCCATTCATTTGTCACCTTTTGTTGCTTAAAGATCACTCTGGATCTCAACACTTTGTCTGGCTATTGATCCATAATCATAGCCATACTTTTCCATTTTTGTCTGGGTTTTCTACACCATCAAGAGAGAGAAGTTCTAAATCTGAAGTGCTAAGGACTCACAAGAACCCATCCCATTGAGGAGAACAGGGAACACCCTCTTGTGTTTTCCTCCCAGGCGCCATTAATAAAATTATTCATTGGATATATTCTTGTCTTGTCTATTGGATCTATGGAGTAAATATTATTTTTCTACTGTTTAATGTCTTCTAATGCACAGATCTAGATTTTTTGCAGCATTTGTCTTAATCATCTAATCACATATCTGAAGATATTAGCAGTCATTTTTTCTATTAGGGCTATAAGTTATGCGTAGCTAAAGTGGTTTTTTTTTGTACACTTCGAATAAAGATTCATACTAACAGTATGCCAAGGAGATTATGAGTAATTTCCACATGGAGGGCAGCAAACCCATGGAGACTCCTCTTGCAGGAAACTGGAGGAAGGAGGATGCTACTCCAGGTGAGGTAGTGGACACTACTGTTTACAGGAAGCTTATGGGTTCAATTATGTATTTGGTGAACACATGACCATACATATACTACGTAGTTAACCAGCTTATTCAAGCTATGGTTAAGCCTACCAAACTCTTTTGGAAGGCATGGAAGCATGTTTTGACATATATCAGGGGCACTACAGAGTATGGATTATGGTACAAACGGACAGAGGGAGTGAAGCTTCAGGGCTTCACCGATGCAGATTGGGTAGGAAGTCCATGAGATAGTAAGAGCACATCAGGCGACATCTTCAGCATAAGATCAGCAACAGTTTCTTGGTACAATAGGAAGCAGAGATCGGTTTTACTCATTTCAGCCGAGGCAGAGTACATGGAAGCTAGTCAGGTTGGAAGCGAGGCCATGTAAATGAAGAAGATACTTGTTGGTTTGTTTGGTCATCAGATGGATCAAATGATGATACATTGTGATAACCAAAGTTGCATAAAACCCTCGGTTAATCCGATATTCGATGACAAGTCCAAGCATATTGACATATGGTACCACCATCTCAAAGATTGTATTCAAAAGCACATTATGTTGTTGCAGTACATTGTCATGGAGGATCAGGATGCAAATATATTGACAAAGGTGATTTCAAAGAGAAAATTTGAATACCACAAAGGCGGGATCAGGATAGTTGATAATCCCTTTTTTGTTGAGATGGAGTGTTGAAAATCAACAAGCAAAATTGTGTCTAATTTATTTTTCCCTTAAATAAATAAGAAAATAAATTGTAATATTATCTCATAACAACTTGTATTAGTTAAATAAGTGAGAAAGACTTAGCTAGCTAAAGAATTTCGAGTTGAGGGTCAAAGGTGAGGCATGTAGAGTGATTCTATTATTTTGGGGGTCCAGTTGCAGTTAATGCACTAGTGTAGTGTGAGTTTAATTAGTTAACTCAAATTAATTGAGTTTAAATCAGTTTAATGAGTTCTAACTGAGTGATGAGCTAGTGAGAGGTCAAGTGAATTAAATGATTTAATTCACAAGTAGTGATCTATCAAGTAACTGGTGATTTTCTATTATTAGTTGCATACATGTAAAATCTGATGAAGACCCAGTTGAGACAAAGGTTAAAGGGAAGGTAACTATCAGTTGTATTATTAGCGAAATTCCCAGGTGCAGTTATAAAGCCACAAGATGCCCATGATGGATTGTGCAGTCAAGGAAGGTACAAATTCCTATTTAATAGGCATTTAATTTCCTAGGGATTGTGTGAGTAAAGCAAGCTGAAGGTGGGCAGTAAATTGGCTATGTGTTTGTCCATTTTTTCCTAGATCAGTGTGAGACGATTGGTAGAGTGTATGAGGTTCTTGTGAGCACACAGGCATTGTATTGTTTCATGATTTCCTATCTTATTATACAATAGATATAGAAGGGTTTTGAGAAGTTGCTTTCCCCAGGAAATATCTTGTGTTGTGCGATTTATTTACTTCTTTCTCTTACTTGCATGTCATTGAGCGATCATGATTTATATTCCACAAATATTGTAGAAGGATTCAATATCTCTTTTTAGTACATTGAATGATAGGATTGAATCCATTGGTGTAATTTCTACACAAACATGGAGGAAACCAAAAACGTAGTGAAGAAAGAGGAAATCCACCCTCTACTGAAAATTTGACTTAAAGGAGGTATGAAGAGAATTCACTTACTGATTAGGAGTTTTCTCAACCTTGAAACAAGTTTATTTGACCCTTGGATAGTTGTTTTGAAGCTTGGAAGAAAAATTGTAGCATCCTTGCCAGAAGCATAGTGCAACAAGATAGAAGCATAGCGCAACTTTCCAAAAGTGTAGCATAGAGCAATTTGGCACAATTTTGTTGGTTGTCTTCAATCTTTGATGGCTGTGGAGTGTTGTGAGTATGTGAGGAGAGCTATATTGAAAAGAAAATGATGAAATGAATTTCAAAGTTCCATTTCTTTTATAACTCACAAATTTTCTTTTTTCCCTTTAGTGAAATCATAAACACTTTTGAAAAAATTCTTTTTTTGAAAAAAATTTGATCATGTAGCATACTTCTTTGAGAAAATACAAATTTTCTATACTTATTTTCCTATCTTTTCTAACTCCCAATGTAAAGGATTTGTATGGTGAAAATGACATCGTGTTTGCCTTCTTTCATGACATGATTGGACATTATGATGGTGAAACAAAGTAAACTTAGACCATGACCTAGATGGATGCATGTTGACTGATCTATGACCCTAGATGATAATGGATGACATGACCTTTGAAATGATGATGACCATGAATGGAGTGAAGGGAGTATAATTTCAAACCTAGAAAACATTTAGTGAACAAAATTTTATTTGAGAATTGGTTTGAAAACATAAAATTTTGACCTAGGACCACTACTAAGTAAACTTGAAAGAGAATATTTGATTGAACTGAACATTTAGACACTAACATTGTGCACTAATGCTACTTGAGCAGAGAAAGAACTTTGAATAGGTTGAATTATACCAGCCTCTAGCATTTCTGCAACCATACGCTCAATCTCATTCTTTTTGGAAAAAGGACATTTGTAAGGCCTGAAGTTTAGAGGAATACTTACTAGAATCAAATAAATAGCATGATCATGATCGTTAGCTCCTGATCTGGACCCCAGGCTGAAAAAGGGCAAAACAGGGTAACATCTAAACCACGCTCAGCCTTGTAGCTAGCCCTACAAGGACAGGAGAGAGCTCTCTCCGTGAGAGATATTCAACAAAGTACAATAATGATCTGATATTAGGCTACGTATAATGATGGGAAAATTTTTAATGAAATGAATGAATTTTTCAGGGATGTGTGGGACAAAATGGGACAGTTTGAAACTGGGAAATTAAATCAGGATACAGGGTATTTCATGGGGCAAGGTAGGCAGGAAATTTTAGCAATTAAATTTAATAAGGATGGAATGGAAAGACTGGTGAGGAGCTAAAAAGGGCATAAGAATGGATCCTTTTCAAACATAAGAAAAACACAAAATATTGAATGATTTCCCAAGGCAGAGCATAAAAAATGGATTCTATCTTTCTATCTTGAAAGCATTCAACTAGAAATGTTTATGAATGAATGATGAAACATAAAAATTTACATATGAACACTAAGGAGAGAACAAATGCTAAAACTCATACCACATGGATCCCACAAATCATAGTTGCATCTCTTATTAATTCCTTATCCAAAACTATTACAATGGAGCACAGAGTGTTCTGCTTGATTTCCACACTATTCCCCTACTTACTGATTTACAGACTTCTTTACAAATGATTTACAATTACATTAAATAGACTGAAATGTGAGAACATAGATCCAAAAAAAAAGGGATTTGTTTTAACAACTTAGAACTGAAATCTAAAGATAGAAAAGAGAACCAATGATCTGCCTCTGAAAATAAGGAACAACAATACATTTTGACCACTTTGGAAGATTCACTGTTACGTTGTTGAATAACCATAGGCAATTTGAAGAGTTGATCCTATTTTTTCTGCTGTTGTAGAAATTGTAGCTCTCGGCCCCTTGACTGTCTCTCACTATTTCCATTATTTCGTTGAAGAAAACTGACTTTAATAAAATTCTTTTGAAAATAAAATAAAATGAAATGATGCCTTTAGTGAAGGGAGAAACCAATGGAAGGATCAAAGGGAGAGGAGGTGGGGCCGGGTCACAATCGCAATCGGAACCAATAGGCAAAGGGAATACAATATACAGTGGAGTGTTTAAAATATGCGTTGTGATGGAGCAATTGCAATCGGGGATTAGGGGGGTTGGATATATGTGAAACAAGCCACAAAAGCTCCAATGCGATTGGAAAAACCAAAGCGGAGAAATCCCCTTTTAAAACAAATGAAAACAGTTTTTCACTTTTTACAAAGGGAGGAATGATTTTTTATTTGAAAGGGCAAAGGGCTTTTAAGGTGGGACTGGGGCATGAATCGCAATCAGAATCGGGAGATCGGGGCAGGCATATTTCATAATGAAATTCCTCTGATGCAATGGGATTAAACCATGGAAAATCCTTTATAAAACAAAATAAAATGTGATTTGGAACTTACAAAGGGAAAAGGCCTTTGGTATTATAAATGGGCGGAAGACTACATGGCGGGACCCAGGGTCAATCGGGATCGAGTGATCGGAGGAGGGCGGAGGAAATTTTTTGTGATTGCGCCGATTGCGATGGCGGGACAGTGTATGAGCCATCCTATTTGGATGGGGCGATCGACGGCTCAAGAATAATTAGGCGGAGGCAAATCGGGAGGGACTCTTTGAACGCGCCGATCAAGTATGGGCCGTCCGATCAGATGGGCAGATCGACGGCCATTATAACATCGGGTGGAGTCAATCGGGGGTTTGCCATTGAAGATATACAATTGCAAATTCTCAATCGCATCAGATTTTTTGTGAATGCGAGGGCCAATCGGAGCGCACATATAAAATGTTGCGATGCGATGGGAAAGGGAAGGTTTTGGAACTCGGATTAAAACTTTTTATTATAAAGTTTCAAAGTATGGAGGGGAAGTGGTTTATGTATTTCAATTGCAACGGGAGGGGATTTATTATATGAAACTTTAACTTTATAATAAATTTTCAAGGGCATGAGGGGAAGTGGTTATGTTTAAATTGGGATTTTATAATAACAAACTTTATAACATTATTATAAGGTTTAAAGGGGCATGAGGGGAAGTGGTTTGTTTAAATCGCATTGGATTTATATGAGACTTTTTGCAATGCGATTATGTAATCGGAGGGGGGGGAAAGGGATTTATAAAAGAAAATATTAAACTTTAATAACATAAAGTTTAAGGGAAAGGTGGGAAAAAGGGGAAGGGTTAGGGTATAGGGGACTTTATTCACTTAGGCATAAATTTCAATCCAGAAGTCAGTTTTGAGAGTGTAGTATACCGTTGGAAATCTCTTTCCGGGCTCTTTCCGCTGAACATACTTAGAACATGATTTTGAACTGAAAATTCTATGGAAAACTTCTCTGAAGGCATGGTGATGACATTTTGGAGATAGCAGCTTCTGAATTGTGACTTATTACATATGCTGACATAAAATTACATAATAAATGATAATAAAGGAAAATTATCACGTTTTCACCTCAAAAAATGGTTTTGAGGTGAAAATTACATCAAATTGAATAAAATATTTCTTTGATCTTCCAGGTACTGTGACTTTGAGTTTATTGACTTCCTCATGACCTTACTGATATTTATTGACACTTGACTCATTAATTTAACCATGATGAGATCCTACAACTTAATGAGACCCATATTATGACCTACTGACATGATTTTGAGAGTGAAATTGACTCATGACTAAAGACCATAGAGAGGAGAATCAGCAAGTTTCACATGAGGGGAAACTGATGAAAAATCATTACCATCAATGAATCCATGACCTAGCAGAATGGGGAAATTTATTGGTATGGGACTCCTAATATGAAAATGAAAAAGAGCAATTTTGATCACTGATGGCAGTATGACTAGATTGACACTAACATTGGCTCCAATGGGGATGGTAGCTCCTTGGAGGTGCCAAGAACACCATAGACCAATTAGCCTTATCCATTGGGCATGGAGTCAAAAAATGTTGAAAACTGACACAATGCAAATTGACTCTAACTCAAGACTAAGACTGAAAATTGAAATTAAGCCAAACCATACACATATCATTTTAAGTTTTATAGCCTTCACCTCGGGCCCCAAACTTCGATGACTGTGTACTTGAATTCTAACCAAAAATAACATGGTATATACAATGATGGTGACATAGTTTCTGATCCATTATCTTCAACAATGGTAGTGCTTCAAAAGCCTACCATTCACTGCTCCTCCAGAGAAATCTTGGCCATCAATTTCTGAAAGCAAGAAAGCATTCTGTCCCCTGTATGCTGAAATCCTGTATGGTCCTTTCCACAGGTTGTCAAACTTACCATGCTTCCCTTTGTCCTCATTTCTTGCATCCCACCTCAACACTACATCATCTAAATGAAACTTTTTTGTTTTGGTCTTTCGGTCATAGATCTTCTTTATCTTCTCCTACAACTGAATATTGTTCTGTGACACTTCCTCTCTTGTTTGTTGAAGGTGGATCATCTGATTGATCCTTTGCTGATTGTCATCGTCTTCATTACCAACTTCTTGTAATAATCTCATAACTGGAACTATAAGAGATGTAGGAAAAACATCATCAGTACCATAAACCAATTGAAAAGGTGACATACCTATGGATTTCTTGCTGCTAACTCTGTCTGCCCACAATGCATTAATGACCTTTCGATGCCAGTTTCTTTTGTTTGCCTCCAAAAATTTCTTGATTATATTTATCAGAGATTTGTTCGATGATTCTGCCAGGCCGTTGCCTTGTGGATAGTATGCTATTGAATAGCCCAACACGATATTATATTTGTCACAGAACTCCACCATCTTCTTAGACTTGAACGTTGTTGCGTTGTCTGTTATAATTTTGTGGGGGAAACCAAAATGAGATAAAATATTTGATTCCAGGAATTGAATAATTAATGTATCTGTAGCTTTCCTTGCTGGAACGGCCTTGATCCATTTAGTGAAGTAATCTTTACCTTTCAAGATCCATCGATGTTGCGCTGATGAAGAAGGATGGATTTCTCCTATGAAATCGAGTCCCCACTGCTGAAAGGGAGCGTTCACTGCAACTGGTTTCAAAGGAAGAGGAAGCAATTTTTTCTTCCCTTGGAAAATTTGACATTCATGAAAACTCATCACCATTTTATACAAATCTGAAAATAACGTGGGCCAATAATATCCTGCTCTTAACACTTTGTTAGTTGTAGTCTTCCAAAACAAATGACCGCCACAATCAGCTTCATGAAAATCATGCATTACCTTCTGAGCTTATTCTTCAACCAAACAATTGAGCATAATGCCTCCAGGATCTTTCCAATAAAGAGCACTGTTTAAAATACAATATTTAGCAAACTTAAGTTTCAGTGATCTACCTTTGCTTTTAGACATGCCTGGAGGTGGTGAAAGATGCTGAAGAACATAAAAAATATCTGAATACCATGGGAATTGTAGAAAAATATCTGAAATTAGAACAAGCAATCCTTCATCTTCATTTTCTACCATTGTTGGTATGAGGTTTATATCCAGGGCACGCAGATTTGATTGGGCCATCAATTTTGCCAAGCCTTGGCCTTTGATCAAATTTGTGGGCTTGATCTCCAAATCATACTCCAACATAGCTGCTATCCACTTAGCTCTTCGACCTTCTAGATCAGTTTGCATCAATACATCCTTTACTGCTGCATTAGGAACATATGCTATAGTATGTGAATGCAGAATATAGACCCTAAAATCCTTCAATGCCTTTATAAGAGCCAATGCTTGTTTCTCAATAATATTTACCTCAAGGCAGCATCTATAATAGTCCTACTGAAAAAGAAAATTGGCTTTTCAACCTGATCTCTCTTTTGCATCAAAATAGTAGCCATAGTATGCTCCGACGCAAATGAAAAAATAATAAAATCTTGAGTATAGTCGGAACTAATCAAGACTGGGGCATTGGAAAAATCAAACTTTTCCAGATTAAATGACTTGATAGCCTCCTCACTCCATTTGACAGTGCTATCCTTCTTCAACATGTTAGTCATTTCTCTTAGATGTTTAGCCAAATTGGGTATAAATCTACGCAAGAAGTTCATCTTACCATTAAATGCCTGAATCTCCTTTTTGTTTCGTGGAAGTTCTATGTGCTGAATTGCCTCCACTCTATATGGATCGATGCGGATACCATCTTTAGAGATGATATGCCCCAGCAACTTTCCTTCATCCATGGAAAAGAGGCTCTTCTTGGGATTGAGTGAAATCCCAAACTTTCTACATCGTTGAAACACAACCCTCAAATGGTGCAAATTCTCATCATCAGAACCAGAAAACACTGTCATATCATCCAAATAAACAACAAGAAAAACATTTTTTTCATTGGCAAAATCAATGTCCATTGCTCGCTGGAAAGTGGCTCCAGCATTCTTCAGTCCAAATGAAATTTTGGCATACTGGAAGGTTCCCTAGGGTGTTATGAAGGCAGTTTTGTCTTGGTCTTTCTCATGCACCAAGATCTGGTTGTAGCCTGAGTAGCCATCAAGAAGTGACATCCTAGATGCTCCAACTACTCTCTGCAGAATATGGTCCATCTTCGGAAGTGGATAATTATCCTTTAAGGATGCTTTATTCAAATTCCGAAAATCTATGCACAATCTTATCTCTCTTGTCTTCTTATGTACTAGAACCAAATTTGAAATCCAGTCAGAAAATCTAATTGAGAATATGATACCAACTTTGTACAATCTGTTTACCTCTTTTTCAATGGATGGTAGCAGCTTCGGATTAATTCTTCTCAGCTTCTGTCTAAATGGCTTCTGATCCGGCTTGATGGGAATAGTATGCTGGATTATGTTCTTGTCATACACCTTCAAATCCGAATAATCCCATGCAAACACATCAGAAAATTCAGAAAGAAATTTAACATACTTTTCCTTTACCTCAGGGGACAATACCTTTGACAACTTCACAAACTTGGGCTTGTCAGGTGTTCCAAGATTCACATCTTCGACTCCTTTCTCAATAGGCACCAATCTTGGCTTCTTTGCAACATCATCTTGATCAAAAATCTCCTCTAAAGGTATGAGACCTCTAGGAATTACATTATCCTTTAGCTGCAATATGTCCATCTGATTTGTTTCAATTTCTTGATCATCAACCTTACAATCACCTTCTATTGGAGTGTCTTTGAATTTTCCATCACTCTGCAAAAAATAATTGATCTCATTGTCATCCCAAAACACTTGCCAATACCTTAAATTGTCCAGAACAGCAGGCCTATGTTTGACATAAATCTCAAACTTGTTGCTGGAGTTCATTGGAATCTTCAAATTGCTTGATGTAGTGGCAAGAGAATCAGCAATAATATTCTGCATCTTGGGTATTGTTGTCAAAGTGTACTCAGGAAATGTCTTCAAGATGTCCAGGACTACATTTCTTTATGCCCTCAATCTCAGATGCTTTGCTTGGTACTCTCCTTTGACCTTTTTGATTATCAGCTCCGAATCTCCATAAAAGGAAATCCTCTTTGCATTCAGCTTCTTCAAAATTTTCAGACCTGCAATCAAAGCTTCATACTTTGCTTCATTGTTAGAGCAGTCAAAAGCCAACTTATAAGCACATACTCTAACATTACTAGGAACCTTTTCAGGCTGGAAAACAGGGCTCCGAATCCATATTCCAATACCATCTCCATCCTTACCAACAGCTCCATCAAAATCCATGCTCCAAAGGCCTTCTTCTTCTTCTTGTAGATGCTGAAATTTTGTTTCTTTCTCTTCTATACCTTGGCTGATTTCTGGTTGTTCACTGTCCTTTTGCTGCTAGTAGGCAGGAGGCTCAGAAGTGCTTTCTGCTTTATCTTTTTCCCATTTGAGGACTTCCCTAAAATTCTCTAAGATTTCGGGCATGTCATCTACTTGTACCAACTGAACATTTTCATCATTCAAACCACCATCTGAATATAAGACAAAGGACTCTAAATCTGTGTGGACTGCATTAATGGGATGATTTACTGGCTTCTCTTTTCTAGTAATCATATATTTCATTTTCTTCTCCCTATATAGCTTTCTAAGCTGGCCAAACATGGGAATGGTGGCATAAGAGAAATCAAGCTACATGGTTCCTTTAAGTTTTGCACCTCGAGACCTAGATAGAAGCATTCCAAACTGTGGTGGGACATCGGCAACAACTACATCCATCAAAACATTCTTGGCTGGGATTTGATCTAAAGACACTACCAATTCTTTGATAAGACCAATACAATGGACCCTACCTGAGTCAAAAGAATACAAATCATGATATTTACGGGTAATATCAAGTCCTAACTTCTCCATGATGACCTTGGGCATTAAATTATGTGAGCTCCGGAGTCCAACATAGCATTATGCAAGATCAACTCATGTAATCTAAGACTCGGGTAAAAGGGAGGGACTTCACTTTCTTCTTATTGATCTTTAGTAGCTGGACCAAAGATGAGTTCCAAATAGTCATCCTCAACATTAACCATATCAGAAACAGAGTCTATTTGCAAAATTCTAGACACCTGACTTTTATAAGTGTTATTTTTCACCAACTCAGTCAAGGGCATAGACACTTTCAGCATAGAAATTTTATTTTCTAAATTAAAAGGAGCTTTTTCTACCTCTTGGATGGGAGGGTCTTTCTTCTCTATTTTCTCCTTTGTTTTGCTCTACTAGTTCTTCTCATTTGGGTTGTTAATCGCTGAATGTGTTTTGCTGGAGGAAGGGTCGGCCAACTCTTTCCCTTTCTTCTAAGCATCGTTCTTCATTTGGAGCTCTTTTCTCTTCTGAATGGGACTAATCAGAACATCTCTATTCCTCAAAGAGTACTACTTTTTTTGGGCTGATAAAGCGTTCATGTACCCTCTCTGGTAATCATCGGATTCTTATTCTAATACTGCATCTTTGGCCAAAATGAAATTCTCATCCTTTTGAATTTCTGCAGCCACTGTGTATTCTTCATCTTAGGTGAGAAAAATTGGCAAGCCATCTGCAGTGAAGAAATGATTGGCTTCAATCAGAGGACCATCATCATCTGTGTCTGTTCCTTGAACATAATTTTTCTGCAATGGAGTTTTGATTTGTTGTTGTGGTGGCACTTGGTCCTGCGCTCTCTGTTCTCTCTGCTTAATTCTGAATTGTGGCTACTGCCCTCTGGAATTCGGATTCCTTATTTGAGGTTCAGGTCTATCTGAAATGGTCAATCGATCAACCATATTTTCCACTGTCCGAATAAAATTTTCCATCTTACTTTCTGAAGGGGACGCTTCTTCTTTCACCATGACTCTCTTTTCAGCTTTGGTTCGTGCTCTTTTAGCTAGTAAATTTGCTTCTACACTTACTGCTATCTTCTGCATGTCTGCAAGAGTAGTGGGATCTCTCTCTCGCAGTTAATATGTCATGTCGGCATCGAAACCATCTGGAAACTTGAGCAAGGCTAATCCTACATGAGGTTTTAGGTTAGCTGGAATAGCATTGTATATAGCATTGAATCTTAAAAAATAATCCTATACCATTTCACCCACATTTCTTTTAATATTCTCATACGCAAACAAAATTTGGAGTGGGTTTTTCTTTACCTCCCACCGGTCTAAAAACTATGTGTGTAACTCCTATAAAGTGTGGATAGAGCCTGCTGGTAAGGCTCTAAACCACTTTCTAACTTCACCTCCAAAGCTTTGGACAAACAACCTTGTAGTTAAATTCTCTGCCTCTACCTCATGAAGATCAAAAAAATCATTGATCTTATCAACATGTTGTTGGGCTGTGATGCTTTGAGTGGCATCAAAGATAGGAATTTTACTTTGACATACAGCAAGCATATCATTCAGGACCTAAGGTAAAACAAGGGGTGCATACCGGGCAGCCATGACTCTAGGTGGATTTACAACAGTGTTTGTGTTACTAGGATTTAAGGGAGGTGTTGATGGAGGAGATAATAACTGAGAATTGACTGATGGGAATGCTGATGAATCAAGAGGAGGGAATGTTATTCCTGATGACTCTGAAGGCTCAGGGATATTAGTCATAGTGATAGATGACTGAGGAGAATTCAGAATATAATCAACAATTGAGGAATTTTCTATTTGAACTTCAATATATACAAGGAATTCTGGATCTGAAACTGTGTCATCAAGTACAGTTTCATACTTATTTATAAACAAAGAAAGCTTAAAACTCTCATCAAAAGAAAAATATTCTACAAAGAACCACTCACTAGGCCAAGTATGGGATCTAAAGATAGGTCTGGGACTTAGTGATCCCTCTTGTCTTCTGACTATTCTTCGGATAATATTAGGATTCTCAAACACAGGGGGAGGATTTGGATCTGGATTAGCCCTTATATATCTTCTTGAAGCCAATGTGGTGGAAATTTCTATTGTACAATATTTATTTCAACCTAACAGACTTTGAACATCATTTTCCAGAATCCAGGAATTTACAAGAAGAATATTTACTGGGGTGATCTGACTTTATGCTTTGATACCAGAAAAATATTATGACTGTGGAACGTCTAGAATAAATGCTTGTAATTGTATTCCCTTCCCAAAGCACCGCAACAATATTCGCTTTGTAATAATATTTCAAACTTCTTAAGCAAATATTTCATATTATATAGGGGAATACGCTTTAAAATACTTAAGCGACCTTATCACTCTGGTCGTAATGTCAAAATGTCATAACAGTGGCTCGATTCTTTAAAAAACACCAACCTTCGAACTTTATACCATAAAACCCATTTATGCTACCAGCACGACATATATTTCATTCAGCAGGGGCCCCACACATCCATATTTCACCTTTTTATAAATCAAATAAAAATTAAATAATGTAAAACCGTCAAATCATACCTTGATTTATCGCTCGTGCTCTTCACCGCGTGATTACCATAAAATCTGACATCCTCCAGATCGAACGATCCTTGTGAATATCGTGTTTTTTCAAAGGCAGAGGGTTAACGCATGAAATTTGCACGATATGGGCAGTATTGGGGAGATGACGTGCCCTTATATTACTGGATCACGTTTTTTTGAAGTGGTTTTGCTCCGGGCCAAAATCAACGCGACAAAGGTGGTTTTGGTTTCCAAAACCCGCCGGTGGTAAATGAACTGCACTTTAACTCAGGTTCAACACTTTAACTACTGGCATTAATTCAACAGCTGAGTCCCACTGATATTTACTCCGCTGATCAACAGAACCAAGCTTTTTACTTTCGACAATAGAGATTTCTTTAAAAGTGTCGCGTTCAATGTAACCAAGGTTTAAACTTAGACAGAGGTTTGAATACTCTTTATTTTGCACAGGGCCTAAGTATGACTCGCTCCTCTACAGAGCCTCTGTTTTGATATTTCTTCAAAACAGAATAAACACATCCAAAGTGCCGAGAATATAAGCTAGAATACAGTTAGATCATATGTTCCCCAGTATGGTCGCCAGAAATGTTACCTCCTAATCTGGACCCCAGGCTAAAAAATGGTAAAACAGGGTAACATCTAAACCACACTCAGCCTTGTAGCTAGCCCTACAAGGACAGGAGAAGGCTCTCTCCGTGAAATATATTCAACAAAGTAAAATAATGATCTGATATTAGGCTAGGTATAATAATGGGAAAATTTTTAATGAAATGAATGAATTTTTTAGGGATGTGTGGGACAAAATGGGACAATTTGAAACTGGGAAATTAAATCAGGATACAGGGTATTTCATGGGGCAAGGTAGGCAAGAAATTTTACAAATTAAATTTAATAAGGATGGAATGGACAGACTAGTGAGGAGCTGAAAAGGGCATAAGAATGGATCCTTTTTAAACAGAAGAAAAACACAGAATATTGAATGATTTCCAAGGCAGAGCATAAAAAATGGATTCTACCTTTCTATCTTGAAATCATTCAACTAGAAATGTTTATGAATGAATGATGAAACATAGCAATTTACATATGAACACTAAGGAGAGAACAAATGATAAAACTCATACCACATGGATCCCACAAATCAGAGTTGTGTCTCTTATTAATTCTCTGTCGAAAACTGTTACAATGGAGCATAGAGCATTTTTCTTGATTTCCACATTATTCCCCTACTTACTAATTTACAAAGTGCTTTACAAATGATCTACAATTACATTAAATAGACTGAAATGTGGGAACATAGATCCACAGAAAAATGGAGTTGTTTTAACAACTCATAACTAAAATCTGAAGATAGAAAATAGAACCAACGATCTGCCTCTGAAACTAAGGAACAACAATATGTTTTGACCACTTTGGCAGATTCACTGTTACGTTGTTGAATAACCATAGGCAATTTGAAGAGTTGATCCTATTTTTTCTACTGTTGTAGAAAGTGTAGCTCTCGACCCTTTGACTGTCTCTCACTATTTCCATTATTTCGTTGAAGAAAACTGACTTTAATAGAATGCTTTTGAAAATAAAATAAAATGAAATGATGCCTTTAGTGAAGGGAGAAACCAATGGAAGGATCAAAGGGAGAGGAGGTGGGGTCGGGTCACAATCGCAATCGAAACCAATAGGCAAAGTGAATACAATATACAGTCGAGTATTTAAAATATGCGTTGCGATGGAGCAATCGCAATCGGGGATCAGGGAGTTGGATATATGTGAAACAAGCCACAAAAGCTCCGGTGCGATTGGAAAATTCAAAGCGGAGAAATCCCCTTTTAAAAAAAATGAAAACAGTTTTTCACTTTTTACAAAGGGAGGAATGATTTTTTATTTGAAAGGGCGGAGGGCTTTTAAGGTGGTACCGGGGCATGAATCACAATCGGAATCGGGAGATCGAGGCGGGCATATTGCATAATGAAATTCCTCCAATGCGATGGGATTAAACCATGGAAAATCCTTTATAAAACGTAATAAAATGTGATTTGGAACTTACAAAGGGAGAAGGCCTTTGGTATTATAAATGGGTGGAAGACTACATGGCGGGACCCAGGGTCAATCAGGATCGGGCGATCGGAGGAGGGCGGAGGAAAGGTTTTGTGATTGCACCGATTGCGATGGCGAGACAGAGTATGAGCCATCTTATTTGGATGGGGCGATTGATGGCTCAGGAATAATCGGGCGGAGGCAAATCGGGAGGGACTCTTTGAACGCGTCGATCAAGTATGGGTCGTCCGATCGGATGGGAAGATCAACGGCCATTACAACATCGGGCGAAGTCAATCAGAGGTTTGCCATCGGAGATATACAATCATAAATTCTCAATCGCATCAGAGTTTTTGTGAAAGCGAGGGCCAATCGGAGCGCACATATAAAATGTTGCGATGCAATGGGAAAGGGAAGGTTTTGGAACGGAGATTAAAACTTTTTATTATAAAGTTTCAAAGTATGGAGGGGAAGTGTTTTATGTATTTCAATTGCAGCGGAAGGGGATTTATTATATGAAACTTTAACTTTATAATAAAGTTTCAAGGGCATGAGGGGAAGTGGTTATGTTTAAATCGGGATTTTATAATAACAAACTTTATAACGTTATTATAAGGTTTTAAAGGGGCATGAGGGGAAGTGGTTTGTTTAAATCACATCAGATTTATATGAGACTTTTTGCAATGCGATTATGTAATCGGAGGGGGGGAAAATGGATTTATAAAAGAAAATATTAAACTTTAATAACATAAAGCTTAAGGGAAAGGTGGGAAAAAGGGGAAGGGTTAGGGTATAGGGGACTTTATTCACTTAGGCATAAATTTCAATCCAGAAGTCAGTTTTGAGAGTGTAGTATACTGTTGGAAAGCTCTTTCTAGGCTCTTTCCGTTGAACATACTTAGAACATGGTTCTGAAATAAAAATTCTGCAGAAAACTTCTCTGAAGGCAGGGTGATGACTTTGTGGAGATAGCAGCTTCTGAATTTTGACTTATTACATATGCTGGCATAAAATTACATAATAAATGATAATAAAAGAAAAGTATCATGTTTTCACATCAAAACATGGTTTTGAGGTGAAAATTACATCAAACTGAATAAAATATTTCTTTGATCTTCCAGGTACTGTGACTTTGAGTTTATTGACTTCCTCATGACCTTGCTGATATTTATTGACACTTGACTCATTAATTTGACCATGATGAGATCCTAGAACCTAATGAGACCCATCCTATGACCTACTGACATGATTTTGAGAGTGAAAGTGACTCATGAATAAAGACCATAGAGAGGAGAATCAGCAAGTTTCACATGAGGGAAAAATGATGAAAAATCACTACCATCAATGAATCCATGACCTAGCGGAATGGTGAAATTTATTGGTATGGGACTCCTAATATGCAAATGCAAAAGAGAAATTTTGATCACTGATGGCAATATGACTAGACTGACACTAAAAATGATCACGAATAGGTGGGAGTCATTTGGGAGTCTCAAACACCTTGGAATGATTGTCCAATACTTTTTGGAGATCTCGAGAAATATATGATTTTGATGTATGAACCTCTAGTGAGCATAATTGTGCAATTACACCTTGTTTTTCTTTCTTTAAAATATTTTCCATGACATTAGAGTTGATTATCTTTCTTGGCTTCCCTGCAATACCTCATAATTCAACTTCCTTTCCTTCGCAAAAAAAATTCAGGAAAAGTTCATGAAAATTAAAAACTCTTGTCCTCAAATATTGTGACCATTGGACTCCTAGTACAACATCAGCACCACCCATTGGAATGGAGAGCATTAGACTATTCAATTCATATTTCCCCATGGTTAGCTTGATATTATGGCATTTTCCAGAGAAATTTATAGTTCCTCCATTTGAAACCATCACTTGACACTATGGTGTTGGGTATATGAAGCAATTCATTTCCTTGGTTACCTTACAATGACTAAAATTATGGGTAATACCCAAATCAATTAGCACTATTACCTTTTTCTTCTTAATATGTCCTTCTATCTTGAGAGTTTGAGGAGTATTAATTCTTGCTAATGCATTACAATATATGGTTGGGTTCATTTCTTCTTTCTCTAGGGTTGGTTCCTGGTGTATATCCTCTTATTTTGAAGTTTCTTTCTCTTTTTCATCCTTCTCTTCACAATCTATGTAAAATAATTTCTTCTCGGCACACTTACAATTATTTTCTACCACAATTGTAGCAAAGCACTTTTTCTCTTTTTCCTTCCAATTGTTGTGGTGTCAACCTTGTGGGTTGTGGAAGGCTAGGAGTAGCAACACTTCCATCTTTATAGTTGTGAGTGGTAGGCTACCTTATATCCATAATTTTGCTTTCAATTTTTATTGCCAACTTGAATGCCTTCTCCAATGAATGAGGTTCTCAAAGGAAAACCTCATGTTGGATGTTATCCTTTCAAGTACCTATGAAGACAACAATAGTATGCTCCTTTGGAATATCATTTACCCTTATATTCAATTTTTGGATGTCTTTAATGTGCTTCGCCATTGAACCCTTTTGTTTGATATTTATCAATTGGCTAAAGAAGGTGTTTCTTTTTGTATCCTCATAACCTGCGATCATTTCCTCCATAAAAATGGACCCAAGTGACAATTTTTTTACGAGCGAAAATCCATCGATACCATTCAAATTCATTGGGTTCTAAATATTAAATTGTAATGTGTACCTTTTGTGTGTTTTCCACATTACGGAGATCAAAATATTGCTCCATCTGTAGTATCCAAGTTATGGGATCCTTGTCATCAAACTTCCTCATATCGATATTTGGAATATAGTGGCTCTTCAATAAAAATTTAGAGTCTATGAAATGATGATTAACATTTATTTTGTTCTCATCATGAGTTTACTCTAATACCTTTTCGCCATTAGGAATCTTTTCTTGTAGCAACTTTGTCAAACTTTCCTTCAAACCTTCCATGTCTTTCTTTAAATATTTCATGTTTCCTTTCAATTTTATTTTTGTACCATCAATATTAGCTTGCATGGCATTATTCAACCCATTCATGACATCCTTCAAACTATCCATCTTAGCTTCCATGCCTGCTTTTAAACAATCCATGTCACCTTCTAGTTCATTTTTGGTTATTCTATGCTAGAGCGAAATTTGTTGCACTTGGTCCTGTAATTTTGAGATATCATGATGCAATTCTTCCTCTTCATGTGTCATAGTAGAGATTTTTTAGGGCTTAATGGGTGTGGAATTCTTTTATGGAGGAATTTTAGAACCCAATACCGATATATATGCTTCAATATACCCTTGAAATCACTTTGAACTCATTTTTCAAACAAAAGTTACGCAATTTTTAAAAAACAAATTACGCACATTTTTCCTTCTTTTGAGGAGATCGATATTGAACCTGATGTATCTCTATGATTTCGGATCCCCAAGACTTGAAATTCGGCCCTATAGTAGCCCTCTTAGTCTTATTTCCAATGTCATAGACCAGACCTAATTTGGATTCTTTAAGATAAAGTTATGGCCGATCTCTTACAATGACCTAATTATGGACTGGTTTAGTAGAGAAACATTCTACGGTGTACCACGTGTTAATGTTTCGACCTTCGGCTCTGAAATAAATACACACGAAACTACAGTTCATGCACTTTCAACCACCTTTACAGAATTCAAATTCGATGCCTGAAACAAAAGTTATGACGATTTTCCCTCGGTCTCGTGTTTGAGATGAAATTTTAGTGCTTGAAAAACCTTAACTTCCTTAGATAATATCTCTAACAATATAGCGAACCAAGATCTGAAATTTTTACATGAATTTCATCAAGATTTCTACTCCATATGGTGAACATTTAAGCTTCTGAAGCTTCATTGAAAAACAATTATAGTGAAAATTCCAAGATGAAATATTTGAAGAAGCAAAACCGTAGAATCCCAAGCTCTGATACCAAATGGTATGCAACCAACTCACAAAATAGAAGAAAATATAGAGCAACGACTGAGAAATCAGTCTCTTCAAGGGGTAAACCTCCTTTAGATTACATAAATGAAAATTTCTTGGATGATTCATATGACAAAACCTCCTTTCTATATACAGGAGTCCAAGGGGTCACAATATAATCCTAGCTCACATAACAATAACAATGTAAGGGAACAACAATAACAATAGTGGGCTTCTATAAGGCATAACAATAACAATATGGGGACTACATAGGAACAAAAATAACAATAAGGGGGCTACACTAACAATAAAAGTAAGGGAATACACTAGTATTATAAGGACCTAGTAGAATAACAATAGAGTTATAGGAAGAATCATAAGTATAAATGACTGAAATACAGAACATGATGGCAACAATGTTGGTAAATTGATTTTTGGGAAATATATGATTTATTTTATTTAGATTCCAACAACTATCTAGTCAAATGAAATGTGATGAGATTTGGGGAGTCGAAAACAAAATCTAGTTAGTGATAAGGACACTACTAGATTTACTAAGATGGTCATAACTAAGAAACAATCCAAACAATCAAAATAAAAATGATTTTCTCAAACAAGTCCTAAAGCATTAGCACCTCAGATTATTAATTTTATTCAACTATGATAAGGCACATTTGATATAGACAATTTACAATAAAATGAAAATAAATCTAAAGATGAATTATAAGCTCATGAGTAAGTTGTCACCAATATTAAATTTGATCTAGACAAGATGGTTATGGCTAATAAGATCAAATGGTACAATCATAGTAGTAATATAGTATCAAGAGATTTGATAAAAGTTGTATTGAATGTGAGCCACATTCAATGTCAAGAAGATAAGAGATGATGACTAAGTTGTAGGAGAAGATTTTTAGTAAGGCATACTAGTAAGTATTTATGGTCTTGAATAAGGTGTTTGCTCTAGTTGAAAATTCAAATGATAAAGATGTTAAATCCTTCATTAAAAAAGGATAAATAAATATGACTACTTAAATAAAAATTGATTATACCAAACATAAATCTCCTAGAATAAAAATTGAATATACAAGGCTCAAAGCATATTAAAACTAAGAATTTGGTTGGGGCATAGAAACAAAGAAGAACAATTAATAGATTGAGTTTTAAAGTTGCAACAACATGTTAAATTAGGTCATATAATTGACAAGTTAAAATAAAAATAGGAAGAAATAGTGCAGCCTAAATCAACATCCATCCACCCCAGGAGTGGAAATCATGAAGGTATATTTCATGTCAAAAGGACTTTAAGTAGAGCAAGGATTAGGTTTGAAAACAAGGTTTCTCAAGTTTCACAAGAACTATTAATATATTGAGAAAATATCAAGTGGAATAATGTAGAGAGTATGAATTTGAAATCACAAATCAAAGAATTAATACAATAATAGTGATGCCATATATAATTCTAGCTGAAGAGGAAAAAATTATACTTGAAAGTACATAAAGAATTGTGACTTAAAGAAGTTCTTATAGGAATCTAAAAGGAAAGAATTTGGAAAGAAGCTTTTACTTGAAGAAAGACATGTAATTTGTGATCATATTATAATGATAATGGATAAGTTCAAGGATCATTTTCATGTTAGGTATAAATTTAAATTAGCAAACCCTAGGCATAGTTACGAGATAAAACACATTTAGTAGAAGAGGTAATTAAGTTTTTGAATAGTATAACTCAATGTGAGTTGATCACTATAGGTATCAATGACTGAAACTTTATGAAAATTTCAACTAGTATAGTTAATATGAAAATGAGATTGATATTGATATCACAAAACAAGTGCAAATTAGCAAGTAAAACGTTATCAATGTTTTATAGAAAAAATTAACCATTCACTTAAAATTGGTTTATATTCTCCATGGAAGAATGATAATTGGTTTTGAAACCATGAGAGGAGGTTATCAATTCACTTAAGGAAAAAATAATCTTTGATAAATTATCTCTTGATTTGAGTTCAATATTGTCAATCTATACCAAAATGTACCACTTACTTATTTGATCACTTGATTGAATCGCATATTTTGTTGCAAGCAAAAAAGGAAACAAATATATTAAAATAGCAACACTTTGAATCAAATATTCATCAACAGTTGAAGTGTCTCAAGTTTCTTCATAGAGAAAAGAAATAGATTAAAATATCAACACTCTAAATAAAAAACCCATCTACAGTTCAAGTGTCTCAAGTTGCTTCAAAGAGAAAACAGATAGACTAAAATGTCAACACTCTAAAGCAAAGATCCATCAATAGTTCAAGTATCTCAAGTTGCTTCAAATTCATCCATGCCTAGTAGGAAAAGATAAAATATGAGATAAGGTAGAGAAGTTGTAAAGATTTGTGGGGAAAATGATTTTTAGAAAAGACAACTCTTTTGAGGTTTTATACACTAAAAACGGACTTGCTATTGTTAGTCAATCCATCACCTAGGATATCTATGAAATTTTTGTTTGTTACTTCTTTTGAGTTTCCTAAAGAATCACCCCTTAATTAACCAATTCTACTGAAAAAAAAAATTGGATTTAATTAAGTTTCTCTTTATTTTCTATTTGGTTATTAGAGATTTTTTAAACTTCAATCCATCACATAAGAGTTACCTAAAAGTTTTATTTGGTAATTCTTTTGAATTCCCTAAGAATCCAACCCTTAATCAACCAATTCTACTTAAATTTATTATGCATCTAATTTAAGTTTATCTGTGTTGCATTGTTAAAAAATTTAATACTTCAAACTCTATTCTTTAAATCAATAGATAGTTCAAAAAAAAGTATTCTCAATTTTGTTTCTTTATTTTTGTTATGGATTTAATATAACAACAATAACATGCATTTAACACATGATACCAGATAGGAGGCTAAGGTAATTATCATATCATGTTGAACATAAATTTATTATGAAGTTGTATTCATTGTTTATAATTACTCATGGTTATTGGATTAATTTAAATTTATGTGCATTACACTTTTATATGTGTGTGTGTGTGTGTGTGTGTGCGTGTGCGTGCGTGCGTGCGTGTGCGTGTGCGTGTGCGTGTGCGTGTGTGTGTGTGTGTTTTTAAATTATCTTGTATTATATATAGTGAGCTATATTATTTTGAAAAAAATTATGTTTTTAAATTATTTTGTATTGTTGAGGGAACATGGTGTTTTCAATGTGCAAGGAAAGTTGCTAAATTTCATAACTTTTATTTTGATCCATTATATTTCTTTAAGTCAAAGAAAATTTGTTCAAAACACTCTTATTTGATGGTTAGCCCCTCTAGTTAGAAGATTAGAGAATTATTTGAGGACAATTTAAAGCTAGATGGCATAAAGAGGAGAGGTCAATTTTCCTCCATATAACCCAAAGTTAAGACGTCACTTTGAATAATTAACTATAATTAGAATATATTTTTACATATCTTAAAATTTTCTTATCATATTTATATTCATTTTCGAAATAAGAAAAGAAATGATTTGAACAATAATGAAGAAATATGTTTGAAATTAAAAATAACAAAGATTATAAATTATTAAAATGTGAAAAATAATTGAAATCCTATTAATATCACTTCTAATAAAAACTAGTATAATTCTTCCTTTATTCTACTACTGTATACATTTGAAATTAAACAACAGTCTCTTTAAATTACAATTTATTCAAATATATTTGACTTAATTAACTACAATTAATTTAAACTAATATATCAAATATATTTGTTGTAAGCACATGAACAACTTGCTATTTTCTTTTTTCTTAATTGACTACAGTACATAACCCACCAATAATCTTAAGATCAACTCTGAAGAATTAAAGCTTGTAATTGACTACACTACATAACCCACCAATAATCTTTAGATCAACTTTGAAAAATTAAAACTTGTATATTGATCATATAGTGGCCAATAGTCTTTGTGATTAGTTTGAAAAATAAAAACTGTGTACATTGGCCATCATGTCATAGGTTCTACTAATTTACAAGGAACATTGAAGTTTATTTGGACATACAACAAAACATGAGTTTGATATCATCTTTCTAGGAACTTGACTATCTCTTTGCTTTGCTGTGATATTTTTATTGTTTCATCTACTCCAAACCAAATCTCTCCTCTGTAGTTAGCCACACAATTAGCACACTGGAGTAGCTGCTAACATAGAAGTGTAATACTACTTGAAACAAATTTGTGCATGCGAACAAACAAACTTTTGCAGAGCACACTTGAGATCTTGTCTAGTCACAACGTCCGGTGTTTCCAAAGCCTGTAAAAAGGAACGATATAATTAATAACATTACACTCATTTGTGTCATTGCACCAGATAAGCCAAAGTGCTGGGTGAAAATGTGGCACTCATTTAATAAACACAGATTAAACACAGAGGGATAACAAATTTAAATGCAACTATAGATACAAAATGGTGTGATTACCTTGACATGGAGACAATGAAATGCCATTGTATCTGTGGCTGAAAAATTTGCACTGACAACTTGCAGATTATGATCTTCCACAACAAATATAATGGCAGTTAGGAGATTTGTCTTGTTGAGACAGCTCACTGTAACATAAATATCATTTCCATTGAAATGTAAAGTGACCTGAGGTGTCTCTCTTGTGCAATCTTCTTCTGATGACACCGGATGACTATCCTCTGATCCTGTACAGTCTGATTGAATAGATTCTGCAGATGTTGGTTCAGTTTTTATATGGACAGTGCCTCCTCTTGGAGTAGGCAACATTTTAGCCCGCTTCTTGTTGAGATCTTCAAGATTTTGATGCAGAGCTTGGATGTAGTTTATGATTTCTGAGACTGTTGTAGACTTATCTGTCTGCAGAAGAAGACCATGTAAGCTATGGTGCGCACATATAACAATTAGAACATAACAGGTATTTTGTAGTTAACAGGAGGCAAAAGGCGGAGAAAAAGTTTATTAAATAATGTGACCAGGTAAGACAGCAGTAGTTAAATAAAAAATAATGAAATAGGCCAACAGGATTTCATCTGATTGCTTTATTAAAAAATGGAAATAATATGAAAAAATAAGACAGCAGTATTAATAAAAATGATGAAATAGATTGGCTTTGAGTTGGCCTTGAAATTGTAAATGATGAAATAGATTGGCTTTGAGTTTTTCTTCAAATTGTTTTGTTTAGTTAAGAGTTAGGTACTTTTGGGATTTAAGAAAATGGATTACTGGTTTAAAATTTAGAGGTATCTAATAGTTAAAATGGACTATCAATAAGTAATTACAAGTAGTTTGATTTTTCTTGAATAATAAGAGTTAAAATGGATTATCAGTGGGTAATTACAAGTGGCCTGTTTTTTTTGAATAATAATGACCAGTCAACCTGCATTTGCTAATAGTAGCCAATAACTATTATTCCCACTATTAATTTGCCAACTATCCCCACTATTGATTTACCAACTAAATTATAATAAATTTTCTCACCATATAAAATTTTCCCACTATATAAAAACAATCGCAAAATAAACAAATATATATAACTTACTTAATTTACTATATAAATAAATAAAATGTTAATCAAATATAATTTGAAAGTTAGGCATAAAATGTTGTTATCTTTACAATTTTACTTAATTCCATGATTTTTAACCTTACTATGATAGTCAGACTTATTGAAATTTTAATATATCAAAATAAATATTGACCTGTAAATCTCAACTATGTAAGCATGGTATACTTTCGCTCTGAATCTTACAGTCTATCTTAAAGATTACATGAAACATGCCAGCAAATTCACCCACAGCCATAATGAACGCTACTTTGGAATGACATGATTATTTTCCAGATTGAGAGCAATGCTTCACACTCAAACCACTGTAAAATTTTAAATATATATATAGATATTTGTTTTTAAATATAATAATAAGATTTTTTTTCTTTAATCATTTGATATGTATATATCTTTTGGAGTAATCTGAATGAAATTAAAGATGAATCCTAATAACTACCACTGTAACACCATTTGAATTAATATTTATTGATCAAACATTTCAAAGTGATTTCCAGTCCAAATGATACAATATACTATGGCATCAGCCTGTTCACACCAGTAAATTTTGATGATTAAATTATTCTTTTTTCACTAGACACTTCTAAGGAAGTTTCAAGTTTACAGTATAACACCAGAACAGCGAATCTGATAGAAAAATTGCATAGATTTCTGACATATGAATATCAGGTTCCTCTAAAAATATGCCTTATCCCTAGTCTACAGCAAAAATATACCTTATGCCAAGTTTATTATCAGAAAGTAGCGGCTACAATTCCAGAAAAACGCTATTGCTTCTGGCCTATGGGAAGTGTTTGTTTCTTAAAGTTGCTGAGCCAAAGTCTTAAACATCATATATCTGTACACACTCATATTCTCACTATGGCTTGGCTGATCTGTAAACTACTCATATATATATATATATATATATATATATATATATATATATATATATTTCTGATAATTCCATAGCTTTGAATCTAAAAAATCATAGCTGAGCTAAATTAAAGGAATCCTATTGCAGATGGTGTTACCTTTTGGGTTGGATTTGGCAGCAGTGATCTCATTCTTTCAAATAAGTGATTCATTCCTTTTCTCCTCTGTCTCTCAGACTGAATATGAATCTCTCTTTGAGAAATTCCAGTTACATCTTGTTGGGGTGTTGCTGCTCCTCCTCTCTTGGTTGGACGAAGTTGGGCTGGTCTTGTTCCTGATGACCTTTTTGCAGGCACTTTGAGCATGTGATCCTTTGATTTATTCTCCATGGGCTCTTGTTCATCTGAAAGTATTGACCCAAATGCATCCTGCTGTACTACTGCATCCATATGAAGAACATTAGCAGACCTAGCCTGTGGTAAGAAGTCAGTCTCAGGATTTAAATTAACATGAACATCATCTGCTGGATTGTGTTTCTTCAGAAATGCATTCAGAATCTCAAGCTGGGGATCAGAAACAATACTGCAAGCCTGCATGGACCCTGCATTCAATGCTTTTACACAGCCATGAACTTGATCCAAGGTTCCCCAACTCTCTATATCACCCATCTGATGAACCAATGTATCCATTTCTGATAACTCCAAGGCCTTCTCATCAAATGGAACAGATTCTGGTGTAGAAAAACAAGGAGGATTCATCCATGGAGATTGATAAGAGGATGATATGTTGATTACAGATCTTAGAGGATCATCAGGATGGTTTACTGTTGAAAATGGCTCAAGCTTTGGGGCAGTTGCAAGCTGACTCTGGAAGTGCAGCATATTATTCAGCATAGACTTTTCTGGTCTTCAGATGCAACAGACCCTGGGAGCTGAAATGGGAACTTTTTTCAAAACCGGAATAGATATCTGCTCATGTATTCAGCTGTGTATATATCTTCTCATATATTCATTTGTGTAGGTGACCCATGTTTAATAGAATTCACTGGTGAGGGAGACACAAATCATATTTTTTTTTAAATGAGGTAGACAAAAATAAAGGCGTTGCCAATGAACGTCACATACAATACGTCAGATCTATAGTAGAAGGAGATCGGCTTGCTGTGTTGCCTCATTGATGTTAGTGCCAAGGAACCCATCCGACTAATGGATCCATGGTTAAAATGGACATACGGCCACACTATTCCTTTGCAGTCAAATTGTATGTGTATATCATTATGGGCACACTATTCCTTTGTATTCACACTGAATGTATATATCATTAAAGTCAAGGTGATTAGGTTTTCTACCTGCAAACTCTTCATGCGTATCTGTCATGGGCAGGCTGCAAAAGGGCGTATTTACATTGAATATACATCGTTATCGTAAGTAAATCGGAATACAATCCTGCCTAGATATATGTCTTTTGCATTATATCAGAATTCCAGCTCGTTTTAAATGCTAGTTAGCTATAAATTTTAGCCCAGCATTGTGCACTGCACTAAGTGTGATATAGTTTGACATGAGCAGTCTCCGAGCAATACTTTTCCAGGGTTCAGAATATTTCCAATATTGAAAATATCAGATTTTTTCAAACACTCACAACAATATGTTTAACTCAACTTATATCGAGATAATGAATTTTTAGATTCTTTATTAGCTGTAGGTCTTATTTGTCCTATTGTTATTGATGACCTGTGAAGTCACTTTAATTTCCAAATCCATGGATTAATGATAAACTGTAAAGTAACCAGGCTACTTTTTGTTAATGATTTTAATTTTAGGTTTATCTTAAGAAAATTTGGGTAGATTTTGTGCATTTCAATTTGAAATATGAAATTTTTAAGATGCAGTTTAATTAATAGATAAAATAGTTTTTTTTAAATAGTGTAAAACAATTTCTAATATTATTTTTTAAAATGTTTTTTTAATACATAAATGAATTTAGTATATATCTGTAAAATTAATGTCATCTCTACTTTAAAAATTAAATAATTTAAACTTATAGTTTTTAAATTTTTTTGGCAAAATTAACCCAAAAATACCTAAAAGAAAATTATTTCTTTTACTAATTAACCTAACCTAAATTTGAATTTTTAAATTATTAAATTTATATAATTGAAATGTCTAAATTTTTAAATTGTTAAATCTATATTTAAAAATATAATTTAAACTACAAAACATTAAAACCTCATTAAAAATCTTTTAAAAAATAAAAATAAAAATCCTCGTTCCTACCCTCTAAATTTATCAAATATTTAAAAATTCAAATCAAATATGCCATATATTTATGACTGCCCGGTTGTTCTGGCTATTTCATACATCTTTGCCTGATCAATTTATGACATTTTCTTTGTGTCAGAATTTTGTTGGTAGCTGTTGCACAGAAACGTAAATAACAAGACTAAATTTCATTGGAAAAATGATGATCATTAGCATTTCATATTTTAAGGAAAAGTTGATGAAGTCAAAGCAAAAGATTTATCATTAAAATATTATTAAAATATTATATAAGTAGAGAAATATTAAAATATTACATACTTTTAAAGAAATACTATAAAAAATTTTGAGGGGAAAATGATTTGATGGTAAGAAAATTGTGAAGTTAAATGAAATTTCATAGAAAATATTGGAGTACTAGTGTATATTGATGAATGAAATTTCATAGAAAATATTGGAGTACTAGTGTATATTGATGATTAATGTCTGTTGAGATCATATATATATATATATAATGTTTGTTGAGATCAAATTTTGGTTTATAGAATCTAAAGAAACTAATTACTTAGTTTGTTTTAAAATTGTACTCCTATGCTTAAAGAGCTTGAAAAGAAATCTCTCGAGCTTATTATAATTTTGACATGTTAAAAGGCTAGGAAGGTCAGTATTGGAATAAAGATTATGAAACTGAGATCTAATGTGGGTGTACGCAGGGCACTCTAAGATGAAGTGATTTTGATCTTCAATGTTCATATTTTCACAGAGATGGCAGATCCTTTCCACCCATGGTGTTTTAAGAATTGTTCAATGACCTTTTTCACTATGGAGCTCATGAGAGTTCGTTTTTATCTTGGCTATATTAATTTTTTTCTTTGAGCTAGTTAAAACAGAGAGATACTTTTGATCTTCTGGAGTAGGGTTGATGACCTCATTATAATATCTTAATTTTCCCTCTAAATTCTATGGTCTCCCATGTTATTGATTTTGTGCTTATACAACATGAGCCTAGTCATAGCTAGGCTCTTCCTCCAAGATTCTCTAGAGATGCTACAACCCCAAATCTCACATCCATACAAGATAACAGGAGTGACTAAAGTTTCAAAGAGGAGCTTCTTTTTATCCCACATCTCAAGGTTTGCCACTTTACAATTATTTTCAAGACCAAATAAGCTTTCCACCCTCCATTAATCCTTTTGTCAATGCTATATCAATTTCTAGGTACTTGTAAGAAGACACTTCCTGCAAGTTGCTATTGTCATATACAAAATAAATTTTCATTGTTTATGTTGGTTGGACACAAACATAAATATGGGAAAATGAGTTGTGTTGTCATGTTAACTAAAGTTCATTAAAAATGGGAAAATGAGTTGTGTTGTCATGTTAACCAAAGTTAATTTCCTTTTCGGGAAAAAAAAAAAAAAAACTCTTTGTTGGAGGTTATTTTGTAAATATTATATTGTGTAATAAGATTTTATTTATTTATTTTTAACAAGTTTTTTTTATTAGATATTATTTTTAGGATTCAACTGTGTTAAGTAAGTCATTCATCTATGATCATTTCCATGAGAGGTTCACATGATTTTTGAATAGTCCACATAGCCCTCATTGCATGAGTGATGTGTGAAGAAGTGGGATTGAAACTAGTGAAATGAATCACATAGCATCAATCATCACTTCCTAGGATTGCACCGTGTAACCAGGACTTCCTAGAGGTCACCCATCCTAGAACCAAAGGCTCTTAAGTGTGGAGTCCTCCCCACAATCAAGCCCACCTAGCTTGCTGCCCCATTTGCAATACCTTAAAAAGTATTGTATAATAAAAATATTTTTAAAAATTAACATGTAAAGATACTTTTAAAGAATCAATTTTATTATTTATATGATATTTTTATTGTAAAGATATAAAATTTATTATAATTTAATCAATAATTAATAAATAATGAGAAATTATTGTTAAATACAAAATAAAGAAGTCATTTCCAAAATTAGCAGATATCTATTCTATTCTTAAATTATATTTAAGAGAGTAAGAGTGGTGTGTTTTTTTAAGTTTAAATAATAATTTGAAATGCTTATTATTCTGAGTGAATGTTTCCAAATTTATAAATATTTTAAAAGTAAAATAGAATTTTAATATATATTTATTTTAAAATACTAATATTTTTTTTATAAAAAAAATTTTAAAAAGGAAAAAAAATTAGAGTGTAGCAGTTGGGTGGCATTTTTTTTTTTTCCTTTTGAATCAAGAAGAATATAGATATGTTTGGGGTTTCAGTCACATTTCTAACAACTTTGTGGGAGTCTATGCTTTATTTCAGAGTTTGAGACAAATTGTGAATCTAGAAACTTATGAGGTGATTGTTTTTGGTGAGTCATTGAATATAATCCACCATTTATATTCACTATTTCCCCTCTCATACACAAAGCTATGTCACATTTTCAAGCAGATTTATCAGTTTTATTAGTCTATTCCCAAAAAGAAATGTCTCCATGTTCTCATATCAAACAACTCAAAGGCTGATCACATGATTAATTTAGGGCTATGGCTAAATCAAGGGCAATTTTGGTAGCAAGATAAAAAAAAAGTATGCCCAGCCTTTAATAGTTAATAATAAAACAGAAATCAATGTAAGAAATAACTCCTCTTGATTTAATATAACATTTTGATGCTTTGTAAATTTTAATTTTTATTAAGTGAGTATTTACTAATGTAGAAGCGGAACACCGTAAATATTATGACCTTTTGTTTAAAAATTTCAAGGTCAAAATTATGTAATGTTGATTGAAATATTCCATTCCAACCATATCTACTAACTTCAACTTACCTTATATAAATTGTATATATAAACTAAACACCTATCTTTTAATATAGAAATATAGAAACTGAACTCATCTTTTAATAGAATAAGTATTTCAGGCTTTTGTTAAAAACACAACTAGAAATCAAACAATAACTATATTAGGTTACTGTTAAAAATCCAACTTGACATTCTCATCTACTGAAGCACAGCGAAACAGTACAATTCATTCTTCCCACTACCATATAGCAGGTGAGCTGGGACTGCAGTTTCCACCTCCAACGTACAGCCCACTTACCAGTGGAGACGTGCTGGGCCTGCCCCCTGAGTACACCATCAGTAAAGACAGTGAATAAAGCGAGCACATGAGCCGACCCATAACCAGAGACACAAACCCTATGATAAATTGAAAACAAAAAACATTGAAAAGAGACAGCAGGTTTCACGACACAGTCAGCTCTGATACAGTTGTGATACATCAGCATTTCTCGTTGTTGTATATGTGGACGTGCCAACAATATTACAGGGGTTGTCAAATATGCTCACCAAAAGGTCCTCTCTAGTACGTATGGCACCGGTGTCTGTATTGGAAATGGGGTAACATGTGCACTGGTTAACATTGACATATTGAATTTTTAAGAACCGAAGACAGTACATGAAAATTCAGGCCAGATAACAGCTGGAGAAAAGAAATGAAAACAGGGCACTGTACTGAGAATTAATCAAAGACCATGTGCTACACTGATTTTCCTTTAGTTCTGTACGTCCTCAAAGGTAAAGGAGGGCAGGCAGAGAGAGTGGTGGCAGGTATTTGAGTTCAAAGGCTGGATAAATATAATATGCCCTCTGTGGACCAAAATAATAAACACCTTGTAATTATGGAATGAGATTGTACTACGAGGTTCTCTCCTTCCTTTGCCAAAAGAAGTTTGATAAGGCTGTTTTCCCCAGGTATGTACTGTTCTGGATTCCTAGACCATATCACACATGTGAAATTTGTACATATGGTGAACATTGATTGGCAACTAATGGATATTGGAAAGGCCACGCTGCAGAAAATCCTTCAATAAGGTGGAGCTGTCTATGCATTATCCATAATGCACCTTGACAGGTATTTGGTAAACTAAATTTTTTTGTTGGGAGTTTGACGAGGCTGTTTTCCCAGGTATGTACAGTTTTGGATTTCTTGGCCATGTCACACATGTGAATTTGTACATATGGTTAACATTGAATGGAAACCAATGGATGGTGGAAAGGCCACGCTACAGCAAATCCTTCAAAAATGTGGAGCTTCTATGGATTATCCATAATCCATTTTGATTGGAATATGATAAATTAAATTTCTTGTTTTTTTTTAAATAGCCGGAAACTTATCATAACTAGGTTGTTAGGTTGTTAAGTCGGACAGTGATTTCTGTTTGTTATTCAGGAATGTATGATGATTCATCATCGTTATTCAAAGAACATCAAGTCATCTGGAATGACACTAGGGATAGGATTTCACTCCTCTGTATTGGATAGGCAGAGGATTCAAACACAAAATAACACAAGTATTTCACACAAGAAACACATACAAGCTGTGGCTCTTCTATTAATCAATGAACTTCAATCTCATTCAATCACAATGAATACAATGAACCAGGTGAAGGGTATTTAACCTAAATTGACATGCACACACTCACATAACTCAACTTGATGAACTCTCACTTAACTCACTCTCTAATTTACTCACCAAATTTATCTATCACTCAACTCAACTAACTCACTTAACTAATTGTCTAACAATGCATGCGGGAGGTAATTATATATTTTAACACTACCCCTTAATTACCACTGCTAAACTAAAACATAACTCATGACAACTCAAACATGCCTGCTCGTCTATGTCTCAACTAGGCTTACAACACCCAAGTTTCTTTTGTGAAACTCAAACAAATCTACTGCTAATGGCTTTGTAAAGATATCAGCCAATTGATCACTAGATTTACAAGGCTTCAAGTGAACTTCTTCATTGCTCACAAGTTCTTTAATAAAATGATATCTAGTATCAATATGCTTGCTCTTTTGATGAAACACACTATTCTTGAATAGTGCAATCGTTGATGTGTTGTCACAGTATATCGTTGTTGATCCTTGTTGTTGCTGCTTGAGTCCATCCAATACTTTTCTTAACCATACTGCTTGACATGTTGCTGAAGTTGCTGCTACATATTCTGCTTCTGTTGATGATAGTGTCACAATAAGCTGCTTCTTAGATGCCCATGCTATCACACCTGAACCAAGATGGAACACATAACCAGATGTGCTCTTTCGATCATCCAAATTTCCGGCAAAATCACTATCTGTGATTCCAATCAAATATTTATTTTCTGTACTTTCATACATTATGCCATAATCTCTAGTTCCTACTATGTATCTCATAATTCTTTTTCCAACACTCCAATGTGTGTATTTTGGAGTCTCCATAAATCTGGAAATCAAACTCACTCTTTGCATAATATCTGGTCTTGTAGCTGTGAGATACATGAGGCTATCAACCAATCCTTTGAATAGATTTGGATTGACATCTGCGCCTTCATCATCCTTGCTTAACTTTGTACCTGTTGCAACTGGTGTAGGTACAGGTTTGCAATAATCCATCCTGAATCTTTTCAACAAATCTCTTGCATATTTATTTTGACAAATAAAAATTATTTTTTCAGATTGCTCAACTTCAATGCCAAGAAAATATTTCATGAGACCAAGATCTCTCATCTAAATTTTTTTCATCATGGTTGCTTTAAACTCATCTAACTCAAGATCACCTGTAAAAAGCATATCATCAACATATAAGAAAACAATCAGAATTTGTCCATGCTCATTTACCTTTGTGTATAAGGTAGGCTCAATGTTGCTTTTGCAAAATCCATTCTTAATTATTCTACTATATCATGCTCTAGGTGCTTGGTTAAGTCCATAGAGCGCTTTCTTCTATCTGTAAACTTTATCTTCTTTACCTTCAACTTCATAACCTGAAGGCTGCTGCACATAAATTTCTTCTTCTAGAATTCCATTCAAGAAGGCTACTTTGACATCCATCTGATATACTTTCCACTTGTTCTGAGCTATTGTCGCTAGAACTGCTCTTACAGTATCCAATCTGGCTACTGAATAAAATGTTTCCCCAAAGTCTATTCCCTATTGCTGCAAGAGTCCTTTTGCTACAAGTCTCGCTTTAAATCTGTCAATCTCACATTTCTCATTCACCTTTGTCTTGTACACTCACTTCACACGAATAATATTTTTATCGTTTGATAAATCAACCAAATCCCATGTATCATTTTTTTCAGTAGAATCCATCTCTTCATCCATGGCTTGCACGCAATTTTCATCTTTGATTGCTTTTTCAAACGAAGAAGTTTGGAATGCCAACAATGCAAAATTTGAACTAACATCCAAATCATCATAAATACCTTTTAAAATTCTCATATTTTTCTTACCATTACTTGATTCATTATCTGAATGAAGAATTCTTGGAGTCCTTGCTAGTGTGACTATGTTTGGTGTCTACTCTCTTGATTCTTGCTGCTCCTTTTATGTTACATCATCCTCTTCCATATGCTACTTGTGTTATTTTGTGTTTGAATCCTCTTAACATGTTTTCTTAGGACAGCTAAGCCTAAATAATTTTAGGAAACTAAATTTGTTGTTGTGCTTTGCTTCTTTCATAATAACTCATTTAATTGTTTAATACATTTTTTAAACAGTGAAATAATATATGATAGATTAGTATTCAAATTAGCAGTGGTGACACTATACTTGATTGTTATTGGTTAATATAAGTTATATCAAATTAGCAAGATAATATCAAACTAACAACAGAGACAATTACTGCTTTCAATATAGACTATATCAAATTAGTGAGACAAAGACAATTATTGTTGACTACTAAAAACAAATTATCACTAACATTAACTATAATATTAACTATTTCTATCAACAAATGCAAGCTAATTCATTACCTTTGATAAATAAAAAAACACTATAACATTTAAAATAATTAACCAATTAAAAACAAAAATAAACTTTTACTCCAGATGTCAGAGAATTAATCTATTTGTTTAAATCCTTTAGATCTAGGCTTTTACATGTTAAATGGAATATTTAAAATAACAAAAAAATTGGAGATTGGAAAGCGAATGCCACGCTGCAACAAATCCCTCAATAAGGTGGATAGACCTGTCTATGGATTACCCACAATGCACCTTGAAAGGAAATTAATAAACTAATTTTGTTGTTTAGAGTTTGATAAGGTTGTCTTCCTCATGTATGTACTGTTTTGGATTTCTCGACCATATCTCACATGCGAATTTGTACATAATGCCAACCAATAGATATTGGAAAGGCCACGCTGAAGCAAATGTTTCAAAAATGTAGAACTTTCTATGGATTATCCATAATCCACTTTGATTTGAATATGATCAACTAAATTTGTTATTTGTGATTTGCTTTTCTATATTAAATTTATTTAATTTTTTAATATATTTATTTAGATTATATTTATCCTAATCAAACAGTTATTAGAGTGATAATTCTCTAGTTTAATTCATGATAGTATTATCATAGTTTAATGGTTTTATGTTTTAGAAGTTTTTTTAAATATATTTTGTATTAAAATTTATTCAAAATTTCGTAGAGCTTTGGAATTATAAATTTGAGCTCTAAGTTTTATATTATTTTAGTGTATTAGGGTTTTTTACAGCATTGAATCTATTTATGCATTCAAAAGTTCATTTTAAATAACAAAAAATCACAATCTTACCAAAAATTGTTTGGCAAAAAAACTCCAAAACATAGGGTAGCTAGACAACTTAGTTATAATTAGGAGTGAGATCAACTATGTCAGATTCTAAAATATTCCCAAAACCTGTTATCTAAATCAGTTCAGCACACTGCTATCAAGCAAAACCACCTATCTAAAATAACCAATGAATAATGGTAAAGGCAACAAAATTTCACTCCTGCCAAATACCTTTATACCTTGAACGTAAATCTGTTTTTTTTTTTTTGTTTTTAAATAAAAAACGATATAAATTTATATTAAATGAATAGTTTAAAATAGTAATTTGATCCTTAATAAATACCTCATCTGCTTAAGGCAAAATCTATTTTTGTTGGTCCAAATTTTTTTGTTATTACCGAGCCATCATAATGAGCATGTGCTTACTACACGTAGATACCTTGGCCGTGAATATTTCAGAGACAGCACATCAATCACTGAAGCTTAGGTGGGGGACCATGTGATTAAATTGCAAATTGCCAGACATGGAGTTCAGTTTTATTCTCAAAGTGGTTTTAATGGTGGGGCGAGCCCCAAAATTAGGACCATACCTGTTGCTGCTGCTTTCTTCAATGGGCCATTCACTTTCACTCAGCTGTACATGGACAGGAAGAGGCCACGTTCACTTTTAAGTGATTTTAACACTCTAGATTTCAGGTTGCCTCATTTCAAAACCCAATAAATGCTGAAAGCAACTTCTTCAAAGCTAGACGACACCACTTTCTCTTTCTGCCATAAATCATAACAATACTTCGTGGGCTACATGATTGCGGTGCATTTAGAAGTAATCTAAATGAATTTTCTCGTGCAATATTAAGACTATGGACAAGTCAATAGAGGCTTTTTCGAGGATCAGACTTGTTTTTAATGAGATTTTTGGATTTTTAGGTGTTGAAATTGTGAAATTTTGATTTGTGTTATTTAAATTGATTTTTTTATTGTATATATGGATTCAGTACTTTGAAAACTTTTAACGCACTTCAATTATGCAGGGGTTATCCAAGTTTGTGATTTCAATAAATTTCAGCTGAATTTTAGAGAAATTAGACCAAAAATACTTCCAAACAGTGTTACTAAAAAACAACTCTAATATTATCAGATAGCACAGTAATCAATAACTAGTCATTTGTTTTTCTCTAATTTATAGAATATCAATATTCATTTAACTTTATTGAATATTTAAAATGGTTAAAAAAAATTAATACAAATTTATTAGTAATTAACAAATATCATGGGTTGGTAGCTTAGATTTTAAATAGAAAACAAAAAATTTAGAATTTTATGTTATCCAGTTTTTCAAATCAATGGTTTAAAAGTTTTGTAGAGTTATGATTTTATTTGTATATTCAAAAATGTAATTTAAGAGTTTAAATTTATTTTTACAATTAAAAAAAATTAGATGACAAAACATTGTAATCTCAGCAAAATATCTAAATTCTTAATTAAAAAACAAAACTAAATTTAATTAATTACACTGTATATATATAAACTAGTTGTCTTTAGTACAACATTTTGAAAGCTTTCCAGGTAAAATTCTCCGGTCTAATTTCTCTAAATTTAACAAAAATTCATTGAAAACAAAAATTTGATAAATAACCTAACACAATCAAAATACCTCATAAATTTTTAAGATGCTAAATCTATATATACAATAATTTAAACTTTCACAAAGTTATAAATACATCCATCTACTCCACAAAATCTCATCAAGGTTACATCCAGCTATTTCACAAAATCTACACACTTTACGGTTCTGATAGGTAGATATTCATTACTTTTTATGATCTTCCTAAACTTAGTATAATATATCTATTCACTGAACACAAATTCGTGGTTCTTCAGAAACCCCACACAGACATATATATATATATATAATAGTAACTCCATTGATGAGATATACAGTGAGCCATGTCGATAATGCATGTCCATGTCAATGACATCTCACCAGCCTCGTAATACGGACCGGACATACAGTGTGAAAAAGGAACTTGCTCTGCTTGTATCTTTTGAAATTAATATTCGTATTGGATATGACCGGTTGGAACAGATTTTTATAAATAAAGTTATTGAAGAATCATGACTCTGAAAAGTGTTCCAATCAATCTAGCTGATTTTAGATACTTATGGGTATATATTTATATTAATTTCTAAAAACTATATATTTATTAATTTAGTATTTTATGTTTTACATATGTTTATAATACATGAAGTTGCGTTTTCTTTTTAACATTTCCATTTTTCTCATTTAGTTATGAAGTTGCGTTTCCTTTTCAACAATTTCATTTTTCTCATTTAGTTATTATATTAAATATGAACATATCCTACATTGTGAAAGTACCTTACACTCTTTTTTATCCAGATGGGACAAATCTACGCTGTTGAGGATTCTCTTTCACAAAACTATAGTGTTGAGGATTCCTTTTCACATTAATATTCCATTTTAATTAGTCTAATAAATCATACGCATGTGAATATAGATAATGTCCCTATGTTGGCCATCAAAATTGGTTGGTGAGAAGTACATCAAACCCATCCTTAAAAATGGTGGTTGTAAGTACATTTTATTGACAATTGATTTGTAACTTGATATGTTATATGCATTGTTCACATTGTGCTTTCAAATGGTTGGGTAAAAGTATATATTTTTAAATAATATTATAAACTATAATATTTATATTAGGTAAAATATAAGTTTTAAATTATATAATTGATTTGAATAGTTTAGTTATAATATGAGTGTTTAATAAATGTTGTGGTAGTGTATTTGGTGCAAGGGCATGCAAAATATATTTCTCTAGTAAGTTGGTTGCTACTTGCACAAGGTCACAGAGAAAAATGATTGCTTATTGTTAGTGAAACAAATTCGACACAATGTAAACTAAGTTTGAGGGAAAACTAAACATACAACACTAAGAAAAAATCAAAATACAAAAGCTCGATAGAGCAAACAACCTAATAACACAAGTGGAGAGTTCTCCATTTATTAGGTGTTGGTGGTGAAAAAGATACAATGTTAAACACTTGAAGAGGGTCCTTTGAGCTATAGAGCTCAAATACCCAAAGCAAGGATATCTCTTTCCCTCGACTTCCTACAATAGTCTCTTCCCTCTCTCAAAGGATAGTAGATCAAGATCAAGTGGTGAACCTCTCTCTCTTGGACTAAGATGTTGGTTGGCCAACATATGAGTCCTTCCAATCCCTCTGCTACTAGACTATGCAAGTTGGTTTGCTATGAAGCAATTTGGCTAGCATAACAATGTGTCTCCAATTATTCTTCCAAATTCTAGCTTATATAGACATTTTTTGAATTCCCTCTTCTCTTGACCCAAGATGGATAGTGACACAAGAGTGGAGGAGGTATTCTTTTGTGAGCTGCATTTACTCCTCAAGGTGGCTCAAATCCAACTGACCTTGACAGTATTAAGCGGAGAATCATCTTAACCAAGCATTCCAAGTGGTCACGGATGGTGACATTTCTCCAACTTCAGGACCATGTGGTTATCAAAGGAATAGCCGCGATGTTTGTAAAATTCCTTTGATGGAGGCGCATTGTCATTTAATTTGCCTTCTGAACCTTAGGAAAAATCAAATTTTAGTCTGATCTAATGTATTTCTTCTTTGAAAATTTTCATTTGTACTTTATGCTTGACATTTTTAATGTCTTTTGCCTGTACGATTTTCTAGTGTTAACAAATGTATTTAAACTTTATGAAAAAATAATAAAAATAATTTTAGAGGTGTAAATCAATTCTATTTTGATTTGTAAATTGTTGTGGATATTTTATTAGGCAGTTTTACAAAATATTTACTAAAATATATTCTAAAAATAGTGGGTTTATTTCTCCTTTAATATTTGGAAATTAATTAGTATTTATTTTGTATGTATGCAAATTATAAGTATACATAAAATAGAGAACAGTGAAATAAAAACTTACAAACCACAATTGACATGTAAGATATGTCCTAGGAAACACTTTTGGTATAGAAACCCACTAGAAGGTGTGGTCGCTCTACTATATTTCTCTAGAATGATTCCTTGATCTATTTGGAGTGAGCTCAATTCTCCTAAGAGAAAAGTAACAAACTATATAGAAAAATGGTTACAAGTGAGAAGGTGTGTGTTGGAAATATTGTCATTGATGGCAAAGGAGCACAAAGGAGCAGCACCAAGACAAGGGAGCAGATCAGATTCAGATGGAATTTTTGCAGAGAAAGAATGTAAAGTGGCAGAGGCTACAATAGGAGGGTTTAGACAAGAAGAAGTTTTTTTGATCAGTTAGGGTTTTGTTTTGTAAGCATACGAGCACATTAGAAAAAAATGGAAGAAGAATTTCCATCATTTTTTAGCTATGGGATTATTGAAGTGAAGGATATCTAGAGTTTGAAGTCACTTTTGGGGGCTTTGTTATATTTATAAACTATTATAAAACCACAGATAATGAATAATAGAGGTTAAAGCCATGTGTGGAATGAATGCCAGAGAGGGTTTGAAGATCGGTTGATATCATTAAAACAGAAGATATATGGCGTAGCCATGGTGGAATTCTTTCAAGTTGGAACCATAGTTCTGTTTAGAAACCTGAGTTAAATAGAACGATGGAGTAAAGGAGAACAGTGGATGGTTTTGAAAACCAATCAGTGGTTTTCGCATAGCTCAAAGATGGTAAGCATTAATTGCTGAAGTGAACGCGATAGTGGTCGTGGGCCGACGCGTGGCAATTAATAACCACTAATTTCGCGTAAGTTATAAAGTCTTACCCATCGTGTTATTTGGACTGCGATATCAAGCATTGTTCGTCAGATCTGGAGTAGTTAAATGGACGACGGAGATTGGACTGCACAAATGAATATGTAAGTTGTATATGCTGTGGGACCCGTTTATAATATTATTTTAGTGCTTTGGGTTTTAACCAAAGTAAACTCATAAATACGTTTAAACCAAAGTATGGAAGGGAAAGTTATTTTGTATCTATGACTTATGTTAAGTCGGGTAATAAACTTTGACATTTGCAATATGATGAAGACCGTCAGATTGTGAACAGGATTGATGGCAGTCATTTAATCGAGGATGTGGCATCAGTATATGTGCAAGACAGGCGGAAAGATAAACCTTTACAAATGTTTTATATATTAAAGGTTATATGATTATAGAATGAAATGATAAAAGGTGTGGGACCAACGAAGGCAGCAGCGAAGGCTAAATCTCGTGCACATCGTATGAGCCCGGTTAACATTGATATGGGATCAATGGTACTGCGGGGGCACAAAAAGTCTGATGATTAACCCAAGGTGGTGCCTCCGCAGTTGACCCACCCATCGGGCATTGACCGAAGATCGACAGTTGTCATTCACTACAGTAGCACAAGCCCGATGATCTTTTCGTACCGAGAAGTGCCTCCGCAGTGCCGTGAACTGGGACCCGATTTCCTAAAACCCAAAAGTACAGTTTTAGTTGTGGACCAGTGCGATCAACAGATAAAATTAAAAGAGATAGATGTCATAGATTACAACGGAAACAAGTGGGACCCGATCGCATATCGGACATCACAAGCGAATGTGATAGTCGCTGGATGGACGCAAAGTTGCGATGCGATGTGGCGATGCGAAGGGACACATGGCAGCACGGCACTATATCGCACATCGGCGATACGAAGTTCAGTGCATATCGTGAAGTAGCAATGAGATGCGATGCGATGAGAAGATGCGATGCGATGCAAAGATGTGTTGTGATGCGATGTGGCGATGCGAAGGGACACGTGGCAACACGACGCAATATCGTACATCGGCGATGTGAATTTCATCGCATACTGCGAAGTGGAGATGCGATGTTATGCGAAGTAGCGATGCGATATTACCATCGCATATTGCAATCGAGGCACGAGAAAAATCGCACAAAAAACATGGGAACGCCGAAGTGCGAAGTGCGATAAAGAGAGCGGACGCGATGAAGATCAAAGCCGAAACCTAAAAGTTTTCAAGTCCGGAAGTATGTGATTTTCCCTTTGTAAATCGCATCGAAGAGCAAAGGATCCATATAGCAAAGAACAATGGAAATACCGAAATGCGATAAAAAGTGGATGCGATATTGTTCAGAGGTAAATAGTAACGAATTTCATGTCCAGACTTAATGTATTGTGCGTTGTTTGTGAAGCAAAGAGTGGAAGAAGAGGTCAACTCAGGTAACAAAAGAAAAGGTTGAACATGGCAAGGAAAGGCTCACGCAGTTAAAAGGACCCATTCCTGTGTAGAACAATTAAAAATACAACAGCAGGTAGAGAAGATAAAGGGACAGCAGGCAGAGAAGGTGAAATAAACGGAAAAGAAAGAGGTTGAAAGGGTTGAATTGAAATGTTTGATTGTAACTGTAAATGTATTATTGAATTTATATTATTTTTGATGCAAAGGCAAGTCTCCTCAGGCAAAGAAAAACTCCAATTTGATACTGTAATGATTGTATATATTATTGTAACATCCTGAATATGCTGAGTGAGAAAATAAGAAGGTGGAAGACAAAGATTCATACCTGTTCATTTCGAATTCCCTATGGAATGCAAACAGTTATGAGGTGATCTCTATAAATACCAGCATATGCATAAGGAGTGGAAATAGAGAAAGAGGTGAGAGAATGTAAGAAGAAGAAGGAGCAGAGAGAGGAGTTGTGAAGATCCAGAGATGATATAAAGCAAATTTGAAGGCTAGAAGGACAGCAGTAAAGAAGGAGAAAAACAGAGCTGATATCCAGGTAAATCAGCATATGATTTATTATACAGTGAGGAAGTTGGTGCTTCCATATCAAGTTGTAGCTTGAAATATTTTCAGTTGTTACTGTCTGAGGTAGGAGCCTCCTATAGGTTGTAGCCTGCAAAAAATAGATGGGAGTTGGAGCTTCCTTGCAAGTTGTAGCTTGTAGAATTGAGGTAGTAGCCTCCTGTAGGTTGAAGCCTACAGAAAATCAGTGGTGAGAGGAAGTTGGAGCTTGCCTTTTCATCACAACAATAATAAGATGTGGTTTTATCCCTTATGGGTTTCCACTTATATCTGTTTTCTATGTGCATGATGATTATATGTTGATATTCTGTATTTAATCTGCTTAATACCTGCTACTCACTTATTAAGATAGTTTTTCCATTGTATATTAAGTTGATCACGAAATGAAGATGTAAATAAGTGTAAAATAAAGTTTTACAAGACCATGACTGCATTAAACTGATTCACCCCCCCTCTCATTTTAACCAAGGGTTCAACAATTGGTATCAAAGCGAGTTCCTTCTGTATCCGTTTAACAACTGGAAGGAAGATCCTAGTTCCCCAAGATGGCTAGTCTAGAAGGATGCTCAACAAATAAAGCCCCTTTGTTTACTGGCACAAATTATGCCTTCTGGAAAATAAGGATGAGGACGTACATAATGTCTCTAGGAATATAAGTTTGGGCTGCTGTGGATTTGGGATATGCCCCAAAGGATTCTGACACAGAGAAAGAAGCCAAACAAGATTTTATAGCTAATTCCAAAGCCATGAATTCTCTCTTAAGTGGTATGTGTGAGGTAGAATTTATCAAAGTAATGCACAACAAGACTGCCAAAGAAATATGGGATACATTAGAAAGTATCCATGAGGGAGATAAAAAGGTGAAGATGGCCAAACTACAAGTCTATCAAGCTCAATTTGAAAATATAAAAATAAATGAAGAAGAAGATGTTGCTAGCTTCTTCTTAAAGGTTGCAGAAATTGTGAATAATATGAAAGCTCTAGGAGAAACCATTAGAGAATATGTAATTGTTCAAAATATATTGAGATATTTACCATCCAGTTTTAATCCCAAGGTTTCTGCCATAGAAGAAACAACTGATTGGGAAACTTTGACCATGAACCAATTACTTGGAAAATTAATAGCCTATGAGATGAGACTTCCACAGAGGAAATCAAATGTGAAGGAGGCAGCCTTTAAGGCTGAGAAGAGCAAAGGAAGATACATGCTCCTGCTCTGATGAAGAAGAGGCCAAATTTTTCAGAAGATTGGGTAGAGGCTCAGGAAAGTATAAAGGTAAGCTTCCATTTAAATGCTTTAACTTTGGAAGAGTTGGGCACTATGCTTCAAAGTGTCCTTACAAGAAAAAAAAGAATCGGACTCAAGAGACAGAGAAAACCAAAACAAATAACTGGCAGAAAGGGAAGAGATTCAACAAAAAATCATTTTATGCTCAGCAAGATAGCAGTGCATCTGAAAACTCAGATGATTCCTCAAATGAAGAAGGAACCTCTGAATTTGTGTTGATGGCCAAGGAAGATTCTGAAGGATTCCTTCTAGAAGATGAGAAAGAAGGTGAGGTAGATCTTGAGGGGGAGCTAAAAAGTGCCCTGGAAGAAATAGACAAACTTAAACTCAAGTGCAGAAAACAGAAAGGCATTCTCCTCAAATATGTAAAAGAGGTACCAAATTTAGAAGATTTCCTTCAATTGAAAGTAGAACTTGAAGAAGCTAAGAAGGTGGAAGACATTCTGCTTAAGCAAATTAAAGATAAACATCAGGAGCAAGAGAAATTGGAAGAAGAAGTGGTATGCCTGAGAAAGAAACTAGAAAACACCCAAAGGGAATTGTCAATGAACACTCCTCGAATGACAAGCACTGAACAGTTGGACAAGATTCTAAATGCTCAAAGGTCTCCTCTCATAAAGGCTAGGATAGGATATGAAGGAGAAACCAGTAAGTCCAAGGTAGAAGATAACAAGAATGTCATTTTTGTAAAAGTTGTAAAGGATAATGAAACAGCTCAAAAAGGAAACACAAAAGCAGAATCCAGCACGAACTTGATGTGTGATGAAACAAATAGAAACAAGTAGCAACATCAAGAGACAGAGAATGAGAGGAAGAAGCGAGCAGTTGCAAAAATATCAATTGTTCCTAAAAATCAATTGAACAAGTTCAGAAGATCTCAAAGGAGTTTCTTTCCTCCTATGAGAAATATCACTTGTTTTTCCTGCCACAAACTAGGACATATTGCTGCATACTGTCAGACAAAGATAATCGAGTTCAACCAACAAAAGATGCAGAAATTGAAAATACTACCTCAAGCAAACAAATGGAGAGGACAACCCTACACTAGGTACACCAATCGTTTCCATGGGTATTGTTTTTGATGTAAGGGGTTCGGTCATAAAGCCATGGAGTGAAAAACATATGAACAAAGACTAATGCTTAAAACCCCAAGGAGATTTATGAACAATGGAGAGTTCACTCGTACACATAATCCATTTAACAACATAATCAAATGCTTTGTATGCCATCAAATCGGACACATGTCTTCCAAATGTCCTCTCAAATAATGTGGTCCATCTTCTCAGAAAAAGTGCCAAAAAAATAGCTGCCTGCAGTGGAAAAAGAAGTTGAATAAGTGTGACCTGGCTCTAATAGCCCAAATCAGAAAAGCTAATGGTATTTGGATAGTGGATGTTCAAAGCATATGACTGGAGATCGAAGCAAGTTTGTAACCTTTGATGAAAATAAATCTGGGAATGTAACATTCGGCAATGATAAAGCAGGGAAAATCAAAGGAAAAGGCTCAGTCAGTCTGAATAATGGAAGAGGAAAATTCCAAGATGTACTATTTGTGGATGGGATAAAATCCAATCTACTAAGCGTTAGTCAAATGTGTGATAAATGCTGTGAGGTCCTTTTTAGAGCCCAAGACTGTGAAGTAAGATCGAGCACCACAGGAAAGACCTTGATCAAAGGTGTTCGAACATAAAGTAATTTCTATATAGTGAAAGAAGAGAATGAAGCATGTCACATAAGAAAACTTGATGAATCATGGTTATGGCATAGAATATTGGGACACCTAAACTTTGACCATATCATCAGTCTAAGCAAGAAGAATGCAATCAGAGATATGTCTGCAATAAAGAAGCCTTCAAATACCATATGTAAATCCTGCCAACTGGGCAAGCAGACCCGCATATCTTTCAAGACCAAAGAGATACTATCTACAAGTCGTCCTCTTCAGCTTGTACACATGGACCTGTGTGGACCTTCAAGAACTAAAGCACCAAGCGAAGAATCTTATTTCATGCTGATAATAGATGATTTTTCCAGATTGACGTGGGTAGAATTTCTCAAATATAAATTGGAAGCACTTGAGAAATTCAAGATATTCAAGGCATTGACAGAAAATCAAACAGGATGTAAGCTAAAGTGCATCAGATCAGACAAAGGAGGTGAATTCACAGACTATGATTTTGCAGACCTATGCAATGAGAATGGGATAAAACAACAGTTTACAATTGCAGGTACACCTCAATAGAATGGAGTGGTAGAGAGGCAAAACAGGTCAGTACAACAGATTTCCAGAGCTATGACGCAAGAAAGTAACATTCCCTAAACCTACTGGGTAGAATCAGTACACACAGCTATTCACATTCTCAGCAAAGCTCATCTAAGACCAAATTGTGACAAGACTCTTTAGGAATTATGGCATGGTAAACCAACATCAATCAAGCACTTTAGAGTCTTTTGGAGCAAGTGTTTCATAAAAAATAATGATGAAAAACTGGGGAAGTTTGATGCAAGAGTTGATGAAGGAATATTTTTAGGATATGCATCCAAGAGTAAGGGTTACAGGTGCTACAACAAAAGACTGCACAAAATTGTGGAAAGCATTGATGTAAGATTCGACGAAGATCTACCAAACAGAACAAGAAGCACAAGCTGTGCCAATCCTCCAGATGATCATGACGCTGAGAACCAAGATAATGATGAACATAGAAAGACAACAGAATATACTGAATTAAACTCAAAAGGCCCCTCAAGACACACTCAAAAGAACCATCCAGAAGATCAAAACATTGGGGACAAGAGTGTGGGAGTCCAGACAAGAAGAAAGCTTGTTGAACAGATAGAAGAAGTATACCTAGCCATGCTATCTCAAATAGAGCCTAAGAAGTTCGAAGAAGCCAACAAAGACCAAAACTGGGTAAATGCTATGAATGAAGAACTAGACCAAATTGAGAAGAACAATACCTAGGAATTAATTCCAAGACCCACTGGGAAAAATGTTATTGGCACAAAATGGATATTCAAAAATAAGATGAATAAACAAGGTCAGGTAATCAGAAATAAAGCCAGACTTGTATGCAAGGGATACTCTCAAATCGAAGGTCTTGGTTATGATGAAACCTTTGCCCCTGTAGCCAGAATGGAATCAATCAGAATGTTTTTGGCCTTTGCATGTTATCATGATTTCAAGGTATATCAAATGGATGTGAAGGCTGCCTTCCTGAATGGAGATCTAGAGGAAGAAGTCTTCATGGAACAACCTGAAGGATTCTCATTAACAGATAAACATGACTATGTGTGCAGATTAAAGAAAGCCTTATATGGTCTTAAACAAGCTCCTCATGCATGGTATTCAAGGCTAGACAAATACTTGCAAAAACAAGGGTTCAAGAAAGGAGGAGTAGACAGCAATTTGTACATAAAGGCTAATGAAAATGAACTCTTAATTGTAGTAGTGTATGTAGATGACATCATGTTTGGAAGCAACAAAGATGAGTTAGCAAAAGGATTTTCTGAAGAAATGAAATCAGAGTTTGAGATGTTAATGATTGGAGAGCTCACCTTCTATTTAGGACTTCAAATTCAACAAAAGAACATAGGAATATTCATTTCGCAAGAAAAATACTTAAGAGAAATGTTGAAAAGGTTTCAAATGGAAGACTGCAAACCTGTGTCAACTCCCATGATAATTGTATGCAAACTATGTGCTAATGATGGATCAACAGATGTAGATCAAAAACCTTACATATCCATGATAGGAAATCTGCTATACCTAACTGCTTCTAGACCAGACATTATGTTGGTAGTAGGACTTGTGGCAAGATATCAAGTAGCACCAAAACAAAATCATTTACTTGCAATCAAGAGAATATTTAGATATCTACAAGGAACTTCACATTATGGCCTATGGTATCCAAAAGGAAAAAGCTTCACATTGACAGCATACACAGATGCAGATTGGGCCAGTTGTGTCGATGATAGGAAAAGCACAAGTGGAGGTGCATTTTATTTGGGAAAAAGTCTAGTGGCATGGCTAAGCAAGAAGCAAACTTCTATCTCTCTATCTACAGCAGAAGCAAAATACATAGCAGCAATTGCATGTTGCACACAAGTAATGTGGATGAAACAAACTCTCCAAGACATGAAGGTAAGAATTGATGAACCCATTTCTATCAAATGTGACAATACAAGTGAAATAAGCATATCAAAAAATCCTATACTTCATTCAAAAACAAAGCACATCCTCAGAGAACAAGTAGCACAAAAATTAGTGAAGTTGGAATATGTACCAACTAAGGAACAAACAGCAGACATATTCACAAAACCTCTTTCTAAAGAACCATTCGAATATCTAAGAGACAAGCTAGGGGTAGTGTCTGTAGATGTTACTCTCTGATATGATGAAAAAAAAACAAAAAACAAAAAACAAAATAATAATAAGGGTTGCATACAAGAAATGGGATCAGAACAGAAGTCAAGTGATGGTCTATATCAGTCAAGAAAGCATCATTCCAAGGGGAGAACAGTCAATAAAATTGTCACAAAATAGCTAGAGCAATGGAAGAGTGCATGGAACAGGTCCTCAAGATCAAAGTATTATGAAAAGATAGAAACCACACCAGGAAAAGATAGAAACTACACTAGGAAAAGTGCAACCCTTTGCCATTGATGTCAAAGGGGGAGGAAAAGCAAGCAAAATAAGAAAGGGTCTTCTGAAAAGCAAGTAGAGGAAGTCCTGGAGGAAGCATTGGAGTATTTCCATCAATGCCAAAGGGGGAGACTGTTGGAAATATTGTGATTGATGGCAAAGGAGCACAAAGGAGTAGCACCAAGACAAGGGAGCAGATCAGAATCAGATGGAATTATTGCAGAGAAAGAAAGTGAAGTGGCAGAGGCTGCAAGAGGTGTTATTTACTGGAGGATAAGACTAGACATTTGTGGGGACGAATGTTGGTAGAATAGATCGGAAGGTTCTGCTTGGGTTTACTATAATCGAATTAACAGATGCAGTGTAAAAGGAGAAGGGTGTACCTGGAATGAAGACCAGAACCATAATTGATGATGCTGAGGAACTACATTAAAAATTGGATGTGGAACCATGAGCCAACGGTGAAAACGGAACAATGAAAGTGGTTTCGAAAACCACCAGAGTGTTTTTGCACCGCTTTTGGAGGATAAGTGGTTTTAAGTGAGATGGACACGATACAGTTAGGAGGGCGATGCGTGGCATACTGAAACCGCCTATTTCTTGTAGGTTCAAAAACATTATCCGTCGGGCTAGTTGGCATGCGATAACACGATGACCATTGGATCATCCTAGGATCAATGGCAGAGACTCGGGGTTTAAACCTTAAGCTAGACTTGATGATATATGAATCTAATTTAATAATTTGAGTGCCTTTTGAGGTCCTGTGCTATGCATATTGTGCTATGCATATTGTGGGGCCAATAAATTTTGTTGACGTGTTTTGTTTTAAAGAAAAAAGTATATTAAAAGTAGAATGATAAAAGGTATGGGACCAGTGTCATAGAGCGGGACAACGTAAACAAATAGAAAATAGACTAAAGCAGAAAAATCTTTGAAGAATTCCAAGTGAGGTGAACAGACATTCATGATTAGATCACAACAGCAAAGGCAATAAATGAATGGATAAGATTCATCGCAAGATAAGCAGGGTAGAAACCAACCGGAAGTGCCAGTAGCAACAAGGAATGTAGATTTGGGCAGATCAACGGTGACGATCACATCGGCAGACATTGAAATCGAAAGTCACAAGGTAATTGTCTTATTATGCGATGTGATCGATGAATGCAATGCGATGGACACAATGCGATGCGATCATATCGCAATTGGGGTTGGAAAGACATGGATGCGATGCAATTGATGAATGCGATGTGATGGATGCGATGCGATGCGATCACATATCACAATCGAAGCAGGAAAGACATGGATGTGATGCGATCGATGAATGCAATGCGATGGATGCGATGTGATGCGATTGCATATCGCAATTGGGGTAGGAGAGATATCGCACAATCTTAGAAGTCATGTGAGTTGCGATGCGAAGTAGCGATAAAGTCAAGTGGGACCTAATCGCATATCGCTCATCGCAAGCTCAGGATGAAGGGCAAAGTGCGAAAAGAGTCTCGGATGTGATATATTTCAAAGATAAAGTCTACAGGATTTCAAATCTAAAGGTATAAGGTTTCCCTTTGAGAAATCGCATCGAGAGGATGAAAGAGCAACAGAGAAACGAAGAAAAAGAGAAATAGCCAAAATGTTGAGATACAACCTGGTGGTACCCTTTACATATCGCATATTAGGAGATTAGATGGACGAAGGCACATGGGATAACTGAATCGCTGAAGTGCGATAAATAGAGTAGACACGATGAAGATCAAAGCCGAAACCTAAAGCAATTCAAGTCCGGGAGTATGGGATCTCCCTTTGTTAATTCATTTAGGAGAGCAAAGGAGGATTATAATGTAAAACAAAAAGGAAAGTATGAATGCGAGTAGAAAGGCTCGGGTTAGGACCCGACACAGAGAAAAGGGCAGAATCGAGTGTTTAGAAGAGCAGTGAAGGTTGAAAGTTGTGGGCATGAGGAAAAGAGGCAGAGTCGAGAAAAAGGAGAATATGGTGGCACTACTGGAAACACAATAGCTGGGTCGAGTTAGGCCAAAATGATAGTTATGCAAAACTGTGTTGAATATAATAGAAGGAACAAAATGACTCTGACAATAGCATAAAAGACAAATGGACAACGAGCAGAGAGATGAAAGGGCTGAGTGAAATATATTTGTTGTAACTTTAAATTTAAATGAATTAATTATTTTTATCGTATGTGATGCAAAGGAAAGTCTCCATAGGCAAAGAAAAACTCCTGTGTAATACTAAAATGTATACATACTGTTATATTATTCTGAATGGGTTGGACAAGAAAATGAGAAGGGGGAAGGAAAAGAGTCATACTTGTTCATTTTGAATACCCTGTGGAATGTGTTAGAACTTGATTTGAACCTCAGGCTGAAAAAAGCAAATCCGGGTAACCTTTAAACCACGCTCAGCCTTGTAACTAGCCCTACAAGGTCAGGAGAGGGCTCTCTCCGTGAAAAGATATTCAACAAAGTACAATTATGAACTGATTTTAGGCTAGGTATAATAATGGGAAATGTTTAAATGAATGAATTTTTTAGGGATGTATGGAACAAATGGGACAGTTTGAAACAGGGGAATTAAATCAGGGATACAGGGTATTTCACGGGGCAAGGTAGGCAAGAACTTCAACAATTAAATTTAAATAATAATGGGATGGAAAGACTGATGAGGAGCTGAAAAGGGCATAGGAGATGGATCCTTTTCAAATAGAAGAAAACACAAAATATTGAATGATTCCCCAAGGCAGAGCATAAAAAATGGATTCTACCTATCTATCTTGAAAGCATTCAACCAAAAATGTTTATGGATGAAAGGTGAAACATAACAAATTTACATATGAATACAAAGAAGAGAACAAATGCTAAAATTCATACCACATGGATCCCACAAATCAGAGCTGCATATCTTATTAATTCCCTGTCAAACTGTTACAATGGGGCGTGGAGCATCCTCCAATATTTCCACACTATTCCCTTACTTATTGACTTACAGACTGCCTTACAAATGATTCAAAATTACATTAAATAGACCAAAATGTGAGGGGAGTAGATCCACAAAAAGAGGAGTTGTTTGCCAGCTCAAGAACTAAAGTCCGATCATAGAAAAGAGAACCAACAATCTGCCCCTGAAAATAAGGAACAATAATAAATTTCGGGCCATCTAAAGATTTCGTTGTTACACTGGATGAAAGAAAAATAGGCAATCTGAAAAACAGATTCCTATTTTACTGCTGCTATAGAAGTCTCTGTCTCATATTAGCTCTCAGCCCTTTGACTATTTCTTTCTATTATTTCTCTCTTGAGAAAATCCATTTTTGAAGAAAATGCCTTTGAAATAAATTAAAATGAAATTATGCCTTTTAGTGAAGGGAAAAACCCATTTTGAATGGAAAGAGCGAAGGGAAAGGAGGCGGGGTCCAAATCGCAATCGGAGGGGATGAAGGGGTGTGTTGACATAATGGAAAGTTGCGATGCGATGGAGCGAATGCGATGGGGAAATTCAATAGAGTAACGAAAATAAGTGAGGTCCGATGGTGCAAAGGAGCGATGCGATAGTGTAATCGCAATCAGGGTTGGAGCGGGAGAGGGGTGGATATTATTATAACGAGGCATGAAAAACTCCGATGTGATTGGAAAGACCCTTATAAAATGAAATAATAAGTGAAATGGGCTTGAGAAAAGGAAAAGGCCCTTTTTGTTTGAATGGGCAGAAAAGGTTTAAAGGAGGGGCAGGGAAGGGAAATCACATCGAGAGATTTGGAAGGGGAGTGAGTAAAGTTATAAAACTTCCGATGCGATGGAATTACTTTGCAAGACTTTAAAACCGAATTATAGCGTTTAACAAAGGGAAAAGCGTTTTTTTACTGAAAAGAGTGAAGGTTCTGATGGGAACCGGGAGTGTAAATTGCAATCGCAATTGGGGCTTGGGAGGGGAGGTAAAATGTTATGTGAACACGCCGATTGCGATGGCGCGACGGTGTATGAGCCGTTCAATTGGAGGGGATGATCGACGGCGGAGATGCGTCGGAAGTCAATCGGATCGGGGAAGTTATGGGTGCAGGGATGCTGCAGATTTTGTGATGCAATTTTCTGCGGGTCGTTGGATCGGATGGGTAGATCGACGATGGAGGAATGTCAATCGGGAGGAACTCAATCAGAGGGGATTGATTGAAAGTGTCGATCGTGATAATGCGATGGCATATTGGCCGTCAGATCGTTGATCAAATCAACAGTCAAGATTTGATCAATCGCATCATAGTTTTGCAGTGACGAGGGTCAATCAGGGTGCGCATGTTAAATGTTGCGATTGCGATTGGATCGGGGAAGGGAAAGGGGATTGGATCGGTAGGGATTTTATAATAAAAACTTTTTTAAAACTTTATTATAAAGTTTAAAGGTGAAGGTGGGGAAGTGGTTTGTTTAATCGGATTATCCAATCACGTCAGATTTTTATGGGTTATTAAAACTTTTACACCACGATTATGCCATCGGATAGGGGAAAAAGGGGGTTAATAAAAGAAAATATTAAACTTTAATAAAATAAAGTTTAAGGGAAAGGTGGGAAAAGGGATTTTTTTAGGGTATAGGGGAGCTTTATTCACTTAGGCATAAATTTTAATCCAGGAGTCAATTTTGAGAGTGTAATATATCGTTGGAAAGCTCTTTCCGGGCTCTTTCTGATGGACATACTTAGAACATGATTATGGACTAAAAATGCTATGGAAAACTTCTCTGAAGGGCAGAGTGGTGACTTTGTGGAGATAGCAGCTTTTGAAGTGTGACTTATTTACATATGATGACATAAAATTACATAAGAGATGATAATAAAGGCAAAGTATCATGTTTTCACCTCAAAACATGGTTTTGGGGTGAAAATTACATGAAGCTGAATAAAACATTTCTTCGATCTTCTCAGGTGCTGTGACTTTGAGTTTATTAGATCTCCTCATGACCTTTCTGATATTTATTGACACTTGACTCATTAATTTGACCATGGTGGGATCTTAGAACCTAATGAAACCCATCCTGTGACCTACTAACATGACTCATGGAGTGAAATTAACTCATGACTAAAGACCATAGAGAGGAGAATCAGCAAGTTTCACATTAGGGAAAACTGATGAAAGACCACCACCATCAATGAATCCATGACCTAATGAAATGGTGAAAATTTATGGTATGGGACTCCTAATATGCAAATGCAAAAGAGCAATTTTGATCACTGATGGCAGTATGACTAGATTGACACTAACATTGGCTCCAATGGGGATGGTAGCTCATTGGAGGTGCCAGGAACACCGTAGACCAAGTAGCCTTATCCATTGGGCATGGAGTCAAAATACTGAAAACCGACGCTATGGAGACTAACTCTAACTCAAGACTAAGACTGAAAACTAAAACCAAGCTATACACATATCATTCAAGTTTTATAGCCTTCACCTTGGGCCCCAAACTTTAATGACTGTGTACTCTGAAATCTGACCAAAAATAACATGGTATATACAATGATGGTGACATAGTTTCTGATCCATTATATTCAACAATGGTAGTGCTTCAAAAGTCTACCATTCACTGCTCCTCCAGGAAAATCTTGGCCATCCATTTCTGAAAGCAAGAAAGCATTCTGTCCTCTGTATGCTGCAATCCTATATGGTCCTTTCCACAGGTTGTCAAACTTACCATGCTTCCCTTTTTCCTCATTTCGTGCATCCCATCTCAACACCACATCATCTAACTGAAACTTCTCTGCTTTGGTCTTTCGGTCATAGATCTTATTTATTTTTTCCTGCAACTGAATAGCGTTCTAAGACACTTCCTCTCTTGTTTGCTGAAGGTGGATCATCTGGCTGATTCTTCACTGATTGTCATCATCGTCACTACCAACTTCTTGCAATAATCTCATGACTAGAACTGTAAGTGATGTGGGAAATACAACATCAGTATCATAAACCAGTTCAAAAGGTGACATACCTATGGATTTCTTGCTGCTAACTTTGTCTTCCCACAATGTGTTGATGAGCCTTTGATGCCAATTTCTTTTGTTTGCCTCCAACATTTTCTTGATTATATTTATCAAAGACTTATTTGATGATTCTTCCAGGCCATTGCCTTGTGGGTAGTACGCTGTTGAATGGCCTAGGACAATATTGTATTTGTTGCAAAACTCCACATTAGGGTAATTTTCAAGTCTAAAATGGGCCTCCTAAGAAAAATGTACAACAAAAATAAACTTTATAACAACCAATAGGATTCAAGATGATGATGTCAACCATGGGGGATGATTTACCATTTTTTAAATAAAAGGGTAAAAATATTAAAAAATAATAAAATAATAAAACTACTTTTTCAACTCGTATTTTCAACTTATCTCCCAAAATTTTTACTCAAATTTTGAGTGGGAGTACTCGTTGGATGCAAAATTTAATTCCTCATCAAAGGAGTACCCATGTTGCATACTTTTGATGAACTCTACTACACGAAAAATGAGAAATACATAAAAAACGTGATTGTAATCACGTTTTTTTATGTATTTCTCATTTTTGGTGTAGTAGGACCCATCGAAAGTATGCAACATGGGTAATCCATGGATGGGGGAATTAAATTTCGCATCCAACGAGTACTCCCGCTCGAAATTTGAGTAAAAAATTTGGAGCGATAAGTTGAAAATATGAGTTGAAAAAGTAGTTTTTTCATTTTTCCCTCTAAAATTTGATGATGTCATCAAATCTTATTTGATTTTTTCCACTATTATTTTATAATTTCCATAGGAGGCCCATTTTAGACCTCAAAATTCCCTAATGCCATCTTCTTAGATTTGAACGTTGCTGCGTTATCTGTTATAATTTTGTGAGGGCAGCCAAAACGAGATAAAATATTCGATTCTAGGAATTGAATGATTATCGTATCTGTAGCTTGCCTTGCTGGGACGACCTCGATCCATTTAGTGAAGTAGTATATACCTATCAATGTCCATTGATGCTGTGCTGATGATGCGGGATGGATTTGTCCTATGAAATCAAGTCCCCGCTGTTGAAAGGGAGTGTTTACTGCAACTGGTTTCAAAGGAAGAGGAAGCAGTTTCCTTTTTCCTTGGAAAATTTGACATTCATGAAAACTCATCACTGTTTTATACAAATATAAAAATAAAGTGGGCCAATAATATCCTACTCTCAACACCTTGTTAGATGTAGTTTTCCAAAACAAATGACCACCACAATCACCTTTTTGAAAGTCATGCATTACCTTCTCAGCCTCTTCTTCAACCAAACAATTGAGCAGAATACCTCCTGGATCTTTCCAATAGAGAGCACTGTTCAAAATACAGTATTTAGCAGACTTAAGTTTCATTGATCTACCTTTGCTTTTAGACATTCCTAGAGGTGGTGAAAGATGCTGAAGCACATAAACAATATCAGAATACCATGGGGATTGTAGTAAAATGTCTGAAACTGGAACAAGAAAACCTTCATCTTCATCTTCTGACATTGCTGTTATGAGTTTTATATCCAGGGCATGCAGATTTTATTGGGCCATTATCTTTGCCAAACCTTGTCCTTTGATCAACTTGGTGGGTTTGAACTCCACATAACTACTATCCATTTACCTCTTCGACCTTCCGGATCAGTTTGCATCAACACATCCTTTACTGTTGCATTAAGAACATAGGCTATAGTGTGTGAATGCAGAATATAGACTCTAAAATCCTTCAATTCTTTTATAAGGGCCAATGCTTGTTTCTTAATAATGTTATACCGCAAAGAAACATCTCTAATAGTCCTACTGAAAAATGCAATTGGCTTTTCAATCTTATCTCTCTTTTGCATCAAAACCGCAGCCATAGTATGCTCTGATGCAAATGAAAAGATAATAAAATCTTGAGTATAATCAGGACTAATCAAAACTGGGGCATTGGACAGAGAAAAATTTACCAGATTAAATGACTCGATAGCTTCCTCACTCCATTTGACAGTGCTATCCTTCTTCAACATATTAGTCATTTCTCTTAAATGTTCAGCCAAATTAGGTATAAATCTGCGCAAGAAATTCATCTTACCATTGAATGCTTGAATATCCTTTTTGTTCCGTGGAAGGTCTATGTGTTGAATTGCCTCTACTCTAGATGGATCAATGCAGATACCATCTTTAGAGATGATATGCCCCAACAACTTGCCTTCATCCATGGCAAAAATGCTTTTCTTTGGATTGAGATAAATCCCAAACTTTCTGCGTCGCTGAAAAACAACTCTCAAATGGTGCAAATGCTCATCATCAGAACCAGAAAACACTGTCAGATCATCCAAATAAACAAAAAGAAAAACATATTTTTCATTGGCAAAATCAATGTCCATTGCTTGCTGGAAAGTGGCTCCAGCGTTCTTCAGTCCAAACAGCATTTTAGCATACTAGAAGGTTCCCTAGGGTGTTGTGAAGGCAGTTTTGTCTTGGTCTTTCTCATGCATGAAGATCTGATTATAGCCTAAGTAGCCATCGAGTAGTGACATCCTTGATGCTCCAACTACTCTCTGCAGAATATGGTCCATTTTTGGAAGTGGATAATTATCCTTTAAGGATTCTTTATTCAGATTCCGAAAATCTATGCACAACCTTATCTCTCCTGTCTTCTTATGTACCAGAACCAAATTTGAAATCCAGTCCTAAAATCTAATTTGAACAATGATGCCAGCATTGTACAATCTGTTTACCTCTTTTTCAATAGATGGCAGCAGCTTTGGGTTGATTCTTCTCAGCTTCTTTCTAAATGGCTTCTGATATGGCTTGATGGGAATAGTATGCTGAATTATGTTTTTATCATAAACCTTCAAATCTGAATAATCCCATGCAAACACATCAAAAAATTCAGAAATCAATTGAACATAATTTTCCTTTACCTCAGGGGATAATGCCTTTGACAACTTCACAAACTTGGGTTTGTCTGGTGTCCCAAGATTCACATCTTCAACTCCTTTCTCAATAGGCACCAAGCTTGGTTTCTTTGCAACATCAACCTGATAAAAAATCTCCTCTAAAGCTATGAGACCTATAGGAATCACATTGTCTTTCAGCTGTAATATGTGCATCTGATTTGCCTCGATTTCTTTATCATCAACCTCATATTCACCTTCTATGGGAGTATATTTGAATTTTCCTTCACTCTGCAAAAAAGCATTGATTTCATTGTCATCCCAAAATACTTTCCAGTACCTTAAATTTTCTGGAACAGTATGCCTATGTTTGACATAAATCTCAAACTTGTTACTGGAGTTCATTGGAATCTTCAAGTTGCTTGCAGTAGTGGCAAGAGAATCGGAAATAATATTCTGCAATTTGGGTACTGCTGTCAAAGTGTACTCGGAAAATGTCCTCAAGATATCCAGGACCGCATTTCTGTATGCCCTCAACCGTGGATGTTTTTCTTAGTGCTCTCCTTTGACCTGTTTGATTATCAGCTCTGAATCTCCATATACAAAAATCCTCTTTGCATTTAACTTCTTCAAAATTTTCAGACCTGCAATCAAAGCTTCATACTCTGCTTCATTTTTAGAGCAGTCAAAAGCCAACTTGTAAGCACATACTCTAATATTACTAGGAACCTTTTCAGGCTAGAAAACAAGGCTCCGAATCCATATTCCTATACCAGCACCGTCCTTACCAAAAGCTCCATCAAATTCCATGCTCCATAGGCCTTATTATTCTTCTTCTAGATGTTGAAACTTTGCTTCTTTCTCCACTTTATCTTGACTGATTTCTGTGTCTTTCTGTTGTTCACTGTCTTTTTGCTGCTGGCAGGCAGGAGGTTTAGAAGTGCTTGCTGCTTTTATCTTTTTCATTTTTGAGAACTTCCATAAAATTCTCTAAAATCTCATGTATTTCATCTACTTGTACCAACTAAACATTTTCATCATTCAAACCACCATCTGAATATAATAAAAATGAATCTAAATCTGTGTGAAATGCATTAATAGGATGATTAACTAGCTTCTCTTTGATAGTGATCATGTATTTCATTTTCTTCTCCCTATATAATTTTCTCAACTGACCAAACACGGGAATGGTGGCATAAGAGAAGTCAAGTTGCATGGTTCCTTTAAGTTTCGCACCCCAAGACCTGGATAGAAGCATTCCAAATCATGGTGGAACATCGGCAACAACTACATCCATCAAAACATTTTTGGCTGGGATTTGATCTAAAGACACTACCAAGTCTTTGATAATACCAATAAAATGGACCCTACCTGAGTCAAAAGAATACAAATCATGGTATTTGCGGGTAATATCAAGTCCCAACTTCTCCATAATGGCTTTGGGCGTCAAATTATATGAGGCTCCAGAGTCCAACATAGCATTATGTAAGATGAACTCATGTAATCTAAGACTCAGGTAAAAGGGAGGGACTTCACTTTCTTCAAATTGATCTTCTGTGGTTGGACAAAAAATGAGTTCAGGATAATCATCTTCAACATTAACCATATCTGATACAAAGTCTATTTTCAAAATTCTAGACACCTGATTTTTATACGTGCTATTTTTCACCAAATCAGTCAAGGGCATGGACACTTTCAGCTTAGAAATCTCATTTTCTAAATTAAAAGAAGGGACTTTTTCTACCTCTTTGACGAGAGGATCTTTCTTCTCTATTTTCTCCTTTGTTGTGCTCTGCTGTTTCCTTTCATTTGCAGTGTTAATCACTGAAGATGTCTTGCTGGAGGAAGGATTGGCAAGCTCTTTCCCTTTCTTCTGAGTATTTGAAGGATTGTTTTTCGATTGGAGCTCTTTTCTCTTCTGAATGGGACTAATCAGAACATCTCTATTCCTCAAAGAATACTGCTTTTGTTGGGCTGATAAAGCATTCATGTATCCTCTTTGGTAGTCATCGGACTCTTCTTCTAACACTGCGTCATTAGCCAAAATAAAATCTTCGTCCTTTTGAATGTCTATCGTCGCTATGTATTCTTCATCTTCTGTAAGAAAGAAGGGCTCACCATCTGCAATGAAGAAATGATTGGCTTCAATCACAGGATCATCATCATCCATCTCCATTCCTTGAACATAATTTTGCTACAATGGAGTCCTGATCTACTATTGTGGTGCTGCTTGGTCCTGTGCTCTCTGTTCTCTTTGTTTAATTCTGAATTGTTGTTGTTGCCCTCTAAGATTCGGATTCCTGATTTGTGATTCAGGTCTATCTGAGATGGTTAATCGAACAACCATCTTTTCCACTATCCGGATCTAAGTGTCCATCTTGCTATCTGAAGGGGACGCTTCTTCTTTCACAGTGACTCTTTTTTCAGCTCTAGTCCTCGCTCTTTTGGCTAGCAGATTCGCTTCTACACTTACAACTATCTTCTGCATGTCTTCAAGCATAGTGGGATCTCTCTCTCGCAGCTGATATGCCATATCAGCATCGAAACCATCTGGAAATTTGAGCAAGGCTAATCACACAGGAGGTTTCAGGTTAGTTGGAATAGCATTATATACAGCATTGAATCTTATACAATAATCCTGTACAGTTTCACCCACATTTCTTTCAATATTCTCATATTTAGACAAAATTTGGAGTGGGTTTTTCTTTACCTCCCACTGGTCTAAGAACTGTGTATGTAACTCCTAAAAAGTTCGGATAGAGCCTGCTGGTAAGGCCCTGAACCAATTTTGAACTTCACTTCCAAAACTTTGGACAAACAACCTTGTGGTTACATTCTCTGCCTCTACCTCATGAAGATCAAAAAAATCATTCATCTTATCAATGTGATGATGGGCTATGATGCTTTGAGTGGCATCAAATATAGGAATTTTACTTTGATAATCAGTAGGCATATCATTCAGAACCTGAGGTAAAACCAAGGGTGCATACTGGGTAGCCATGACTCGAGGTGGATTTACAATAGCGTTTGTGCTACTAGGATTTAAGGAAGGTGTTGATGGAGGAGATGAAAGCTGAGAATTGACTGATGGGAATGCTGATGAATTAGGAGGAGGAAATGTTGTTCCTGATGACTCTGAAGGCTCAGGGATATTGGTTACATTAATAGATGTCTGAGGGGAATTCAAAATATAATCATCAATTGATATATTTTCCCTTTGAACTTCAAGGTCTACAAGAAATTCTGGATCTAAAACTGTGTCATCAAGTGCATTTTCAGACTTACTTTTAAACAAAGAAAGCTCAAAACTCTCATCAAAAGAAAGGTCTTCTACAAACAACCACTCACTGGGCCAGGTATTGGATCTGAAAATAGGTCTTGGACTTAATGATCCCTCTTGTCTTATCACTATTCTTGGGATAAGATTAGGATTCTCAAACACAGGGGGAGGATTTGGATCTGGATTGGCCCTTGTGTATCTTCTTGAAGCTAGTGTGGTCAAATTTCAACTTTACAAAATTTTATTTCAGCCTAACAAACTTTGAACATCATCATTCCAGAGTCCAGGAATTTATAAGGAAAATATTACTTGGGTGATCCGTCTTTATGCTCTGATACCACAAATATATTATGATTGTGGATCTTTGGAATAAGTTCTTGTAATTGTATTCCCCTCCAAAGCGCTTTGACAATGTTATCCCTACGATAATATTCAAAATTCTCAAACAAGTCTTTAAATTTTAATGTGATATAGGGGAATGAATTTAAAAATACTTAAGCAAACCTTATCACTCCGGTCATAATATCAAAATGTTATAACAATGGCCCTATTCCTTTAAGAACCACCAACCTTCAAACTTATATCACTAAACCCATTTATTCTACCAACGCGACATACATTTCATTCAACGGGGCCCCACGCATCCATTATTCACCTTTTTATGAATTAAATAAAAATTTAATAATGAAAAACCGCCGAACCATACCTCCATTTATCACTCGTGAACTTCATTGTGTGATTGTCGTCAAATCTAACATTCTCTAGATCGAACGATCCTCGTCAATATCATGTTTTTTGAAAGGCCGAGGGTTAACACATGAAAGTTGCACGATATGGGTGGTTTTTGGGAGATGACGTGCCCAAATATTGTTGGATCTCGTTTTTTTGGCGTGGTTTCTCTCCGGGCCAAAAGCGGCGCGAAAAAGGCGGTATTGCTTTCTGAAACCCACTTCTGGTAAATGAACTACACTTAACTCAGGTTTTCACTGTAGTTTGGCACTTAAATCCTCGCTTTAACTCAATGGCTGGGTCCCATTAATATTACTCCACTGGAAAAAGAATAGAGCTTTTTACTTCAACAAAAGAGATTCTAAAGAATCGTTGCGTTCTATATAACCAAGGTTTAACCTTAGAGAGAGGTTTCAATATTCTTCATTTAGACAGGGCGTGACTATGATTTGTTGCTCTACAGAGCCTCTATTTGAACTTCTTCAAAACAGAATAAAAACATTCAATTTAAGTGCCAAGAACATGAGCTTGAAGACAATCATATCGTTCCCCAGTGGAGTCGCCAGAAACATTATTGCCTGATTTTAACCTCAGGCTGAAAAAGGCAAATCAGGGTAACCTTTAAACCATGCTCAGCCTTGTAGCTATCCCTACAAGGTTAGGAGAGGGCTCTCTCCATGAAAATATATTCAACAAATTACAATTATGAATTGATTTTAGGCTAGGTATAATAATGGGAAATGTTTAAATGAATGAATTTTTTAGGGATGTATGGAACAAATGCGACAGTTTGAAATAGGGGAATTAAATCAAGGATATAGGGTATTTCATGGGGAAAGGTAAGCAAGAAATTCAGTAATTAAATTTAAATAATAATGGGATGGAAAGACTGATGAGGAGCTGAAAAGGGCATAGGAGATGGATCCTTTTCAAACAAAAGAAAACACAGAATATTGAATGATTCCACAAGGCAGAGCATAAAAAATGGATTCTACCTATCTATCTTGAAAGCACTCAACCAGAAATGTTTATGGATGAAAGATGAACATAACACATTTACATATGAATACAAATGAGAGAAAAAATGCTAAAATTCACACCACATGGAACCCACAAATCAGAGCTGCATATCTTATTAATTCCCTGTCAAACTGTTATAATGGGGCGCAGAGCGTCCTCCAAGATTTCCACACTATTCCCTTACTGACTTATAGACTGCCTTACAAATGATTCAAAATTACATTAAATAGACCAGAATGTGAGGGGAGTAGATCCACAAAAAGAGGAGTTGTTTGCCAGCTCAAGAACTGAAGTCTGATCATAGAAAAGAGAACCAACAATCTGCCCCTGAAAATAAGGAACAACAATAAATTTCGGGCCATCTGAAGAGTTCGCTGTTACACTAGATGAAAGAAAAATAGGCAATCTGAAAAACAAATTCCTATTTTACTACTGCTATAGAAGTCTCTGTCTCATATTAGCTCTCGGCCCTTTGACTATTTCTTTCTATTATTACTTTCTTGAAGAAAATCCATTTTTGAAGAAAATGCCTTTGAAATAAATTAAAATGAAATTATGCCTTTTAGTGAAGGGAAAACCCCATTTTGAATGGAAAGATCGAAGGGAAAGGAGGTGGGGTCCAAATCGCAATCACAATCGCAATCGGAGGGGAGGAAGGGGTGTGTTGACATAATCAAAAGTTGCAATGCGATGGAGCAGACGTGATAGGGCAATTCAATAGAGTAATGAAAATAAGTGAGGTCCGATGGTGCAGAGGAGCGATGTGATAGTGTAATCGCAATCGGGGTTGGAGTGGGAGAGGGGTGGATATTATTAGAACGAGGCATGAAAAACTCCGATGCGATTGGAAAGGCCCTTATAAAATGAAATAATAAGTGAAACGGGCTTGAGAAAAGGAAAAGGCCCTTTTTGTTTGAATGGGCAGAAAAGGTTTAAAGGAGGGACAGGGAAGGGCAATCGCATCGGGAGATTTGGAAGGGAAGCGAGTAAAGTTATAAAACTTCCGATGCGATGGAATTACTTTGCAAAACTTTAAAACCGAATTATAGCATTTAACAAAGGGAAAAGTGCTTTTTTACTGAAAAGAGCGAAGGTTCTGATGGGACCCGGGAGTGTAAATCGCAATCGCAATCAGGGCTTGGGAGGGGAGGCAAAATGTTATGTGAACACGCCGATTGTGATGGCGCGACAGTGTATGAGCCATCCGATTGGAGGGGGTGATCGACGACGGAGATGCGTCGGAATTCAATTGGATCGGGGAAATTATGGGTGTAGGGAAGCTGTGGATTTTACAATGCGATTGTCAGTGGGCCATCAAATCGGATGGGCAGATCGACGATGGAGGAATAATCAGGCGGAGTCAATCAAGAGGGACTCAATCGGAGGGGATTGATTGAAAGTGTCGATCATGATAATGCGATGGCATATGGGCCGTCGGATCGTTGATCAAATCAACGGTCAGGATTTAATCAATCGCACCAGAGTTTTGCAGTCATGAGGGTTAATCGGGGCACGCATGTTAAACGATGCAATTGCGATTAGATCAGGAAAGGGAAAGGGGATTGGATCGGCGGGGATTTTATAATAAAAACTTTTTTTAAAACTTTATTATAAAGTTTAAAGGGGAAGGTGGGGAAGTGGTTTGTTTAATCTGCTTATCCAATCACGTCGGAGTTTTATGGGTCATTAAAACTTTTACACCATTATTGTGCCATCGGATAGGGGAAAAAGGTGGTTTATAAAAGAAAATATTAAACTTTAATAAAATAAAGTTTAAGGGAAAGGTGGGAAAAGGGATTGTTTTAGGGTATAGGGGAGCTTTATTCACTTAGGCATAAATTTCAATATAGGAGTAATTTTTGAGAGTGTAATATACCGTTGGAAAGCTCTTTCTGGGCTCTTTCCGATGGACATACTTAGAGCATGATTCTGCACTGAAAATCCTATGGAAAACTTCTCTGAAAGGCAGGGTGGTGACTTTGTGGAGATAGCAGCTTCTGAAGTGTGACTTATTTACATATGATGACATAAAATTACATAAGAGATGATAATAAAGGCAAAGTATCATGTTTTCACCTCAAAACATGGTTTTGAGGTGAAAACTACATCAAGCTGAATAAAACATTTCTTTGATCTTCTCAGGTGTTGTGACCTTGAGTTTATTAGATCTCCTCATGACCTTGCTGATATTTATTGACACTTGACTCATTAATTTGACCATGGTGGCATCCTAGAACCTAATGAAACCCATCCTATGACCTACTAACATGACTCATGGAGTGAAATTAACTCATGACTAAAGACTATAGAGAGGAGAATCAGAAAGTTTCACGTGAGGGAAAACTGATGAAAGACCACTACCATCAATGACTCCATGACCTAATGGAATAGTGAAAATTTATGGTATGGGACTCCTAATATGAAAATGAAAAAGAGCAATTTTGATCACTGATGGCAGTATGACTAGACTGACACTAACAGAATGCACAGAGTTATGAGGTTATCTCTATAAATAATGTTACCAGCATATGCATAAAAGGAAGAGAATGGAGAAAGAGGTCAGAGAGTGTAAGAAGAATGAGCAGAGAGAGGAGTTATGAAAATCCAGAGATGATATAAAGAAAATTTGAAGGCTGGAAGGACAGCAGTAAAGAAGGAGAAAAAACAGAGCTGATCTCCAGGTAAATCAGCATATGATTTTATTGTACAGTGAGGAAGTTGGTGCTTCCATATCAAGTTGTAGATTGATAGATGTCTAGTTGTAGCTGGCTGAGGTAGGAGCCTTCTGTAGGTTGTAGCCTACATAAAATATATGGGAGTTGGAGCTTCCTTGAAAGTTGTAGCTTGCAGAATTGAGGTAGTAGCCTCCTGTAGGTTGGAGCCTACAAAAAATCAGTGGTGAAAGGGAGTTGGAGCTTGCCTTTGCATCACAACAATAATAAGATGTGGTTTTCTCTCTTATGAGTTTCCACTTATATCTGTTGTCTATGTGCATGATGATTATATGTTGATATTCTGTATTTAATCTGCTTAATACCTACTACTCACTTATGAAGATTGTTGTTCCATTGTATATTAAGTTGATCGCAAAATGAAGATGTAAATAAGTGTAAAAAAAAGTTTTACAAGACCATGACTGCATTAAACTGATTCACCCCCCCTCTCATTTTAACCAAGGGTTCAACAAATTTCTCTTGCTATGTATTCCTCATATAATATGTTAAAAAATAAACTTAATTAACATTTCCTCACACAAAAAATCATAAACATTTACCAAAAATGCTTTGTTTAACTTGAAAGACATGGAGAATACTTTGCACACTTAATTAAATGGAAATGGATACTTTACACAGAATTTACAAATAGTTCCATTTTCAGATCATGATGGGAGTGTGGGTAAGTATAAGGCAAGATTTTTTTCCTGAAGCTTCTCACAGGTCGAGGGGATTGATTATGAAGAAAAAATTGCACCTGTCGCACAGTATTCTTCCATAAGGACCATCCTTGCTCTCTCAGCACAGATTAGTTGGTACATTCATCAGATGGATGTGAAGACTGCATTCCTTAATGTAATCATTGAGGAAGAGGTGTACATTGAGCAACCTGAAGGATTTGAGATCTTCAGCAGCGAGTCGCATGTGTGTAGACTCAAAAGAGCATTGTATGGGCTGAAGCAAGCACTACATGCTTGGTACACATGGATCAACAACTATGTCACTAGACTTGGCTTCACCAAGAGTGGGGCGGATGCAAACCTGTACCAAATTGTGGTGGAGGGTAAGTTTTTAATCATTGTTCTTTATGTTGATGATTTAATACTAACAGGTGATGTACAGTTGATACACTCATGCAAGGTATATCTTGAAAAGGAGTTTGAGATGAAGGATTTTGGCCTCCTTCATTATTTCCTTGGATTGGAAATATGGAAACAAGAACGTGAATTGTTTGTGTCTCAAGGAAATTATGCTCGGGAGATACTTGGTAAGTTTCACATGGAGGATTGCAAGCCCATGGATACTCCTCTTCCAGGAAATTGGATGAAAGAGGATGTTACATCGATAGAGGTAGTGGATGCCACTGTTTATCGATAGTTGGTGGGTTCGTTCATGTATTTAGTTAATACAAGACCAAACATATGCTATGTGGTGAACCAGCTTAGTGAATTGATGGTTAAGCCTACCAAGCTCTTTTGGAAGGTAGGCAAGCATGTCCTAAGGTATCTCAGGGGCACAACTGAGTATGGCTTATGGTACAGACAAATGGATGAGGTGAAGTTGCATGGCTTCACAGATGCAGATTGGGCAGGCATCGCAACGGACAGAAAGAGCACATCAGGAGGGGTTTTCAGTATCATATCTACAACATATTCTTGGTACAGCAAGAAACAAAGATATGTGGCACTCAGTTCAGCAGAAGCAGAATACATGGCAGCAAGTCAGGCTGCATGTGAGGCTATCTGGATGAGCAAGATCATGGTCTGTTTATTCGGTTCTCATTTAGATCCTACAGTGATACATTGTGATAATCAGAGTTGCATTAAACTCTCGATTAATATTGTGTTTCATTATAGATTTAAATATATTGATATTTGGTATCATCATATTAGAGATTGTATGCAGCGGAAGATCATGTTGCTTCAGTAGATGCAGATATTCTAACGAAGTCACTCAGCAAGAGAAAATTCAAATAACATAGAGGCAGGATCAAGGTGAAGGATAATCCCTATCTTGTCGAGAGGGAGTTTTGAGATTCAACAAGATGATGAGCTTAGTGAAAAGTAAGCACCTTCACTAAGTGTGGCCCGCAGGCTATTTTTAGGTGTATTTCTATTTTTAGACATGGTGAGCATATTTTATAAGTTGCAGGATGCTATTTATAGATGGTTGGTCAAATGTGAAAAATATATGAAATTATATTTTTAGAATATTGGGCGAAGTCTATTTATAGATTGTCAATCTAAAAATTGGTCCACGTTGATTATTATTAGCCCTTAATAATAATCCGACAATAAATATCAACTTATTCTCTTGGAGCACTTTATTTCAGTGAACAGATTTGGAAAATCAGTGGGCTGAAGGAATTATGCAATTCCTAGGGTTATTGGTGGCTCATGCATGGAGGACTCAGTTAGAACTAAAGTGGGAAAGTTATGACAGAGTTGGAAGAGTAGTTATGGGAGATGTTATTTAGTTTAACTCAGTTAAGTCAGTTAAACTTAGTTGAGCTACTTGTATCTAGTCTAACTAAAAGATACACTCATGAGAGTTTAGTGAATTAATTATTTAATTAATTCATAGCTAATAAATCACTAACAACTGAACAAATACAACAGTTAACTACTTGCATGTCAATTCCAGTGGAGACCCAGTAGAGAGATAGGTGAAAGGGTGAGATGGATTCTCCGTTGTGACTATAGTGATGCATTCAATGCATTTGACACACAATGGAGTTGCCAATGAGGATTGCGCAGTCAAGGCTAGGCCAACTTGAATTCATTCAGGGGTCTCCCTTAGCAGGGATTATGCAGTAGAGGCAGGCTGTCAAGAGGCAAGAAATTGGTGCATAGATATGCAAATTTCTGCATGACAGTGTGTAATGATTTTTGATTGTACTGAGAGCTTGATTTACTAAGCTTTGTATAATATTATTACATGATTCCATCGATATACATAATATATGATAGTTGGGGTTTTTAGCTTTAATCTTTCCCGTTAAACAACTGTGGTTATGTGCGATTGATTTTCTTCACATGTGTTTGCAATTGGCGATTTAATTTCTGAAATATTAACAGTGGAAGGATTATGTATTTAACATAATATTAACTTGTTAGATGAGGAGAATCTAGTAATACATCAGTATTGATAAATTTATACACTTTTTATACTTCGAAATTGGGCCACTTAATCCCCATCATCAGTTTTCAGTCACCCCTCACCACCATTCCTATGTTAAATCTATCACATCCGGGATCCTGATCCTCAGTATTAGCGAAACCTTTTTCATGGAAAAATTTGAAAAGAAAGCTCTTGACTCCTACCCATTGAAACCTAAATTCTGGATTAGGTTTGTGGATGACACCAATGTCAATTGGCCACATGGTGATGAGGAATTAAAAGCCTGAACCACCTAAATAACATTTCCAAAGATATACAAATTACGATGGAAGGTGAGGTAGACAACCGTATCCCTTTTCTTGACATTCTCCTCTTAAGAAATGAAGACGGAACCCTTGGGCACAAAGTGTTCATGAAGAAATTGAATACTCACAATTACCTACATGCTGATTCACACCACTACCCTACCCAAAAGATGGGGGTCTTATTGACTCTTTTTACAAGGGCTTTTAGAATATCAGACGATTCTCATATCGAGGAAGAAATAGAACATATAAGAAGATCATTTGTGAACTTTGGATACAGTAATAAAGACATCAACAGAGCTATTCAAAGAGCTAGATCTAGCAACAAAAGAATTCCAATTGATAATTCTGCAACAACAAAAGCATATCTCCCCTATATCCAAGGGGTCACTGACAAGATGGCCAAAGTTCTAGCCAAGAAAGACATTAAAGCATCCTTCAAACCTCTAATGACTATCAGACAGAGGATAAAATCTGTCAAGGATGACCTTGATCACCTCCAAGAAAAAGGGGTTTATAAAATTAATTGTTCATGCGGAGATTGCTATACTGGGGAAACAGGCGGGACCTTTAAAATAAGATTTAAAGAACATGGTGTGGACATCAGACTAGGAAGAACCAAAACCTCAGCTTTAGCAGAGCACTCTAATAAGACAAGTCACCACATATACCTGGAGGATGCAGTAGTCATTTCCAATGAGAAGCATCATTTTAAGCGTAAAGTGCGTGAAGCCCTGGAAGTCATTAAACACTCTCACAACCTCAATAAAGATGGAGGCTTAGAGAATAGCAGGAATTGGATTCACATTCTTTCCCACAATTAAAACTTACCTCCCCTCTAGTTTGGTTGTCGATACCATGTCTTTCCTCTCGCTAATCATTGTCCTTTCATGCTACTCGGACATATCCCATTCATATACTCCCCCCCTCACACCTTTCCCCTACCCCCCATCTTCCTTTCTCCTTTCCCTTCCTATTTCCGTTCCTGGCTCCCTTTCCTCCCGTTAACCTATCACCTTTCCAAATATCTTTTCAATATTCTAACGTCCTCATCCCGCCTTTAACCCCTTCTTTATCTGCATCCTTTATAACATTTAACATATTAGATAGGTTGCATTACCTAAGTAATAAACCCTTATAATCTCTATAATAATAATAAACTGCACAATTTCTCAAAATATTTAGGAACATTTATATTTCCCATTATAAGTAGGGCTCCCCTTCTCTTACTATCTAAAATATATTTATTAAAATAAACCTAGCATTGTCCCTTAGGGTTAGTAACAACCATCCTTATTTATTGGTAACTCTTACATTTATAATTAATAAAAATAAAAAATTAATTTTAATGAAATAAATAATAAATTAATCCTTAGTATTACAATAAAATAATAAATACTTTATATTTATCCATTATGCACTTACCATCTTAAAATTATTTATTTCTATAAATATTAGGATTAACAATATAATAAAAGTTTCCATTAAAGTATTTTCAAAATATATCTAAATTAGGTAGGATATCCTTTAGACAAATAAATTTAACAATAATAGTAATCAATTTAAAAGGATCATTATTGAACTATATATAAAATAAATAAATTTTTCTTTTGGAAAAAACTATAATAAATAGTTAAGTAATTTAAAAAAAATTAAAAACTGGTCGGCCCTTTTCATATCCCTCTTTCCACTATTTATTGACCCATGATATTTTCTCTTCTTTGCAGATTGTCCTGAAGATGAGTCTTGATTTAGACTCGAAACGTAGACTAAAAAATGATGAATATGGATACTCCAAGTTTTAAATCTAAAAAAATACACTACATAAACCTCCAATCCAACACGAGGCTTCCTGTTTTGTCGAATTCAACACCTACTCTCTGTTTGGTCTAAAATGCGGATGCAAATTAGAGTTTCATTTACTATCAATTTGGGTAAGTAAACTTCGAGGATCATCCAAAATATATGGACTTAGAGACAAACTAAACTAAGCTAGGTGAAGAAATACCAAATCTCCCTTACAGGAGGTTATTCATTAGTATTTCTAATCATCTTAATCAACAAACTATTTAAACTAAGGAAATTAAAGCACTTAAACCTAATTCTGATTGATTGCATGAAATTTTAAAGCTCTCTTACAAGAGACTATTCATCTATATCTCAAGCATGTAAATTAGAGACTGAAAGTAATGAAATCAAACATTAAATAACAAATCATATTCATTAAAGGAAATATTATTACTTTCTTACGAAAGGTCATTCATTAATATTCCAAACATATGAACCTAATAATTTAATATAATGAAATTCATAGACAAACATAAAATAAAAGCTTACTAAAATAAAAGTTTACTTGCTAGGCAATGGGGATCCTTCCAAGGATTCACAAGCACACAAAATGAAAAGTCAAATGTAGAGGATCAAAGAAGCTCCATCTTATTCATCATCAATTGCAAATTGCAATTGCAACCATTACATTGATTCTCCAATCTAACTTCTCACTACCAACCTATAAGATACTAAGTTTACAAATCAAGATTACAAAAATGAAGAATAAGACTACAAAACCAAGATTACAAATAAAGGAGATAACACTCCTATTTATACAAAAACTATGATAACAAACTCATAAATGTAAATCCACTATTTCCTCCTTTGACCCACATATTTCTCAACCAATGGTGACACATAGCCCTATCCTCCATGATCTCCTCCATGAGGTCCATGATCTTCCCCATGGGGTCGATGATCTCCTCAAATTCGAATTTGAACATAGAGTGCCACATAAAGATGCCTTGGAAGCTTCCTTTGTACCTACACATGTAAAAAAACTCGTTCTAATTGTGAGGTATAAGTATAAGCATATTATTTTCTAAATTTTAACCATAAATCCACTTAAAAATGTTAAAAATTAATAAACTTTGGAAAATCATAGTTATAACCCAATGATGAGGTAAAGGTAATGATATGGAGGTGGAATGAAGGTGACATGAAGGTAATATGGAAGTAATGTGAAGGTATTTGGTGAATAATGGAGTGAGAATAGGGACTATTTTAAGACTAAACACTCTCCAAAAAGGAAGCAGTACCTTGGATCACCCCTCTCCATAAAAGGGATATCTTCGGGTGGCACTGTGAGAGACATCATTGCCCACAGATGTCATCGGTCCTCCTGACGTTTGACTACAACACAAGATTTCATGTCAAGATGGTATCGTACCTTAAAACCATTTCACTTTGATCAAATTCGTCGAAGACTCGTGCCTTCATATACGTCTCTTTCAGCAATGCTTAGACGTGAAGGTCCAAACCATCACCTATGCATACAATCCAACATTATATTCCATGCCAATTTTACGCATATGGGTACCACATTCCACCTATTATCAAAGAAAAAAATCCCCTGAGGGCATCAGAATTCATCTTCATCAACCAACATATCACTACCATATTAGTGACACACACAAAACATGTATCTTTCAAATAGATTTGTTTAACTAGCCACAGCATTACAAGCATGGGACATGCCCACCTCATTGAAAATTTGTATATATTGTATTATATTTGCTTACAGGGATTCCACAGGACAGGGTCATTCTTTGAACCGGTGCAAGGTGTCTCCAATTCTGAGCTACACGCAGGTCTCTCTCTCTCTCTCTAGGCATAATATACAGAAAAGAAACTATAATGTATTTCGGCTATACAGTTCTTCGTAGACCTCACACATTAGGCAACAACTGTTAACACTGGAAAATCATACAAGAAAAGACGACATTATTTAATGTTAGGTAGAAGGATTTACAGGGCTGCGAGACATTTGATAACCTTGAAATTATTTAAAAATCTCTAAGGTATGACAAAAAATCAAATTTGAAGAATTCATAAATTCTTTTGTGCCCAAAATCCTTCCATAAGAGCGCCCTTGCATGCCTTTTGACCCAAAATGTGTGCAATCCCAGGAGTGGCGGAAGCCACTTTCCGGGACCACAGAAAGCACACTCAAGGATAGTTGATTCCATACTTGAAGCTTCCTAAGGAAAACCACCAAATACTCCTTAGGACATCAAGGGAGCACACAATGGAATAAATGTGGCACATAATGGAATCATCCCCCTCTCTTGGGTCACCATCCATAATGTACCAAGAGAGGGAGGGAAGATTTGAATTCTCTTATAAAAGGCCACCAAGAGATGAACAACTTGAGAGCACATTGTTATATTGGCCAGAATTACCCCAAGCAATACCAGCAGTGTGTGATCCAGAGTAGAGATAGAGGGGACTCAACTGTTGGCCATCCAACAAGTTATGTCCACCATAGTAGAAAGAGGGAGACTTTGCACTGAGGCAAGCTTGGAAGTAAAGACATCCTTGCATCGGGACTTAGAACCCCCAGTTCTAAGGGCCCATTGGCAAGTGGGTTAAGGTTTCATCCTTACTTCCTACCAGCACTCAATAAGAGGGGTTGTAAGTGCCACCGTTTGTATTATTGCAGTTGTTTGAATCTATTTAGAGCTTTTGTATTATTTGTTTTAGTTTTTGTTTAATTTTTATGTTTGAATATGCATGCTATTTCTGTATCTAGTATGTTTGTGTTCTAGCATGTTCCATTAACTTGCTTTACTCCATATCTTTTTTTCCTGTGACCAATAACCTAAGAGGGTAAACCACACCCCTTAAGTTGGTGTGATTTCGTACATGCATGCACCAAAAACACTAACACACCCATGATTGTAATTATTTCCTTCAGAATTCCAATTTTTTAGAACTCTCGTGGTCAGAACAAAAACGAATCATCCATTCCTTTTTTTTAAATGGAGTATTTACTTTTTATGAGTTGATGTCCTCTATTGGATAATAACTAATTCTAATTGTTTATTGATAGTTGGGAGTGTAACTACTCACAGCGTGGCTCCTCTTGTATTTTTAAAATTATAAAATAAGTGAATAATATTTATTGATAACAATATATAAACATTCACATATGTCATCCAACATTAACCTTGGCCCCATGTCAATACCTCAAAAATACTTATAAGTAAATATAAATAATAATATTCGAAAAAAATTATTGTACCTATCATATATTTGCATGTTCAGATATTTGGTTGCTCTCAGTGCTTGGTAGATATAGAGTTAAGATGGATCTATGATGGTATTTTTATATGGAATTTTCTAACTCCATATAAGGAATTAGATATATTTTTACTATTAAAAAAGTAAATTATATTTTTTCTCTACTTTTAATTACATTATCTCTATATAAATTTGATGTAAAATTAAGGTGGAAATTGAAGTAACCTTTTTTTTGTATCCTACAGGAACCCAACAACCCGTCTCACACGTAACTACTAGTAAACCTTTGGGGTCAATGACTTGTCCTCCTCTCTATAAACCAGGTCATAATTCAGAAGATTTGAATATTGGATCTCTCTCTGTTTTCACAGATTTCATATTACTTCAGTCACTAATTAAGTTTCTCCCCCTGGGACATCGATGGGCTACATTGGTTTATCTTTGTTATTACTATTTTAAATTATTATTTTAATTATTATTTTATTATTTTTTAATGTAACAGTACATGAAAACATCTCCCTCATAGTCAATTATAAATTTCATATGAAATTGATAAAAATAGATGGTCTATTTTATTTTTAAACTAGAAGGAGAAGTTTGTATTTAAATGCAAGTTTGTGCCTACATCAAAACAAATCGATCAAGAGATATATACCGATATCTTAAAAAATTATATATGATCCCTCTTACCCAACAAAACCACAATATTTTCTAGAGACACTCCAAAATGGGAAACAAAAAAAGAGTTTTGTAGTTATATACATTACAAAACTAGCCAAATAAATGATCTCGTGGATCAGTTTAGTGCTCAAAGTTCAAATTTCTCGGGTTATCTAAAAAATAGCACCAAAATGTATATCTCGTTGCCATGAATCCAATGCAACTCGTTTAACTCAAATTCGACATCAAATTCTCCCAATGTCACTTTCTGATTGATTTTGGAAACAACTGAAAATTTTGGGAAAACAGTTGTAGGTACACCCAATCATCAATCCATATGCTGACTGGGCATTTGCCTATGTTAACTGTTTATTTTATGGACCAGTCATTGAATACCACTTGTCGCATTCTTATTGGTTGATATTTTGTGTCTTTTTATTGGTTAATGGAATGGTGTGGTGGCCCAATGAGGGAGAGCCATGTGGGACAATCGGTGGCTACGAGGTGGCCTCCTCTTGGCCATGTAAAAGTTGATTGAAGGTCAAGAAATGTTCATGAGAATTGAACACCACACCTTTCGCATACCAGCCAAGCCCTCCATGAGATTCACTATGTTTTTCCTTAATCTCTATGGGTTGAATTTTCTATTTGAATGTTAATGGTGGCAAGGTCGGAGATGGGGATAGGGGTTATCCTTAAACCCCGGTCAACCAACCAAGGTCTGGGGTTAAATTTGGCCCTAAAAAAATAATTTATGTGATATCCCAACTTTCGATACCATATATTCAATAGAACGACGGGAAATGTTAATATGCCACAAAAAAACAATATGTTAAAACTTATGGAAAGTTCGGGAGCGTACAAGGTTTGGAGCCCATCAGTTAAGTTCTATGGTGAACATATGTTGTAATCTACAAATTTTTTATTCAAAAATGTGGGTTAACGCGAAGGGGAGTAGGACCTTCCTTGGGAAGAGTGGCTGCTAACCCCAAAACAAAACTCTCAACCCATGGTCAATCAACCATAATTTGGAAAATCAGTGGGAACATTACTCAAATTAATGAAGCAATAATTTTCACTCAGTGTAGCAAGAATATCGTTGGCATGGTGCGAATTTGTTGCTCCACATGGACACAAAAGGCGGACTGCAAAAGGCAGAAGATGTAGAATATATTACAGAGAAGTGTGAATTGTAGGACAATTAATAGAAAATTTTCTATAGACCATAACTCAATGAGTTTCTGACCTTTTTATGTTCAAAAGAACCCAGATATGGTTTTTTACTATTCTAAAGCCATTGGAGATATTCTTTTAGCATTAGGATCATTGTAACTTGATTTAAACACATATTTTTATCATAATGAAAGAGGCCCAACATTGGAAGTTGGACCAAGAGATGTAGCTTAGGAGGGGTGATCTTCATCATCACTTTTTATCTTATGTATAATGTTATGGTATTGATTTCTTCTTTATTTTCTACAAAACGTATTTTTAAATCATGTTAATGAGAACTTTAAAAACCATAATCATTTCCTTGCAATTTTTACCATAAACTCTTAATATTTCATATACATATTAGTTTGGTATGCGAGCTGTGGTTCTTATTTTTCTTTGAGGGTTTAATTTTGTTGTAGGTGTTTCTGATACTGACAAGGTTGAAGATCAAAAGAGGAGAAGGAACTCTTGTTTTTTCAAGTCCTTAAGTTAGGTCAAGGAAAATGAGAGCACATTTGCCACAATCTCCACCACAAATTTCACCTCAAGTTTCACTAGTCGTTGTGCATGAAGGAGAGCCTGAAAAATATGTCAAAGGATGATAAGGCCTTCATAAAATAATTCTTTTACATGAAAAAAATGGTGAAATTTATCTATGAAGAGAAAAACATAAGGTTTTAGGGTGAGAGATCCAATCCTCTAAAGGGAGATAAGCCTATAAGAGTATATGTGGGAGATGGGGACAAGCCTCCTGATCTGAAATTGATTGTTAGTTAATGTTGTGCTAATATCAGTTTCAGATTTAACATGAAATTTCTTTGGTTTGCTTCTTATACAAGGGTTTATACATGTGTGTATGATTGAAAATTCAACAAACTTGATGATATTAAGTGAAATTCATGAACATAAAAGAATGGAAACTAAATGTTGAAAATCAACATATAAAACACAACAAACTTAGACAACTGAGTCAAATACACATGGTTTTGATGAAGGACTTCACCCCTCCTGGGCTACCTCTCCTTGGTTTAGCTACCATGGCATGGGCCTTTATATTATCTTAAATTGTGAAATATTATTGTTTAAATTCTCATGTTTCCTTTGCAACCTGCTCCAATGGCTCCAAAATAGAAAAATATACCAGGAATGACTCTTCCTGAGCTAAAATTGGTCAAAAATTACCTCAGTTATGGAAAAACCAAATTTTCCTACATATTCTTCACTAAAACTGGAAGTCCACCAGTTCACTCCACTAAAAGTGGAGCTTCCGCTACATTTGGTGGCTCTCCCAAGTTCTCTGCGGACATAAACCTGCACTTAATGTTAGGATAAGTGAGGATTAAAGTGTAGTTAATAACTGGATTAGCGCAAAGCACATTTTACAACTAATCATGGATTAGTGTGAGCTTATTCCAGATTATCGAGTTAATAAAAATCATTTATCTTTGGTAATTATTTCCCGCATGAACAGTCATTAGCTGTGGGTTGTGGTGCTTAGACATGTGGGAGGGGGTTGGCACACAGGGCTGGCCCCCTCTGGATCCCCAACTTTGGAGCCGGCAGACGTTGAAGTATAAGCAGTTGCCAATGGTTAATAAGGAACTTGGTGATGGTGTAACGGTAGTCCTCACCACTAGCTTAGGGGAAGTCGTAGGGTCTACCCCGACCTCTGCCCCTCCGCAGTCATACATTTTGTTGAACGGAACATGAAAAAAATTCTGGTATATGAACTCTGGATAAAAAAATATTTGCGAATAATATATACGCTTGTTGATAATTGTTGAACCTTCGATTTAAAAAAATGCACCCACTTGACTATGGTTTGATATATATATTTCCATCTAACCTTGCCATGGGGGGAGGGCACATGGCAGCCTCTAAATTCACCATGTGGCCCTTCTCAATTGGCCTAAAATTTCACCAAATTAAAAATAATAATCCACCATGTGTAAAAAAATTCCAACCTTTGGATTAGGAGGACAATTTCAATTTCCCCAAAGCAACATTGGCAAATATGATTGTGACACATGTCACAGTGTCATTGGCTGAAAATTGAAGAATAGTCCTTGAAGATTCCTGAGGTGCTTACTGGACTTCCAAGTCATCAGTCTATCACTATACTGTACATTTTTTACCTATTTGAGAAAATGAACAATAGACCATAACTTACTCATACGAACTAGGATTTTTCTGAAAAGAGTTGTGTTTGAATCCTGGTGACGAGCTCTATCTGCTCGTTTTGGTTTGGAGAATTTCTTAGCACTAATTTTTTATCTAAATAATGATCCTCTAATAATTCCATGCCTCTAGAAGCCTTTTATACTCCAAAATATACTATCAATTTTTCAGGATGTGAGGGTAAAACTCCCTCACCCTTCACTCTCCATCCATTTGGCCTTAGAAGGATTTTGTACCTTGAGTCCCACTCTAAGGTATTCGACATTCCCTCTCCTTGAAGTTCTGATTCTTCTATCAAGTATGAGATCTTATTGAATTTATTCAATCTATTCTAGTGATAAATCATCTATTGATGGCAAATGAATATGTTGTCCTTGATCATGAATCAAAAGAGGTTCAAACAATCTCAAATTCTCAACATTAACAAAAAAATAAATTTCCATATAAGGAGGAAAATCTAGCTTAAATTCATTAGTACCAATATTTTCCAGAATTTTAAATGGACCATAACGGATTGGCTTGAGCTTTTTACCTTCCCCTTGCAATCTTTCTTTGATGATATATAACCAAACTTCATCTCCAACCTGGAATTTGTGATCTACACGTTGTTTATCATGCCTTGCCTTGTAGCTCCTTTGACTCTTTTCAAGTTGTTATTGTACTGTGTGATGAGCCAACTGAATTTTCTCAATGAACTTCATTTCCTTATCTATTTTAATATGACCATATATAGCGACATCTTTCTCAGAAATGAAGTCCAAAGGAAATCTTGGCAAGTACCTAAGACATGCCTCACATGTTTGTGGAAGAATGCTTGGCCCTATTGTATGCATGTTGAATTTAATGCAACTTTTCATCCCACAGATTGGGATGTTTGCTGCAATAGCCTATAAGAAGATGAATGATTGTCCTATTTACCACCTCGGTCTAACCATCTATTTGCAGATGAAATTTTGTACTCTTCTTTAACTTTGTGTCCATCATGTCCCATAATTTTGATAAAAAATTCCCAACAAACTAGGAATCTCGATCACTTACAATGGAAGTAGGAAGACCAAAATGAACCCATACATTTTGAAAGAAAAGCTGAGTGGTTTGTTCAACTATAATTATTTTCTTACATGGCATCAAAATACACATTTTTCTGAACCTATCTACCACAACATACAAGTAATCATGACCTTTCCTTGACATTGGAAGACCACTGACAAAATCCATTCAGATAATCTCCCAAGGATGTGAAGGAACCAGAATTGGTGTGTACAATCCAAGTTCCTATTACTAGGCTTACTTATTTCTCATAAAGAACATCCTCTAATAAAACGAGATACACTATCAATCATGTGTGGCTAATAACAATACCTTTGAAGATCCACTATTGTCTTACCTACACCGAAATGTCCATTAATCAATGAGGTGTGCACCTCCCTTATGATTTTATTTCTTTCTCCGTGTGGTATATATAACTTGCCCAAGTGATACAAAAAACTGCTATGCACATGATAATCTAACTATTCAATTGGGTTTCCTTGACTCAAGCTTTCATACACATCTTGAAAATAACTATCATATGCATATTGTTCAATGTAACTTTCATGCATAACTGAATTGTGCTTGACTATAATAGATGAATTTACAATAGGCCTAGAGAGCATATTAGATACCTTATTGTAGATTCCCTTCTTATACTCGATAACCAAATGAAATTGTTATAGAAACCCCATCCAGATAAAATGTCTTGATTGTTGCAACTTTGACTGTGATTGTAAATATTGAAATGGTTGATGGTCGGTATGGATAATGGTCTCTTTCCCCATAAAATAGTGCTTTCATTTCTTTACACTTTGTACAATTGCATATAATTCTTTGCCATAGGTGGGATAGTTAGTCACGACTCCATTAAAAATTTAAGAATGAAACGAAATAGTCTTACCATGCCGCATGAGAACTGCTCCCATGGCATAATCAATTGCATCTGTTTGGATCTCAAATGAATGTCTAAGATCTGGAAGAGCCAATATCAGTGTTAAAATTATATTTTTCTTTAAAGCATCAAATTCCTTTTGCTACATATTCCAACAATGGAAGACTTTCTTGAAACTTGTCAATGCATGTAACGGAGCTGCAATGGAAGAAACATTAACAATGAATTTCCTCCAATACTGTGCTACCCCAAGAAAGCATATTACCTTTGTAACTATATTGTGCTTGGGAAAATTTAGAATGACCTCTACTTTTGAAGGGTCTATCTTCAACTCACCTTCTCCAACAATGTGTCCCAAATACACTAAAGAAGTCTTGCCAAACTCACACTTCGACATCTTTAAAAATAATTTATCTTTTTTCAAGACATCAAGTAGCTTGTTCACATGCATGACATGTTCATCTCTTGGCTTGTTTAGTATAATTATGGCATATAAGTAAGCAATGATGAAGTCATATAGAAATGGTATTAGTACATCATTCATGAATCTCATGAAATTAGTTGGAGAATTTGTTAGACCGAATGGCATAACTAGCCACTCAAACAATCCTTGTCTAGTTTTAAATGTAGTTTTCCAAATGTACTCCACAGCTATTATAACTTGATGATAACCACTTCATAAGTCTAAATTAGTGAAATATATTTCATACTTTAACTGCTCTATCAAATCATCAATGTCTGGGAGTGGGTAGTGATTCTTTACCATGGTTTTATTCAGTGCATGGAAATTGATACACATGCGCCAAGTCCTGTCCTTCTTTGGTACCAAAACAATTGGTGAACCACATGGAAAATTAGATTGGTGTATGATACATTTTTTTAGATATTCTTGAATTTTCTTCTTGACTTAAAATCTCTCCATAATTGACATGTGATACATACCAATGTTTGGAAGTATAACATCCTGCTGTAGCTGTGTTGGTCAGCTTAATTGTCGGATTAAACCTCTCAATATTAATTATCAATCCGGGAGTCATAAACGTGAGTTGTACTGCGTCTTGGCTCATCTTAATGGTCAAAGTATAAATATATTCCTTTGTAATGATAAACTAGATACTGGAATTAAACACACCTTTGCTGGCAAATAAACAATCTTGAAAAGGGAACCTACTTAACCAATTTCATTCAATGAAAACTCCATACTGCAATTAAAATGTAAGGCTATACAAAGAAATCCTCAATCACATAACTTTCTCACACTCAAATTATACTTTTAAAATCTCTATGATATCTTGAAAAACCTAATCTATTTATTCCTCTCATCAACTAACACTTGAAACTAATCTTGAGATAAGAAAAAATACATGCTGATTATTCTAATGATAACTCACACTTGAAACTAACTATCTAAACTACTCTTGATAATAAATTCAAGTTTCAAATTAACAAAGGACAGTTCTAACTATTGCTAGAAGAAAACTACTTCACTCTTGTCAAATAACATCTAAAAGATCCTATTAAAAATGGCATTGCAAATAATCTATGATAACCTTCAATTCAAATATTTATATCTAAATTAAATGAATTATTCAATAAAAAAGCTCACTCTTCAAAATAAAATCATGTAACTAGATCAAGCTGCATTCAAATTGATATCTCTACCTGCACAATCAAATCCACACTCAAACTCAAAAAATTAAATATGTTCTCATTCCATATTCAAATTCAAACTATTAAATATGTTCTACTTCCATATTCACATTCACAAATCGTTGTATTCCTATGCTCCCATTATATCCGATTTTATTAAGAGAAATAAGGGTGTAGCGTTGTTTTATAACTCAAACAAAAATTATGTAATGAGTAATAATTGTTTAGCCCATTAATGGGCATGATGTTACGATGACTGAAATTATTTGGAATTGAACCACACCTATCACAAATTCACACATTCATACAGAAATCAGAAACTACGCACACATCTACTTATCTTCTACTGATTGGTAAGCTTAGCTCCAGAGCTGGTGGGCCCTCCCATGACTGGAGTAAGTAGAATTACTGCAATGGATGAAAGCTTTTTAAAACATCAGAGACTATAATTCATAATGAATCATGGCACAACGCTACTACTCAGAACATGAAAGCGATGATGTATATTGAAAAGAGAATTTGCAATCGATTTATACAAATCACAACAATCCTTCTATCGATATTACATTTCTCTACAACTCGATACCAGTTCTACCTCTCAGAATTCGACTTCACCATTTTAGAAATTCTGCCCTGGTTCTACATCTAAGCAAATCGACCTTCTATTCCTATCAATCCCAGCTTATCTAATTGATAGACTCACACTAATTACATCTTCGCCCCTGTCTAATTTATGGACGAACTCTCTGCCTCTTCATTTGATCACGACAACTTATATATACCATATTTACAAATTGGGGCTTCAACCAGCTAATTAAAATATAGAAGATTATTGGTTTTGATAATTTTCCAGAATAAGAATTAGTTTCAAAATAGAATGTCGAATTAGGAAATCGCTCGTCTTTTCATGGGATGTTGCTGTTTCTAGAATGTGTGTTCCAACTGCTCTTTTCCTCTTTGCCTGATGATGAGCATCAATAGGCCAAATTGGTTGTAATGAGAAACATCAACATCTTATGGGTCAGGCCTTTCCACAACACAATTTAACACTGAAGGAGCTCCAGGTCCAATATTAAGATCATGCCATGGACATGCAGCAATAGATCTATGTGATAGAGATGAAAGAATCCTTTCATTCAGAGGTGGATGAGGAAAGCGTGATTCTCCCCCAATGTGGAACAAGGAATTTATTGACTGTCATTGTAGTCTCACTATCATGCATAGATGATATTCAACATCCTCATTTCCACAAAGGAAAAATCATGATCAATTTCACAGGCTTGAGAAATAACAGCTTACCACGAAGACATCAATTAGAAAATATAACTGTCATGAATTCTGGCTTTTCAGTTCTGAGCAACACATTCAGAAATCCACATTGGATTCCTGATCTCTTGCTCCTGCAAATCAAATGGCCAGTAAGAGTTCTGGAATGAGGGCGTAACCGATGCAATCCCCTCAATTGATACCGAGAAATCAGCTAGTTCCATTTTCTCAATTTCCCATATAACCATTTCCTCATTAGGCTTCTCGATTTCTCTTTTTTCAATACCCACAAAGAGTAGCCACGACGTTAGCTTTTCATATTATTCCTGCAACCAAGCCAACTCTGTCCTTAGTGCCTATTTTTCATTTTTAAGCTCTTCAACTAGGCGTGCTAGTTCTTCATACTCGGCCTGTTTACGCATCCTTGATCTCCGTGCAGATTATCTGTTTGATTGTTTTCTTATTTTCCTTTTAATCTCTTTCTCATCCTGTAGGGATAAATCTGCTCCCATAGCTGGCATGTTCTAAGCAGAAGAAATGATATTTTTTTTTTTTGGTGATACATGAAGCTATCCACGCATAATAGAAAGAGGTGTAGGAGCTTTCACACACCAGTAGTCTATCTCAATGTTTACGTTGGTCATAGTAATTGTAACAGTGCTAGATGAACCCAACAGAGACGTTGCCACTATTTCCACGGTTGGGATTGAATTAATAGTTGTTACTTGTGCTCCAGATGCACTATTAGTGTTTTCACTTTATCCATTCTAAGATGTTGCATTACCATTTTGAGCATTGTCCACTTCCGTAGATTCTTGTTCAAAGTGTGTCTTATGTCCTGATTGTGAACCATTTGGAGAATCTCCATCACTTCCTACATTGCAAGAATTTGTATAGTCAGCCGTGCTTCTTTACTGCACCTTTATCCTTATATCCTTAGTGTGAAAAATATTCTTCCAGACCTGTGAACCTCGGATATTCAGCAAAGCTCATTGCGTTCCTCCAGAATGATGGTTTGATCCTTTATTTGTTTCTTCACTTTTACCTTACCTCTGATTTTATTAAATTTTTCTTGCACAAACCTACGGCAACTTCACAAGGGACATCTCATATTTCTACTTGAACTGACAACTAGAATTAATGTGTATGTATATTCTGATTTCTATATGTTCCATTGAGATACACCACCTAGGAAAAATCGCTGCCTACATTGAGACATTACAAGAGAGCACAATAATTGGTCGGATTAACACAATTTCCTATTATTGGGGAGAGAGAACCCAATATGTTCACGTTCAGAAATGATTTTCAGTGGAATATTCCCCCGACGATAACTCCTTCACGAAGCCGAATTTTCCAAACAGTTTCTGGGTTATATGAAACATGGTTCTTTGAATAAACCCATGTCTCATAATTTAGATATTCTGCTCCATTTGGTCACAAAATTGATATTTTCAACTACATCAATCTCATACTCAACTATCCAGTTGTTGCTTTTATGCATGGATCTATATTTGAACATAGTCTTGTACTAGACTTATTCACCTACCACCAAGGAGGCATTTATTAATAAAATTTACACACAAATCACTATCAATTTAATTAATATGAAGAATTCATAAATTAATATCTATCATCTCTAAATGCCTCTAATCATCATCTTAAAAGGAAAAAAAAACACCAAGTACAAGCATATAATGATGTGATAAATATCATGAAAATTTGGGCAAAAGTGTGGCTCAACATCGCCCCACACTGAACTTCTTGCACGTCCTCGTGCAAGTCAAACCTTTAAACTATAAAACCATGGAAGACGGTAGGGGATATGCTTGAAGATTAAGCTATGATTCCGATAAGTGTGTCATCAAAGTAAGCATTCATTAGCCCGCAACATTGGTATTACTATGACATTACCAACTAAAACCAGGTGAAATGATAAAACAAGATCGGGTAGACATTATGGAGAAAAGAGTGTTGCACATACATGTTACCTCATCCCATATTTTGTTTTTGCCCAAAGTCTTATGATAAAAATCAAATTTTGTTGAAAAATTGTAGTTTCGAATGGAATAACTCAAGATTCTGCACCTACTATAACAAACTCGTACCTAGGTCATGCAGCACATATTTAGAGACAATTACAATCAATACACATTGATGGAAACCAACACCTTGTGAGTAGTCACCATTGAGTAATTCATCACTCTGAATACCATGAAAATTATAGTGAGTTATGATACCAATCAACAACCTCTTTATTTGAACACTCTAAATTCTGTTGTTATCCAGATTCAAAAATAAATTTCCTCTTAATCTAGTACAAAGGATTACCTTCACTAAAGGTACCACTTCATTAAATATTCATGATCTTGGAAAGATAGAACTCAAAGCATCATGTTCAAATTGTCTTAAAACCATTGTCCAAGAAAAAGGATGATTTTTTGGGGAAAGAGAAGGATAACCAAGCAAATCATAGTATGCAGTTAACTTTAATACCACAGACATGGCCCTACTACCTGCAGGTGTCCATAACCTTGATAGGGATGTCTTTTAACCTAGCGAAATGTCAGTATCCCACTTACTAGATACAGATTCAGAGTTAGCTTATTTGCCTCTTTAGATGAAGTCCATGGTCCTGGCTTGGTAACCAGCTGATGGGAGTGCCACTCACATGAAGTAACATGAATGAACAGGCCGACTCGTGATGATACCTCTTGTCTTCCAGCTTTTTGGCTGAAATCCATTACTCTGGCTTGGTGACCAGGATCAGTAATGTCATGCATGCTAGGTCTCATGATTGTGGTAAGTTGGTTCATCACGAGACATCCTATCCTTCCCTAAATATTTGTAAGCTCTTATCATGATTAACCTTAAAGGTTACTTAATAAGTGGGAGATAGATCTACTCCTTAAGAGTACAGGATGGTGTGACAAGTTTTTAATGACTAATCATTGTTGGCTAGTTCCTCTACCCTAAGGACTTATTAAAGATATCACAGAAAATGACTGAAATATTCCTCGAGTTAAGAATGCTAGTGTTCTCATGAATAGCTCATTATGATCTTAACAAGAGTGGTCCACCATAGGGGGTTTCCAATAGTACCTTATAAGGGAAACTGAAAATATATATAGGAGGAAAACTTATTAGAGTGATTAATCATGGTTAATTTTTGCAAAACCATGAGGCATTAGAGCGAATTGTACTCAACAAGATCTATCACAATGTGTGTGTTAACAAATAATGTGGATCAAAAGTAATTTTAACAGGCATTATTCAAAATTCAAAACCCTAATAGCATTATAACAACTTTACTCATTTATTCTCCTACCCTATTTTACCCTAAGAGGTGAAAGGCCCATTTTTAGGTATAGGAGTACTTCCAATGAATCCATGTGCGTAGCAAAATGCTGAATATACTCGCACTTAGTTTTATATAATAGACTTCTTGACATACGAAAGCATGAGAAACCAGTTGCTTCAATTGATATGGTACCAAGAGTTTTGTAATGTTGAGGAAATAAAATGGCTTGATAACTGCTCGAAACTAGGATTCAATGGAATCCACATATTTATGATTCTCCAACTGATGAAAATATTCCACAGTTTGATATTCACTCTCCTGGAGGCACAAATAATTTGGTGAAAGAGAAAAGATAAATCCTTCAAGTTCAGGCTCAAATATCTGCTTTTCAAATTAACAAGAATGGTTGAGAGAGATTCTAGGGTTTTGAGTTTCAACAAAATTTTTGGAATAAGTTCCAATGAAATATTTCTCCTCTAGTGGTCTCTGAATTAAAACTTCTTGGGGTGAATGTTCTGTAGTAATGGGGGAAGTTTCCGAATTCATTCCTTTTCCAAACATGGAAGATGTAGCATTTTGTTCAACATGGGAATTAACATGAAGAATAGGTGGTTCAAATTTTTGTGCAACCTCATGGTTTAGATTAGGTTTTAAAAGATGGTTTGGGGTAGGGTTTTGGTTAAGGCTTGGACTATGATTTTCATTTGGATTGGGGTTAGGCTTTCAACTAAGGTTAGGTCTCGGTTTTAAATTAGGACTAGGTTTAGGTCTAGGGTGTGGATTAGGGTATGGACTAAGGTTATGGTATGGATTAGGGTTTGGATTAGGACTAGGATATGGATTAGGGTATGGATTAGGGTTAGGATATGGATTAGGGTATGGATTAGGGTTAAGGTATGGATTAGGGTTAGAGTAAGGTTGCACATACAACTGTCACTATGGAGGAGGATAACTTAATGGTGTATTGGAAAGAAATTGTGGTTGTTGTTGATGCTCATATGATTTAATTTGCATGGGAGATTTCCCTAGAGAGAAGGATCCAAACGATTCTTAAGGCCATGGAGATATTTGGCTTGAGGATGAGGGCCAAGGCGAGGGCCACTATGGCCATGAAGTATGATATTCAATTGGAGGAGGATCAAATGTTTGCCATGAAATTCTAGGATTATAAACATGCAGAGGAACCCACTTAGGAAAATAATCATTATTCCAAGTATCAAATGGTGTTGGGTTTTGAGTTATACCTGGTGGTTGATTTGATTCCTTACTTGATTCCCTGAGTACCTTTCGTAATCATGGAAGTGATGGGAAATTTTTGGTTGCATGACCATCCTCACAAATTTTGCAAACTTTTAGACCGCTAAGTGAACACTTTCCAAGACAGTGTTTCTTTCGACTGTTGGCGCAAAGGATAAGCAGTGGTTCTTCATCCTTCTCTTGCTCCTACAAATCATCCAATTTCGAAATCAAAGATTTAATAATATTGAATTTATGTTCAAGCAAGTGTTAAATTCTTCTCCTGTTAATTCCTCATTGGATGATTTGTTTGTCTTTATATCAGCATAAAAACTCCTCATTGAATGATTCCTCAAAATACCATTCTCTTGTTCTCAACAAGCCATTGGTACATCCTTTCATCACACCAAAAATGATGTAACGTTGAATATTGGAATCTGAAGATAAATGAATTTTAAAAGCTACTCGCTGAAATAAAGCTCACCACACTTGCATGAAAGGAAAATTTTGAATCAAAGTACTATTTAATCTATGAAAAGCAAATAAATTTGGAAATTAAATGTTTAAATCCTGCTTCTACTTCTACACATAAGCAAAATAAGGAAAAAAAGGTTCAAGAGATAAGCAAGATGGCCAGACTTTGGAGCAACCCCTCAAAATTGAATGCGTGGCTCTTCACTCACATATTACCGTACACTCTCCACCCTCTAACGTCCTGCAATACCCTTGAAACTATGTAAGAAAAATTTTACCTAAGCCAAAATACAACTCCCCGGAAACGGTGCCAAAATGTTGGTCAGCTTAGTTGTCGGATTAAACCTATCAATATTAATTATCAATTCGGGAGTCATAAATGCAAGTTGTATTGCGTCTTGGCTCAGCTTAATCATTAGAGTATAAATATATTCCTTTGTAATGATAAAGTAGGTACTGGAATGAAACACACTTTTGCTAGAAAATAAATAATCTTGAAAAGGGAACCTACTCAACCAATTTCATTCACTGCAAAATCCATACTGCAATTAAACTGTAAGGCTATACAAAGAAATCCTCAATCACATAACATTCTCACACTCAAATTCTACTTTTAAAATCTCTATGATATCTTGAAAAACCTAATATATGTATTCCTCTTATCAACTAACACTTGAAACTAATCTTGAGATAAGCGAAAAGACACACACGTTATTCTAATGATAACTCACACTTGAAACTAACTATCTAAACTACTCTTGATAATAAATTCAAGATTCAAATTAACAAAGGATAGTTCTAACTATTGCTAGAAGAAAATTATTTCACTCTATGTAAAATAACATCTAAAATATCCTATAAAAAATGGCATTACAAATAATCTATGATAACCTTCAATTCAAATATTTAAATCTAAATGAAATGAATTATTCAATAAACAAGATCACTCTTCAAAATTAAATCATGTAACTATATCAAGCTGCATTCGAATTGATATCTCTACCCGCACAATCAAATCCACACTCAAACTTGCTCTTATAAGGAAATTATTACACTATGAAAACAAGAAGGATTCAAATTAAAAATAAATCTACTATTAAGCAAAGTCCCAGGAAGCATAACCAAATCAAATAAGCATTAAAACCTATAAACATTCAAAGAGATTATGTAATGCAAACCAAACTCAAACTCAAACTCAAAGCATTAAATTTGTTCTCATTGCATATTCACATTCAGAAATCGTTGTATTCCTATGCTACCATTACATCCGATTTTATTAAGAGAAATAAGAGTGTTGCGTTGTTTTATAACTCAAACACAAATTATGTAATGAGTAATAATTGTTTAGTCCATTAATGGGCACGATGATACGATCACTAAAATTATTTGGAGTTGAACCACACCTACCAAAAATTCACACATTCATAAACAAATCAGAAACTATGCACACATATACTTATCTTCTGTTGATTGATAAGCTTAGCTCTAGAGGTGGTGGGCCCTCCCACACCTGGAGTAAATAGAATTACTGCAATGGATGAAATATTTTTGAAACATCAGAGACTGGAATTCGTAATGAATCATGGCACAATGTTACTACTCAGAACATGAAAGTGATGATGTATATTGAAAAGAGATGGAAATCGATTTACACAAATCACAAAAATCCCTCTATCGATATTACATTTCTCTACAACTCAATACTAGTTTACCTCTCAGAATTAGACTTCACTATTTTAGAAATTCCATGTCGGTTCTACATCTGAGAAAATCGACCTTCTATTCCTATCAATCCCAGCTTATATAATTTACAGAATCACACTAATTGCATCTCTGCCCCTTTCTAATTGATGGACAAACTCTCTGCCTCTTCATTTGATCACTACAACTTATACATACCGGATTTACAAATTGGGGCTTCAACCAACTAATTAAAATATAGAAGATTATTGGTTTTCATAATTTGCTAGAATAAGAATTAGTTTCAAAGCAAAATGTCGAATTAGGAAACCACTCCTCTTTTCATGGGATGTTGCTGTTGTTGGAAGGTGCATTCTAACTACTCTTTTCCTTCTTGCCTGATGATGAGAATTAATGGGCCAAATTGGTTGTAATGAGCGGCATCAACATGTTACGGGTCAGGCCTTTCCACAACAGAATTAAACACTGAAGGAGCTCCAGGTCCAATCTCAAGATCATTGTATGGATGTGCAACAACAGATCTGCGTGATAGAGATGAAAGAATCTTTTCATTCAGAGGTGGATGAGGAAAGCGTGATTCTCCCTGAGAATGGAACAAGGAATTTATTGACTGTGATTGCAGTCTCACTATAATGCGTAGGTGATATTCAGCATCCCCATTGCCACAAAGGAAAAGTCATGATCAATTTCACCAGCTTGAGAAATAATAGCCTACCACGAAGACATCAATTAGAAAATATAATTGTCATGAATTTTGGATTTTCGATTCTGAGCAACACATTTAGAAATCCACATTAGATTCCTGATCTCCTGCTCCTGCAAATCAAACGGCCAGTGAGAGTTCTAAAACGAGGGCGTAACAGATGTAATCTCCTCAATTGATACAGAGAAACTATCTAGTTCCATGTTCTCAATTTCCCATATAACCATTTCCTCATTGGGCTTCTTGAATTCTCTTTTACCAATACCCACAAAGATTAGTTGCAGCATTAGCTTTTCAGATTATTCCTGCAACCGAGCCAACTCTATCCTTAGTGTTGATTTTTCACTCTTAATCTCTTCAACCTGACGTGCTAGTTCTTCATACTCGACCTGTTTACACATCCTTGATCTCCATGCAGATTATATATTTGATTGTTTTCTTATTTTCTTTTTAATCTCTCTCTCATCCTGTAGGGATGACTCTACTCCCATAGCTGGCATTTTCTGAGCAGAAGAAATGATAGTTGTTGTTGTTGGTGATACATGAAGTTGTCCATGCATAGTAGAAAGAGGTGTAGGAGCTGTCACACACCAGTAGTCTATCCCAATGTTTATGTTGGTCATAGTAATTGTAACAGTGCTAGATGAACCCAACAGAGACGTTGCCACTGTTGCCATGGTTGGGATTGAATTAATAGTTGTTACTTGTGCTCCAGATGCACTATTAGTGTTTTCACTTTATCCATTGTGAGATGTTGCATAGCCATTTTGAGCATTGTCCACTTCTGTAGATCCTTGTTCAAAATGTGTCTTATGTCTTGATTGTGAACCATTTGGAGAATCTCCATCACTTCCTACATTGCAGGAATTTGTACAGTCAACCGCTCTTCTTTACTTCACCTGCATCCTTATATCCTTAGTGTGAAAAAGATTCTTGCAGTCCCGTGAACCTTGGATATTCAGCAAAGCTCATTGCATTCCTCCAAAATGATGGTTTGATCCTGTATTTATTTCTTCACTTTTACCTTACCTCTGATTTTATTAAAATTTTCTTGCACAAACCTACAACAACTTCACAATGGACATCTCATATTTCTACTTGAACTAACAAATAGAATTAATGTTTATGTATATTTTGATTGCTATATGTTCCATTGAGATACACCACCTAGGACAAATCGCTGCCTACGTTGAGACATTACAAGAGAGCACAATAATTGGTTGCATTAACACAATTTCCTATTATTGGGGACAAAGAACCTAATACGTTCACATTCAGAAATGGTTTTCAGTGGAATATTCCCATGATGATAACTCCTTCATGAAGCCCAATTTTGCCAAATGGTTTCTGGGTTATATGAAACATGGTGCTCTCAACAAAACCCACGTCTCAAAATTTAGATATTATGCTCCATTTGGCTGCAAAATGGATATTTTAAACTACAACAATCTCGTACTCAACTACCAAGTTGCTGCTTTTATGCATGGATCCGTATTTGAACGTAGTCTTGTACTAGAATTATTCACCTGCCACCAAGGAGGCATTTATTAATAAAATTTACACACAAATCACCATCAATTTAATTAATAATAAGAATTCATAGATTAATATCTATCACCTCTAAATGCCTCTAATTATCATCTTAAAAGGAAAAAAAACACCAGGTACAAGAATATAATGATGTGATAAATATCATGAAAATTTGGGCAAAAGTGTGGCTCAACAAGCTGAATCCTATGATGAATTACCCTCTTGGGAGGTAACCCATTTGGTTCTTGAAACATCTTGCCATTGTCAGTTACCACATCAAACAAATCAGATTTTAATTTTTCATCATACCATTCAAAAGATTCATAGTCAACATCATCCTTTTTCTTTATCACGAGAAGCACAAAATTTTTACTTGCATTAACTAACCTCTTCACTTGCCCTGCATTAACTAAAGAAATATTCAGTTTTTTGTGATGAGCTCTCACAATATGTTGGCAATATGATGCAGAGTGTTGTCCTTGATGGCAACCTACTTGATAAAGTTGATGGCAACCTGCTTGATAAAGTTGTCCTTGATGGAAACTGACTTGATAAGTTTATTAATGATGTAAATCTGATGTATCTACAGAGCAGTTCAAATGTAATGGAGAAAGGAATTCCTGTAAGGGCCAGAGCAATGATTAAAATGGTATGTCACAACGCATACGCGGGTTTGTTAAGGCTAAGTAGTGTATGTACACGGAAAAGTACGTACCAAGTCGCGTATGCCAATTTGCGCTCTAAATTTATAAAACCAGGGGACATTACCATGGTATTGGCCCAAAGTATTGAGCGCTGGATTATCTATTTGATCCTGTCCAGGAATACCATCAGCAGTTGAGTGGTTTTGACTCATGGTATTGACAAAGGCTAAATCTATATAAGGAGAAGAAGATCCTAGTGCAAGAGTGTGCATGTGTCTAGGTTTTAATGAATACTTCACTCTGAAGTATATCTGCATGGAATGGGTAATAGTTTGCTGATAGATCTGAATTCATAATGCACCTATGAAGAAAATGATGAAGAGGGATCTCTAGATCTGAAATGTCTATGTATTTTCTAGACCTGTTTATGGAATGTTTAGATCTGTGATATGGCGAATTTTTATTGAAGTAAAGGGAGAGATCTCAGTTGTTTATCTGATCTGAAGAGCTGCCAGGTCCTGAAAAGTTTCGGAACTATACGTAGGTTCAGTTCATAAAAGGAGTGTATATACGCGTGTTGTCTTCAGAAAAAGCGTGTATGGAAGATAAGGTCAGCCCTGAAATATGTGCAGATGTATATGCAGGTTTGTCTCTATGAAAGCGCGTATATACGCAGGTTCAGTGAAGAAAAAGTGCGTATGGAATCTAGGGTTTGCTAAAGTGTGTGGAATGAAATGTCTGATCTGCTTTGCTCTTTTACTGCTATCTGTCAATGATGTATTCATACAGATCTGGGTTGTTTGAATGATGATTATGCTGCTGATTATGTTGATGAAAGATCAAGTTGTTGATTGTTTGGTTGATGATTCAATGAATGAATTGATGGGGTTATAAGTTTCAGTTTGATGTATGTTGAGCTTAAATGTGTGGAGTGGGTCCAATCTAAAAATCTGATGAAAAGTGGCCTACAAAGTATGTTATGTGGAAGCTAATGGATCCAGTATGAAAATTGATAAAACCTGGTCTGCAGTGGTGCTGAGGGTCGAAGTCTTCAGTGAGGTGGTTGTAGCTCCCTTCCAGTGGTGGCTGGTAAATGAGAGCAGGGGGTTGTAGCTCCCTTCCAAGAGAGGCTCGTAAACAAGAGCAGGGGGTTGTAGCTCCCTTCTAGGAGAGGCTGGTAAAGGAGAGAAGGTTGTAGCCTTCTGCAGGTGGGTGCCTGCGTGCTGGTATGAATCTGCGCCAGTACATGTTTGTAAGATGTTTTCTTTATAATAAATACTGAAGATAGAGACGACGATAGCGGTGGTTTTCTCTCGAATTGGGTTTTCACCTTAAATCTTGGTGTTCATGTGTGTTGCTTATGTGTGATGGTTCATTTTGTTATTACTGCACATGATTACTGCTAACTAAACATTTGATGAATGAATGATGTACAAATCTAAGTAAATAATCAAATGCATAATAAGATCTCTGGTCATACGCAATTTTTATTGAGGATATCCGCGTGTATACGCGAGTTGGGTTCGATAAAGTAGCGTATGGGTTTTAGAGAAAGAAAAAGTAAAAAATTTTCAGCCAGTTCTAAACACTGATTCACCCCCCCCTCTCAGTATTTTTCCCAACACAATATACTCCACGCCATCCTTAAGCAAATGAAATTTGTTCTCATGGTGATAAAACATCACTTTACTATCATACAAATATGAACTTCCCAAGATAATCCTAGACATGTCAAGTTGAACCACAGCTAACTCGACTTCATCAATAAATTTTGCAGTAATAGAAAATCGAAATTTGCATTTCCTTGTAATTTGTAGATTTCATTATTCACTATCCAACCCAAAGGGTATGGTTTATGATGTGGTAGAGTTTCAAGGTTAAGCTTTTTGACCAAGTCTTCTGAAATCAAGTTTTCTTGTGCCCACTATCAAACAATTCATCAATCTTTGTATGATTTGAAATCACTCTAAAATGGAACAATTATATCATTGTGTCTTCATTTGGAGTATTTTTGTCACTATTTGAGGAACTAGTACTTGCTATGGATTCCTTTTCATTGTTGACCATGGCTACTATCTTGGTCTCATCTTCGAAATCAGATCCAAGATCTTTTTGTGTGGTGGCAGTCATCTTTTGTTTCCCCTTGTTATGTGGTTCTTTTGCCTTAGTTCGGGATGTAGTTTCCAACAGTGGGCTTCATCATGCCCCTCTTTGGAACAATGTTTGCATGTAGTTTTCTCCCCTTTTTTTTTCATGCTTGCATTCTTCTTTCCCTTCCATTTTCCTCCCTTCTCTTTTCCCTTACCATTGAAAGGATTCTTCTTACTACCCTCTTCCTAAATGTTCTTTTCCCTTGCTTCAAGATGTGTGGCTTCCACACATACTTAATCTGAGTTTTTTGGGTTAAACAGAAGGATAGTATGGTTCAAGTAGGAATGTAAACCCCCAAGATATTTCAAGAGTGTATGTTGTGAATTCAAGTTTACTCCTAAGAACAAATACCACTTTCTAAACTCCTGGGTGTACTCTTGAACATTTTTTCCTTTGAGTTTCTGATCTAAAAGTGAAATTATTTGTACTGCAGTTAAAATTATTCATTTCCATTAAATTAAGTGTGCAATGTGTTTGTAAGGTCTTTCAAGTAAAACAAAGTGTTTTTGATAATTTTCTGAGTCTTATGTGTGAGGGAGAGTTAATTATTTTTTCTGTTTAACATCATAAATCTGAAATACACAGCAAGATAAAATCACCATAACATACATAGCAATTGATGAGTCAATTCGCTCCTCCTGGGCTATATATGTCGGGTCCAAGGCTCCAAAATGGGCATGTCCTTGCTCTATTAGATGCTCAAATTGGTTATACAATGATAAAAAGGCCTAAACAGGCAAAATAAGTTGTGAATTTGACTTCAGAACACAGAAATCAGTATAAATTGACTTTTTTTTTCACCTCAAATGGTTAAGCATGGCCCAAAACAGCTCCAACTCCCTCTTGGCCCTGATGGATATCAAAGCTTCCCTGAAGAAAAATTACCTAAAGATCAACTTTTTTGTCTCTACAACCTATCCCAATGGCTCTGGAATGCTCAGAATAGTCGAAAATTACTAAAATTTCTTCCAAAAATGTTCATTAATGAAGAAGTTATGATCAAAACAGTATTTTTGCCTAATCATCCCCAAAATCCTCCACTAAATGTGGAGCAAATTCAGTTAGCCCAACTAAAAATGGCAATCCTACCAGAATTTGGGAACGCACCAAAACTGGCAGTGCCCATTTGTTGTGGCAATAAATTTTAGGCGAGTGGGGTCACATGGGACCGTCACCCTAACCATCGAGAAATCCAGGCAGATAAGTCGTTGCATAAACAATTTAACGTGGCATTTAAAATGCTTATGGGCAGTCAAATATTACGGTTGCCCCAACCGTTAACTCCTGCCATGACCACTGGTTGTGGAGCCCCCAGTCTCGGTGCTGGGGCATATGGGTCATGTGTATTAGGGGGCTGGCCCCCTTTTCTGCCCAACCAAAATGAAATTAAAATTAAAATATAACCTTTGCATGTTATATGTTAAGACTCAACCTGTAGCCCACCCAGTCAGGCCTTTGGGCTGTTATGCATGTGGTTGCTAGTTCAAAACCTATAAAGACCAAAAAAATTTACACAGCCTCCATTTCTTTGACCAGGGTGGGCTACAGGTTGAGTCCAGGCATGCCACGTGGTAGCTCCTAATTGGTCTGCCCAATCTAAAATCAAGCCTCCACCCAATCAATGAATGCCACTTGTCGACCTCTGATTCTCCCTTGTGGAATATTTTGGGGAATATTCTATGGAATATTCTTGGAATATTCCTTGGAATATTATTTTATTAATATTTTCAAAGTCAAAGTCAAATCTGGTCAAACTGATTTTTTGAAGGTTACTGTAAACTTCAAACCTGCATAACTTTCACATATAGTGTCAGATTTGAGTGTCATTCATGACACAAGGATCGTATCGACGAGGCCTATCCGGTCGTTCTATTTTAAACCAATTTTGAGAAATTCCAAATTAGAGCATTTTTTCAACTGAGGACATGATCACGTGATCACACCTCCCAAATGGGAAGCTTTTGGACCCCAAAATCTCTCTTATTTATAGAAATTGAAGATGAGGAACTGATTGTCCACTCTTACAATCTTGAACCACTGAAATCTTCCTAACTTCATCAAATTGAGCTTCTCATAAAAAGATAAATTCTTCCTTGAATCTACTCACTGACCGTTGCTAACCTTGACTGAGTCACAATGCAGAATTTTGAAATTTACATAACAACAACTGAAATTTGCAGAATACATATTGTTTCAGCAATGGTCAAACTTGAAAGGAGACTGGAAATAAGATTCACCTTGCCAACTGTCCTCATGGCGAATTTCTGACAATTGAGCCATATACCTGCATCGAATCCTGACCAAGTTTTCTCGCCATATCAGCCTGCCATTCTGAAACTAGCATTGACCCATTCTTAACTTTGTGTCCTCTTTGCTTGCATGTGTTTCCATATTTTTGATTCCTGCACCACTTTGCACCGACACTTTGTTCTTTTCACTGATTGACACCAAAGGTACTTTCTACAACATCTTGTCATCTTCAAAAGAAGACTTGCTTTCAGGCTGAAACATATCATCATTTATATAAGCAATAACATGAAAAAGGAGAATGTACAAAATATTTTTTCTTAACCATAAACAAAGTCAAATTTTGACTTGCATTAACAAGCCTTTTCAATTGCCCTACATGTACTAAAGAATATTCTAGCTTCTTCTAATGTGCTCTCACAATAAACTCTTTTCCATCCTTGAACAGATGATACCTGTTCTCATGGCGATGGAAGATCACCTCTCTGTCATATAAATACGGACTACCCAACACAACACCCGTAATTTCAAGAGGTACAACATCTAATTCAACCCAATCGACATAATGAGCTATTATGGTGAAGCACAACATGCACTTTCTTGAGAATTGTAAATTAGCATCCTTGCAAATCCATCCAAGTGGATATGGCTTAGGATGAAGAATGGTCTCAAGTTTCATCTTCTTGACTAAGTCTTCTAAGATGAGATTTGCTTGAGATTTACTATCAAATAGTGTGTCTATCTTTGTGTGTTTGGCTATTATCCTCACATGAAACAACTCTATCCTCCTCTTTTCATTTTGATCTTCTATGTCATAGTTTAAAGTGTTAGAACTGGGATTTGTTTCATTTACAACCTCTTTCCCGTTTATGTTCTTTAGTTTATGCTTTTAGTTTCATCACCTAATTTAGACCCTAAGTCTTGTTCAACAGTTGCAACAGTTTTTCCCTTTTCTTTGGCTTTATCTTTGTTTTTAACTTTCTCTAGTTTCAGCTCTGGATGAAGTTTCCAACAATGGTCTTCATCGTGGCTTGTTTTGGAACAATTATTACAAAATAATTTTCCTTTTTCTTTCCTAGAGTTGGCATTTCTTTTCCTCCCTTTGCCTTTGAATTCACTATCCATATTCCCATCAAAATATTTTTTACCTCTAGCCTCTAAATGCGTAGCTTGCACACAAACTTCATCTAGACTAGTAGGATTGAACATAAGGATAGTATGTATAAGGTAATTGTGTAAACCACATATATATTTCAGCAAGGTATCTTGACTATGCAAATCAATTCCAAGTAGTAAAGCACTTCTCCTAAACTCTTGAGTGTAATCTTGAACACTTTGTCCCTTAAGTTGTCTAAAACTTTTCCAATTCATGATAGCCTTTTGTAAATGAGGTAATGGATAAAATTTTTGCTTAATTGCGGAAATAAATTCAGCCCATGATAAAGTGATCTTGCCATGTTTTTTAATTTCATCCTTGGTCTTGGCTTCCCACCATACCAATGCTGCTCCTTCCATCCTTAGAGAGGCTAACTGAATCTTGGTGTCATCTTCATGAAGGTTTTGTATCCTCAATTAAACTTCCAACTGTCTGATCCAATTGTCAAGTTTCTCTGCATTGAATTCAAGGTTAACATAGGCAAGTCAAACTTAACATCAAGCTTTAAAAATGGACTTTTACCAGTGGTTCTAGACTTGTGAGATTGATTCACCGAGGTAGAGGATGATGATGTAGAGGAAGAGGATGAAGATGGGGATAGTGGATCACCATTTCCTCCATGTCCTTTCTTTTACATGTAATCACTTTTCTTTCCTCCTAAAGAACCTTCTCCTTCTTTCTGGTTTTTAGACCCTTCTCCGACAAGCCTATCATTCCTTACTTGGTAGAGTATCCTCACCATCTCAGTCATATCCAATAAATCTTTTCGGAATACCCGTTCCTCTCTTGAAGACATGCTTGAATCTGCTTCTATGGCTCTTGGAGGTGGCTTTCTAGCTCTTCTTAGTTGTGGATTACTTTGTGCACTAACCAAGTGTCCTTCACCTCTCTTGAGTTTAAGTCTAGTAAGCATCAAAACTTGCAAACAATCAACTATATCTTTGCACAAACAAATGCTGAGTAAAAATCTAGCTTCTAAGGCTCTAATCCTGAGCTCTGATACCATCTGATCTGGAAATGAAAGTATTTGTACTATTTTTCAAAGTATTAATTTCCATTAAATTAAGTGTGCAAATTGTTTGTAAGGTCTTGCAAGTAAAACAAAATGTTTTTGATAATTTATGAGTCTTATGTGTGAGGAAGAGTTAATTATTTTTACAATTTAACATCATAAATCTGAAATACATAGCAATATAAAATCACTATAACATACAGAGCAACTGATGAGGCAGTTCACCCCTCCTGGGCTACATCTATAGGGTCCAAGGCTCCCAAATGGGCATTTCCTTGCTCTATTAGATTCTCAAATTGGTTATATAGTGATAAAAAGGCCTAAACAGGAAAAATAAGTTGTGAATTGGACTTCATAACATAGAAATCATTATAAATTGACTTTTTTTTCACCTCAAATGGTTAATCATAGCCCAAAACTGCTCCAACTCCCTCTTGGCCCTGATGGCTCTCCAAGTTTCCCTGAAGAAAAAGTACCTAAATATCAACTCTGTTGGCTCTAAAACCTATCGCAATGGCTCTAGAATTCTCATAATAGTTGAAATTGACTAAAATTTCATCCAAAAAGGTTTAGTAATGAAGAAGTTATGATCAAAACAGTGTTTTTGCCTAATTATCCCCAAAAACCTCCACTAAAAGTGGAGCAACTTCAGTTAGCCCGACTAAAAATGGCAATCCCTCCGGAATTGGGGAATGCACCAAAACTGGTGGTGACCATTTGTTGTGGCAATAAATGTCAGGTAGGTGGGGTCACATGGAACCACCGCCCTGACCGCCGAGAAAACCGGGTGGATAAGTTGTTGCATAAATAGTTTAACGTGGCATTTAATATGCTTATGGGAGATCATATATTATGGTTGCCCCAACCGTTAACTCCCACTGTGATCATCGGTTGTGGAGCCCCCGGACTCCGCGCTGGGGCATATGGGTTATGTGTATTAGGGGGCTTGCCCCCTTTACTGCCCAACCAAAATGAAATTAAAATTCAAATATAACCTTTGCCCATTGTATGTTAAGACTCAACCTGTAGCCTGTCCAGTCGGGCCTTTAGGTTGTTATGCATGCGGTCACCGGTTCAAAACCTATAAAGACAAAAAAAAATTACACAGCCTCCGTTTCTTCAACCAGGGGACCCGTGGCGACCTCCGAGCTTGCCATGTGGCAGCTCTTGATTGGTCCGCCCAATCTAAAGTCAAGCCTCCACACAATCACCGAATGCCACTTGTAGACCGCTGATTTGCCCTTGTGGAATATTTTGAGGAATATTTTGTGCAATATTCTCGAAATATTCCTTGGAATATTCTTTTTTTAATATTTTCAAATTCAAAGTCAAATCTAGTCAAACTGATTTTTTGAAGGTTACTGTAATCTTCAAACCTGCATAACTTTCACATAGAGTGTCAGATTTGAGTGTCATTTGTGGCGCAAGGATCGTATCAACGAGGTCTATCTGGTCGTTCTGGTTTCAACCAATTTTTATAAATTTCAAATTTGAGCATTTTTCAACTTAGGACATGATCACCTGATCAGTTTCCTAAAATTTTGCCAACTAATAATTGGTTTTTGCATATAGGCTAATGGATAAAACTGTATTTTAATGGAAGAAATCAATTCAAACCAAGGAATGGATATGTTACCATGAATTCACATTTCCTCTTGAGTCTTTGCCTCCCATGAAAATAGTGTTGCTCCTTCTAGCCTTAATGAATCCAACTCGATCTTTATGTCAATCTGTTGTAGATTCTTAATTTTGCAATATAATTTAAATTTTCAAATCCAATTGTCTAACTTATTTTCATTTACCTCACCATTGTACATGGGAAGTTCAAACTTGATGTCCAACTTGAGTGATGGATTTTTTCCTTTTGGGATTTTTGAATGAGTGTGGGTGGTTTTTTTGGTGGAAGTGGAGGATGAAGATGCTAATGAAGATGATGGGGATTAGGATGGTGGAGATGGAGGTGGCTTTCCTCCACTGCCTTTCAAACTCTTCCCTTCATAATTCTTAACATTTGAAGATCCTTCTCCATGTGGATGGTTAGAACCTTCTCCTTCTCTTTCTAGAGTGAACGCATCAAATGTGATTTTAACCATTCTTTGAACGTCCTTGAAGTCTCTCTTGACATCTTCTTCTTCTGAATGTCCATGAGTCTCTCAAACACCTAACATATTGGCTAAGGATTCAATCTCAACTTATGATGCTTGTACCTTTTCAATCACCTCACCTTCTTGTGCAATTTGTACCTCTTCTATCTCAACTGTTGGAGGTATAACTTGAATTGCTTCAAGTACAACTTTGAGTGGAACTTTGGGTGAAGATGATGTTTTATCAATTCTCTTCATTCTTTTCCTAATCTCAGGACTAACAACCAATAGCTTGCCTTCTCCTCTCTGGAACTTCAACCATGTAAGCATCGCAAAATTGCAACTATTAAGACCCTTCTTGCACAATCTCAAGCAAATCCAGAAAAGAACCTTTAACAACCTTCTGATCTAACACCAACTTGATATAAAATTGATTGCTAGTTAATGTTGTGCTAATATCAGTTTTAGATTTAGCATGAAAGTTATTTGGTTTTCTTCTTATATAAGGGTTTATACATGTGCTTATGATTGACAATTCAACAAACTTGATGAGATTAAGTGTCATTCATGAGCATAAAATCATGCAAATTAAATGCTCAACAAAAGCATATAAAACACAACAGACATAGATAATTGAGTCAAATACACATGGTTTTGATGAATGAGTTCACCCCTCCTGGGCTACATCTCCTTCATCCATCTTCCATAGCATGGGCCTTTGTGTTAGCTTCAATTGTGAAAAGGTGATGTTTACAATCTCCTGATGCCTCTACAACTTGCTCCAATGGTTCCAAAACATTAAAATCTACAAGCATGACTCTTCCTGAGCCAAAATTGGTCAAAAATTTTCCTAAGTTATGGAAAAACCAAATTTTCCCACATTTTCTCCACTAAAACCGGAACTCTGCCAGTTAACTCCACTAAAAGTGGAGCTACCACCACATTTGGCAACTTCGCCAAGTTCTCTGCTAACATAAACCCACACTTAATGTTAAGATAACCGAGGATTAAAGTGAAGTCAATAATTTTATTAGCGCAAAGCGTGTTTTACAACTAATCACAGATTAGCATGAGCTTGATATAGAATATCGGGTAAATAAACATGGTTTATCTCTATTAATTATTTCCTTATGAAATATTCATTAGCCATGGTTTGTGGCACTTGGACATGTGGGATGGGGCTGGCCCCCTGTGAACCCCCAACTCTGGAGCCAACATATGTTAAGTATAAGCGGTCACCAATTGTTAATAAGGAGCTCGGTGATGGTGTAATGGTAGTCCTCAGTGCTAGGCTGGGGGAGGTCACGGGGTTGACCCGGACCTCTACCACTCCGCAGTCATACATTTTGTTGAATGGAACATACAACAGATCTTGGTATATGAAATTTGGATAAAAAAATATTTGCAAATAATATATGCACTCATTGATAATTGTTGAACCTTGGATTTAAAATAATGCACCAATTTGACTATGGTTTTAAATATATATTGCCCTACAACTTTTCCATGGGGGAGGGCACGTGGCAGCCTCTGGCTATGACATGTGGCCCTTCTCCATTGGCCCAAAGTTTCACCAAATTAAAAATAATAATCCACCAAATGTAAAAAATTCCAACCTTAAGATTAGGAGGACAATTTAAATTTCCCCAAGAAAAATTGGCGAATGTGATTGTGACACTTGTGACAGTGTCATTGGCTAAAAATTGGAGAATATTCCCCGAGGATTCTTGAGGTGCTGACTGGACTGCCAAGTCATCAGTTTATCATTGTTCTGCACATTTTTTACCGGTTTGAGAAAACGAAGAGTAGGCCATAACTTACTCATACGGACTCAAATTTTGATGAAACGAGTTGCGTTGGAATCCTGGTGATGAGCTATATCCGGTCCTTTTAGTTTGGATCATTTATGAGAAATTTCATTTTTGAGCTAAATATAGAGCTTCTGATCACCTCCAAACGAGGATGGAGGGAATGGTGATAAACCACCTTTGTCTCCACCACTATATTCACCCCCATCCTCATATCCATATTCACCATCATCATCTTCTACATCAACCCCTTCACAAACACCTCCACATTCTCCAAAGGAACATGGTAAAACTCCATTTTTAAAACTGCACATAATGTTTGATTTTCCTATGTATGATGGAGAGGTGAAAACTGAGAGATTATATAATTGGGTTTATCTGCTTGAAGTGTATTGCAGGATACAAATGATTAAGGATGATGAGACCAAGATTCATCTTGCTTCATTAATGTTGGGAAGTGCAGTACTTATTTGGTGGCAAGCCAAAACTCAAGAGGAAATGAAGAAACATGGAAAGGTTTTATCTTCTTTGAGTGCTTTTTTTTCTACATTGAAAAGATAATTTTATCCATTAGCATAGAGGAAAAAATATATTATGGACTTCCAAAACTTTAGTAAATTAAAGGGTCAAAGAGGGAAAAATTATACCCAAGATTTTAGAAGGAGAGAATTGATATTGGGTATATATATTTCATCTCAAGACACTTTGCCGAAATAAAATGGATGTTTGCATAGCTATTTGAGACATACAATTCTCATGTTTAACCCCACAAGTTTATATGAAGTTTTTCTATAGGTCGCACATCTATAAGAAAGAGGGAAACATTTTTTGATGAAATGGTGAGAACACCTTCGAGTCTGGAGAAAAAGGAAAGGGTATGTTCAAAGGAAAGGGAAAGAATAATGTTTCCATCGAGATGGAGAAAGAAACAAGTAAATGCATGTTGAGAAAAATACTGAGAGGGGGGGGGTGAATCGGTATTTAGAGGCGTGAAAAACTTTTTACTTTTTCTTTCTCAAAACCCATACGCTACTTTACAGAACAAAACTAGCGTATATACGCGGATATCCTTAAGGAAACTCGCGTATGCTCAGAGCTCTTATTATGCAGATAAATATTTTCTTAGATCATTGCATCATTCATTCATTAGATGATTAGTAAGCAGTAAACATGTGTAGTAAGAACAGAATAAATCATCACACATAAGCATCACACATGAACACCAAGATTTAAGGTGGAAACCCAATTTGGGAGAAAACCACCACTGCCGTCGTCTCAGTCTTCAATATTTATTATAAAGAAAACATCTTACAACCATGTACTGGCGCAGACTCATACCAGCACGCAGACACCCACCTGCAAGAGGCTACAAGCTTCTCTCATTTACCAGCCTCTCCTGGAAGGGAGCTACTACCCCCTGATATTAGCACCAGCCTCTACTGGCATAAAGCTTTCACTTTCATACTGAAGGCTTCAACCCTCAGATCCACTACAGACCACGTTTCATAAATTTTCATACTGGATCAAAATAGCTTCAATACAACCCTTCACTTAACATCAACAAACATACGTTGCCCAATACTTCAAACAGAACAGTGAGATCACTGCGTATACTTCTAAAAACTCAGATTCAGATCTGAAATCAGATTTATGTTCAGACAATCTATCAACCATGCAGAACTGTTTAGACAGTCATTCTTCCTGCATTGAATCATCAGCCAACAACTTGATCTTTAAACAACATAATTAGCAGCATAATCAACATTCATACAACCCAGATCTGTATGAACACATCCTTGACAGATAGCAGTAAAATATCATAACAAATCAGACATTTCATTCCACATACTTCAGCAAAACCTTATACGCACTTTTACTTCACTGAACTTGCGTATATACGCGCTTTAATAAAAACAAACCTGCGTATACATCTGCACATATTTCAGAGCAGAATTCATCTTTCATACGCGCTTTTGCTAAAGAAAACACGCGTATATACGTGCTTTCTCTGCCACAAACCCGCGTATAGATCTACAAACATTATAGGGTAGCGCAATTATTTAGACCAGACAAACAGCTCAGATCTCACCCTTTTCTTTAGCAAATATTCACCAGATCACAGATCTAAACATTCCATAAACAGATCTAGAAAATACATAGAAATTTCAGATCTAGAGATCCCTCTTCATCATTTTCTTCATAGGTGCATTATGAATTCAAATATATCAACAAACTGTTACCCATTCCATGTAAATATACTTCAGAGTGAAGTATTCATTAAAACACAGACCCATGCACACCCTTGCACTATGATCTTCTTCTCCTTGTATAGATTTAGCCTTTGTCAATACCATGAGTCAAAACCACACAACTTCCGCTGGTATTCTTGGATGGGATCAAATAGATAATCCAGTGCTCAATACTATGGGCCAATACCATGGTAATGTCCCCTGGTTTTATAAATTTAGAGTGCAAATTGGTATACGCGACTTGTCACGTAATTTTCCGCGTGCATTTGCGACTTCTCCTTAACAAACCCGCATATTCTTTGTGACATATCATATTTATCATTTCTCTGGCACTTACTGAAATTTCTTTCTCTGCTGCTTCTGAGCTGCTTTGTAGATACATCAGATTTACCTCATTAACAAATCATCAAGTCAGTTTCCATCAAGGACAACTTCATCAAGTAGGTTACCATCAACTTTATCAAGTAGGTTGCCATCAAGGACAACACTCTGCATCATATTGCCAACAATCTCCCCCTTTGGACTTGATGGCAACCACGATGGTGTTTGATCACCACAACAGATAGACACATTGATTATAACCATTATGCAAACACCATGATACTCTCCCCCTATTCAAACACCATGTTACTCTCCCCCTTTGACATCAAGGGCAAAGAGCGGATCAAAACCAAAACAAGGGTTTTCTTCTCAGTAGATCTGATGTGCACTGAAGTTACCATGCTCCCCCTGAGTTCAAGCTGAATCTTCAAACATATTTTTCAATGAAGTACATGACTCTATGACTTTTCCTATCACCAAGGACTCATACTTACATCAAAGATCCAACCAAATGGATTTACATATGTGACTCAAGTACCCAACCAAGTGGGTTTACAAATTTGATCAATGTCCTTACTTGACTGAATATTACAATTTTACATCATAGGTCTCAACATGATCTTTTCATCAAATTACAACAATGACTTTTTGTAACAAATACCAAAAATACCTCAAGAGAGAGATCATATTTCAAAACCATCATAATGCCAACAATGCATTATTCTCAACAAGGCTAATGCTCCCCCTGATCCTGTACACCTGTTCTTGAGCTATTTCATTCCTTCATCTCCCCCTTAGCTTGTGCATCCTGAACACTTTCGACAGCAAACCATCAAGGCATCTTCATCAACTATCAGAGAATGAAACAGAAATATGAGAGCTGAAACATCACCAGAGATACCCAATAGCACCATAGTTGTGCTGAAGAATGCTGACTCAGAAACATTTGTCAGCAACCACCCATATGTGGTTTTCTTTGTATAAACTAGCGTATATACGCGACTATCTTTCAGGAAATCCGCGTATCCAATTTAATCTTCTGCATTTAAGCAGATCTGATCTTCTGCATGGCAGAGACTACTCCCAGCTTCTGTCTAAGATATTTGAATGCTTCCCTGGGTAGAGGTTTGGTAAATATATCAGCAACTTGTTCTTTGGAGGCAACATACTCCAACTTCACCTTTTGTTCAAGCACTTGTTCACGTAAGAAGTGATACTTGATGGGAATGTGCTTGGTCTTGGAATGCATAATAGGATTCTTTGAGATACTGATGGCACTTATATTATCACACATAATGGATATACGAGATAAACATTTGATTTGAAAGTCTTGTAGGGTTTGCATCATCCAAAGAATTTGAGTGCAACATGATGCGGCAGCCACATATTCTACTTATACTGTAGATAAGGCAATAGAGTTTTGCTTCTTGCTGAACCAAGATACTAACCGGGGCCCCATATAAAATGCACCACCACTAGTGCTTTTCCGATCATCAACATTTCCAGCCCAATCTGCATCAGTGTAAGCATGAAGAGTGAGATCAGCATTCTTTGGATACCATAGTCCAAAGTCTTGAGTTCCTTATAGATATTTGAATATTCTTTTGACAGCCTGAAGGTGAGACTCTTTTGGATTAGCTTGGAATCGTCCAACAATCCCAACTGCATGCATAATGTCTGGTCTAGTCCCAGTGAGATAAAGTAGACTTCCTATCATAGATATGTATTCTGGTTGATTCACCGTGGGAGAATCATCATGAGAGCTGAGATTACATCCGGTTATCATTGGTGTACTTACAGGTTTGCACTCTTCCATGCCATACTTCTTCAGAATTTGTTTAAGATATTTTTCTTGTGATAAGAATATGCCATCTGTTGCTTGATGCACTTGCAAGCCAAGAAATAATGTTAGTTCCCCAAGTAAAGACATTTCAAATTCTTGCTGCATAACAGAAGCAAATTTCTGACTCATAGACTCTTCATTACTTCCAAAGATGATATCATCAACATATACAACCACAATCAATAGTTTATCATTTTCAGTTTTTGTGTATAAGTTGCTATCAGCAGACCCCTTTGAAAATCCTTGTTGATGAAGATATTTGTCAAGGCGATAATACCATGCCCTTGGAGCTTGTTTGAGACCATATAGAGCCTTTTTAAGTCTACAAACAAGATTTTCATCATTTCCCAAAATGAATCCTTCTGGTTGTTCTATATAATCTTCTTCTTCTAGATCACCATTGAGAAATGCAGATTTAACATCCATTTTATAAACTTTGATTTGTTGAAAGCTTGAAAAAGCAAGAAACATTCTTATGGCTTCAAGTCTAGCTACAGGAGCAAAAGTTTCTTCAAAGTCTATACCTTCTTGTTGAGCATACCCCTTGCAAACAAGTCTAGCTTTATTTCTTATGACATCCCCATTCTCATTTAACTTGTTTTTAAATATCCATTTGGTTCCAATGACATTTTTGTCATGAGGTCTTGGGACTAATTCCCAAGTGTGATTATTTTCAATTTAATCAAGCTCTTCATTCATGGCTTGAATCCAACATTCATCTTTGCTAGCTTGATTAACATTGTGTGGTTCAGTAGTGGATAGAAATGCCAGATAGCTAGAAGATCCCACAAGAGTCCTTATTGTTTGTACACCTGATCCCTTATCTCCCAAAATTTGAGATTCTGGATGATGCTTTTGAACATATCTAGATGGAGCTTTTCCAGATAAATCATCTTCAGGTTCTTCATTGGGTTCACTGTCTATATCATTTCTATTTGATGTAGAAGGATATATGTCACCATCGTCTTCATCTGTTGTTTGTTTTTCTTCTTCTGGAGCTGCAGGAGACTCATCAATAACAACATCAATACATTCAACAATCTTCCGAAGTCTTTTATTGTAACATTTATATGCTCTACTCCTGGAGGAGTAACCAAGAAGTATTCCTTCATCTGCTCTGGGTTCAAACTTGCCAAGTTTTTCATCATTATTTGATAAATCATTTGCTTCCAAAAAAATTAAAATGCTTCACAGTGGGAGGATTACCATACCAGAGTTCATATGGAGTTTTGTCACTATTTACACGAACATGTGCCTTGTTAAGAATATTTACCGCTGTATGTGCTGCTTCTCCCCAAAACGTGTCAGGTGTTCCAGAATCATCAAGCATAGCTCTAGCCATTTGTTGAATTGTTCTATTGTTTCTTTCTGCTACGCCATTTTTTTGTGGAGTGCCGGCTACAGTAAACTATCTTTTTATGCCATGTTGTTCACAAAATTCAAGGAATTCATCTGAAGTATACTCTCCTCCTCGATCAGATCTAAGACACTTTATTTTTAGATCTAATTCATTTTCAACCAGAGCTTTGAAGATCTGAAATTTCTCAAATGCTTCATCTTTGTGTTTAAGTAACCCAATCCAACACATTCTAGAGAAATCATCAATAAATAAGATATAGTATTGTTCACCACATGGTGACTTTTTCCTCACAGGTCCACATATGTCAGTATGAATGAGTTCAAGAGGCTTACTTGATGATCCTTCCTTGGCATTAAATTGTACTCTGGTTTGTTTACCAAATTGGCAAGACTTGCATATGATATTTTCGGGTAGAGTAATATTGGGAAGATCACGGACAACTTTAAGTCTGCTTGATTTGTTGATCTGAGAGAAGCTTAGATGCCCCAACCTTCTATGCCATAGCCAGTTTTCTGAAGATTTACTCAAGTAACATTGTTCTTTGCAGTTCTTCAATACATACAGGTTGCTTGGAGTCCTTTTTCCTTTTATAATTGTTTTACCTGTATCAATATCACGTACCACACATTCTTTTTAACTAAAGACAACTTCAGTTCCTTGATCACACATTTGACTTACACTTAAAAGGTTATGCCTTAATCCATCCACATACATGACATCATTAGCTTTCACCTTTTATTTTAGAAACACAGACCCTTTTCCCTTAATTACCGCAGGAGTATCATTTCCAAATGTAACCTTCTTTTATTTTTCTAGAGCACTATATGCAAGAAGTTTGTTTTTGCCACCTGTCATGTGTCTTGAGCATCCACTATCAATGTACCATTGATTTTCTTCACCTTCTGCAAATAACGCTATGCCACAATTTTCAACCTATGATTCCTTCTTTTTCCATACTTTGGAGCTTGAAGGAAAATGCTCTTTTGGCTAAACTTTGCTCCTGCATTCAGATTCTTCATGACCAAAGTTATTGCAATAAGCACATTCAACTTCATTTAGAAGAGGAGAAAAGTTGTTATAGGTATTATTATTTGTTTCAATATCAATCCTTTTCTTTCTTGCTTCTCTTGTCATGATGGTTTTATATGCAACACATTGAACAGCTTTATGACCAAAATTGTGACATGAGAAACATTGTCCATTGAAGAAGAAATTTCTGCGATCATGAAATCTTCTACTTGAATTTACATGTTGATTGGTGTTTCTTTGAAAGATATTCCTGTTAGTGTTCTTTGAATTGAGATGATCATGCTTTACCTGTAAAGATTCTTTATTCCCTTGCTGAGTGGTAGAATGTTGTAAACCAACTGTAGCTGCTTTTAGATAATTTGGTGCTGAAGCCTGAGAAGATTCTCCGATATATCCAAGACCTGTCTTTATAAGAGGAGAATGTTGTACCTTGATAATCTCATCTAAGGTTTCCAATCCTTTAGCAAATCTAAGATTCAGAGTCTTTACTTTCTCAAGTTCTTTTCTTAGACTTACCACTTCACATTCTAATTTCTCATTGTGTTTCTTCTCTTCTTCAATCTGATTTTTTAGAGTCTCTATGATTATTTTACTTTCTTCTAAGCATATTTTGAGTTGATTGTTTTCATCAAGAAAATCATTGTCCTCTAGAGCATCCATAAAAGTATCCTTTTCTTCTCTATATTCTTTTTCAAATGCCATGAGAAGTCTAAGATCTTGTTCACATTCTTCCTCACTATCAGATAACCCATCACTGTCTTCATGAGTATAGTAACTTTTTCTAGTGCTAGACCGGTTCTTATTCCTTCTTGCTACTTCCTTCCCTTTTGCAGGTGTTTCTTTATAAGGACACTTAGTAGCATAATGACCAACTCTTCCACAATCAAAACATTTGAACAGAAGCTTACCTCTAAACCGTCCTGTGCTAAGTTGAAGTTTATTCACAAAATTTACCTCATCTTCCTTTGAGATATATCCTGATCCTTCTGCTTCTTGTACTTCTTTTCCTTTTGTAGAAGCTCTAAAGATAGATTCTTTGACTTCAGATGGTCCTCCTCTTCTCATTTCATATGCAGTTAGTATGCCATGAAGCTGCACCACAGTAAGATTTTGAAGATCCTGTTTTTCTTCAAGAGAAGAAACTTTTGACACAAATTTTGCCGTTAGTGATCTTAAAATTTTCTCAACCAAAGTAGATTTGGTTATTGTTTCTCCCAGATTTCTCATACGATTGACAACATCATCAAGACGTAAAAAGAAACTGGCAATATTCTCATCACTATGCATCTTTAAATTTTCATATTCAATTCTGAGAGTTTGGAGTTTTGCACTTTTTACCCTTTGCATCACCTTCATAACTCAGAATGATTTTGTCCCATATTTCCTTTGTTGTATTTAGATGCATGACTTTGACAAATTCTGATTCAGTTAGACTTCCTGTTAGAGCATTGACCGCCTTTGCATTTGTTTCATAGCTCTTCTTTTCCGTCGGATCTATTGGTACTACGGCTGGATATTGATATCCTCCTTCAACAATGGCCCATACATCTGCTCCCAGAGACTGAAGGAAGGATCTCATCCCTGTTTTCCAGAAGATTAAATTGTTTTCGTTAAAGAGCAGGGGCCTGATAGATGTTATTCCATCTTGATTGCTCATCTTGCTTGATCTTCCTTCTAGCGGTTAAGCTTTTTCAGAAGGACCTGCTCTGATACCAATTGTTGAGAAAAATACTGAGAGGGGTTGGGTGAATCAGTATTTAGAGCTGACTGAAAAAATTTTTACTTTTTCTTTCTCAAAACCCATACGCTACTTTACAGAACAAAACTAGTGTATATACGCGGATATCCTTAAGGAAACTCGCGTATGCTCAGAGCTCTTATTATGCAGAGAAATATTTTCTTAGATCATTAAATCATTCATTCATTAGATGATTAGTAAGCAGTAAACATGTGCAGTAAGAACATAATAAATCATCACACATAAGCATCACACATGAACACCAGGATTTAAGGTGGAAACCCAATTTGGGAGAAAACCATCGCTACCGTCGTCTCAGTCTTCAATATTTATTATAAAGAAAACATCTTACAGCCATGTACTGGTGCAGACTTATAACAACACGCAGGAACCCACCTGCAAAAGGCTACAATCTTCTCTCGTTTACCAGCCTCTCCTGGAAGGGAGCTACAACCCCCTGCTTCTCATTTACCAGCCTATCCTGGAAGGGAGCTACTACCCCTTGATATTAGCACCAGCCTCTACTGGCAGAAATATTTCACTTTCATACTGAAGGCTTCAATCCTCAGATCCACTACAGACCACGTTTCATCAATTTTCATACTGGATCAAAACAGCTTCAATACAACCCTTCACTTAACATCAACAAACATACTTTGCCCAATACTTCAAACATAACAATGAGATCACTGCGTATACTTCTAAAAACTCAGATTCAGATCTAAAATCAGATCTCTGTTCAGACAATCTATCAACCATACAGAACTGTTTAGACAGTCATTCTTCCTTCATTGAATCATCAGCCAACAACTTGATCTTTAAACAACATAATTAGCAGCATAATCAACATTCAGACAACCCAGATCTCTATGAATACATCCTTTACAGATAGCAGTAAAATATCATAACAGATCAGACATTTCATTCCACATACTTCAGGAAAACCCTATACGCGCTTTTACTTCACTGAACTTGCGTATATACACGCTTTAATAAAAACAAACCTGCGTATACATCTGCACATGTTTCAGAGCAGAATTCATCTTTCATACGCACTTTTGCTGAAGACAACATGCGTATATACGCGCTTTCTCTGCCACGAACCCGCGTATAGATCTACAAACATTATAGGGCAGCGCAATTCTTCAGACCAGAAAAACAGCTCAGATCTCACCCTTTTCTTCAGCAAAGATTCGCCAGATCACAGATCTAAACATTCCATAAACAGATCTAGAAAATACATAAAAATTTCAGATCTAGAGATCCCTCTTCATCATTTTCTTCATAGGTGCATTATGAATTCAGATCTATCAACAAATTGTTACCCATTCCATGTAGATATACTTCAGAGTGAAGTATTCATTAAAACCCAGACCCATGCACACCCTTGCACTATGATCTTCTTCTCCTTATATAGATTTAGCCTTTGTCAATACCATGAGTCAAAACCACACAACTTCCAATGGTATTCTTGGACGGGATCAAATATATAATCCAACGCTCAATACTATGGGCCAATACCATGGTAATTTCCCCTGGTTTTATAAGTTTAGAGTGCAAATTGGGATACATGACTTTTCACGTATTTTTTTGCGTGCATACGCGACTTCTCCTTAACAAACCCGCGTATTCTTTGTGACATGTCATATTTATCATTTCTCTGGCACTTACTGAAATTTCTTTCTCTGCTGCTTCTGAGCTGCTCTGTAGATACATCAGATTTACCTCATTAACAAATCATCAAGTCAGTTTCCATCAAGGACAACTTCATCAAGTAGGTTACCATCAACTTTATCAAGTAGGTTGCCATCAAGGAAAACACTCTGCATCATATTGCTAACAATGCAAACACTATTCCAAAGAGGGCCATGATGAAGATCATCATTGCAAACTTCATCGAGAGATGATACCCAAAATGTTTAAGAACAAGGAGAAAGAGAAGACAATTGCAACTACAGAACATGATTTAGGTTATATTTCCAGAGATGAAACAAGGATCACAACCATGGGTTTGAAAGGTAAGGATATTGCAATTACGAGTTCTTCAAGTTGTCTCAATGATACTCAAGATGAAAAAACAAAATTTGAGCTTTTCCATGTTATATTTATTTCAAAGCATACCATGATAGACACACTGTTTGATAGTGGTTCACAATCATATATTATCTCTAAAGACATTGTCAAGAAGTTGAATTCAGAGACCATTACTCATCCTAAACCATATCCTTTAGGTTGGGTATGTGAGAAAGAAAAAAAATTAGGCGACAAGGAAGTCCATACGTGGATTTGCAATCACTACAAACTTTCTTGATGAAGTTAAACTTGATGTAGTTCTGCTTGATATTTGTGGTATTGTTTTGGAAAGCCAATACCTTTACGATAGGAGAGAAATTTTTCATTGCCATGAGAACACATATCATTATTTCAAGAACAGTATTGAGTACAATGCTAGAGTTCATAGTAAGAAAATGAGTTTGTCTCTTATGAATGTTGGACAAATGAAGATAATTGTTAATGCTAGTCATAATTTCTCATTGTTAATGATCAAGCATAAATATGTTGCGAATGAAGCCTTTCAAGGATATGATTAAAATTTGAAATACGATTTCATTAAGGTTGTTAATGAATGTGATAAGATTTTTCAGGAGTCTAACATGTTTCCTCCTAAAATAGGTAAACAATATGAAGCAAATTTGTAGGAGGATGCATCATTGTTGAGCATTGGTGTGAACAAGATGTCAATGTTAAAGAATGCAAGGGTCAAAGAGAAAATGAAAAAGAAATATGACAAAGAGGACATTGGATCCAAAAATTATTCTTGTGTGTTTCATAATTATTTTTCTTTGAAAATGGTGCATCACGATGGAAATCACATTTGGTCAAGAGTCGAGCCAAGCTCAAGGCTAGACATGATAGGCATCATCATGACGACAATGTTCAAGGTGAGAAGAATTTGAGATTGCATAAGTTTCCTTTGATTGAAGACGAAGGAGAGAATGTGAATATCCCTTCAAATGAAGTATTTTTTTTGCATATTTTGGGAAATTGCAAGAAGATGTTATCTTCGATAGTAAGAAAAAGACTCCAAAATCAAGGAAATAGATGCACTTTCATGAAAATCTCAAAGTGAAAAATTCAAGAAAAGTTCAGTGGATTTAGACTAGAAGGGTGAGGGATTTGTAGCCTCATCTATTTGGTGACTCATAAAGAAATTTTGGAGTTCCAAAAGCTTTGAGTGGGAGGAATGATCCACTGGATTAGTTTAGTGATCAAAAATCAAAGTGCTTGGACTAGCTCAAAACCAGTATAAAAGCATAGATCACATCGCCCTGAATCCAATGAAATTCAATTCACTAAAATTTGAAATTGGATTCTCCCTATATCATGTTTTGTTCAGTTCGGGAAACATCTAAATAATTTGGGAAAAGTGTTACACGAACACCCAGTCAGTATTTAGTGTGTCGACTGACAATTTGACTTGGTTGACTATGTATTTTGTGGACTAGTCATTGCCACTTGTCGCATTCTTATGGGTCAGGATTTGGTGTTTTTTATTGGTTAATGGAATAGTGTGGTGGCCTAATGAGGGAGAACCATGTGAGCCAATCGGTGGCTACTATGTGGCCTCCTCTTGGCCATGTAAAATATTGTTAGAGGTCGAGAAGCCTCCATGAGAATCAAACACAACACCTATCATAAGCTAGCCAAGCCCTCCACCGGACCCAATATGCTGGTTCTTAATCACTATGGGTTGAATTTTATATTTGAATGTTAATGGTGGTAAGGCCCAAGGTGGTGACCTGGGTTAAACCTAGACCTTCGTCCACCGACCAGGGTATGGGGTTAACCCTTGCCCCAAAACTATATGTAGAAATTTATCCAAAGGGATTCAATGTGATGTTGTAATGTACTAAAAAAAAATATGGAATCCTTCTACAATTTATGTAAACCAAATACAATCACGCAATCACATAAAAAGTAAGAGAAAGAAATTATCAATCACACAACACAATATGTATCTAGGGAAAGCAACTATGCAAAACCCCTGTATCTATATATTTTATACAGTCAATACCATGAAACAATATAATTATTTTCTCTCATGAAGAAACTTCTACACTTTGTTGGCTATCTCACACTGATCTAGGAAAAATGAGTGAAATACTTAACCATTTCTCAACCTTTGATCTATGTATGAATGTTAGTTTTGTTGTGCTAATTTCATTTTTAGATTTTAAAATTTATTTAGTGATCTTATGCTTGATGTATAGGTTTCCTTGTCACTTATGTCTGTCAAACACGTAATTTAACTGATTTTTTATGAGTGATTTGAAGACCATAAAGTATGAAATTCAAATTCTAAAAATAAACAAGATAAAGAACAACAAACCACCACAATTGACCCATTAAACCAGACTTTTGATGAAGGAGTTCACCCCTCCTAGACTACAACTCCTTGGTCTAGCTTCCATGGTTTGGGCCTATGTATTAGCTCAGTAGTGCATAAATTGTTGTTTACATGCATTAGATTCTCTTGACACATACTCCAATGAGTCCAGGATGTCAAAAACTATCATAAATGACTATTCACTCACTCCATTTGGCCTTCATCTCATTTGGGCATGGCCTTCCTTCCTGGTCGCCCTAAGCTTCAAAATTATTCAAAGTGACAAAACACCTGTAGAATTTCTCCTCTGCATCTGCAACCTAAAATAATGTGTTCAAAGAATGCCATTCTCCTAGGAATGACTCTTCCTGAGCCACAATTGGTCAAAAATTTCTCAAGATATGGCCAATTTAATTTTTCCCTAGATTCCTCCTCCAAATCTAGAGAAGACTCTAGTTAACCCCTACAATCTGGTGGTTCTGTTGAAATTGGAGGTTCTATCAAAGTTTCTGCCATTTTAATATGGGATTTTAATTAATAGGTAAGCATTATTTAACTAGGATTAGCGCTCTAAGCGTGTAGTTAACCGGAGCCCTCCACTATGGTTTTAGTGGAACAGTCGCATGGGGAGGGGGTTGGCCCATGGGGCTGGTCCCCTCCAAACCTCCATTGGTTAGACGGAATATTTCAAATAATGTTTTTCTACATGGACTATTAAGTTTGGCATCGATGGTATAATGGTTATGACAGAGAGTGGTATGGCGGAGGTTATGGGGTTGAGCCCGGACCTTCGCCCCTCTATACATATTTTTCCAACCAATATATTAACCCATAGTTTAAATATGTGCCATCAATTAATGTTTGAAATTTGGTTATGATATAGTTACACTCCAATAAAAATAAACTCAGACTAGAATTTGGTTTAAGTAATATGTAACGCTCCATATATTTATGAACGTTAGGTTATAGATAATGCAAACGGACTATGCTTTAGTGTGGATTAATGCGGATATTTGCCACCATAAGGGACATGTGGCAGTCCCTGGTTGGGTTGTCCTCCCACATAAAAAAAAATTGAATTCAACCTTAGGAGAACATCCTTAAAATAATTTCACTTTCAAACCAAACTGGCAAATCGAGTTCTGACACTTGTCACAGTGCCACTGGGCATAAACTGAATAATATTCCCTACATCCTGACTAGGCTACCATTTCATCAACCTATCATTGTTCTGCAATTTAAAAAAAAAAAAATTGCTTGTTCTTAATGGTGGTAAGCAGACTATAACTTCTTCATCCAAAGTCGGTTTTTGAAGAAATGATTTGCGTGAGATTCCTTTGGATGGGTCAGTCTCTTTCGTTCAATTTCCAATCAATTATGAAAACTTACATTTTTTAGCTAAATACTAAGCCTCTAATCATTCCTCCCCACTAGAAGCCTTTTGGACCCCAAAATATCTCTGATTACTGATCATGTGGATGAGGGTAATGTTCCCTCACCCTTCTAGTCTCTATCCATTGAAATTTTCCCATTTTCATCATTTGGATATTTTAAAAAAAGTTGAAATTTTCCTTGATTCTTGTGACCTTGTCTTGCCGTCATTGAAACCATCATGCATAGATATTTCTAAATTTTCAGAACAATAAGATATTCTTGCAGAAATCATCTTGTTCCTACCTTGGTAGTTAAGAAAAGGAAACTTAAAAATTGTCTCACCTCGCACAAGGTCACCATGGAGATTCTTAGCTGCTCTCACTTTGTACTTGCAATGACCCTTGACCAAGTATCTTTTCCATTTGCATGTACCCTTTGGAAACCATAAAAAAGCATTTTTGGAACCCATTCTTTCTTTGCCAAGCTGCTTTGTCGCTTTCTCTTTGACCTTTGCACTCTCTTGCACCAACATCTTATTTCCAACAATGCTCAACACTGATGTTGACTTCTGCAAATGTTTTACATCTTATTCACCTTATTTCAAAGGAAACGTATTAGAACCCTGAAAAATTGCATTACAAGCATAAGCATATTTTTGAAAAGTTTGATTCAAAACATCTCTTTGTTTGATCATCGAAAATGTCAAATTCTGACTTGCATTCACTGTCCTCTTCATTTCTCCTAGATGTATAAGAGATAAACATGTCTTATTTCTATGCTCTCTAATTATGTGCTCAATTCAATCTTTAAACAAGTGATATTTATTCTCATGGTGATGAAATACTTCTTTCTTATCATATAGATAAGGACTTCCCAATATAATACCTAATATCTCAAGAGGCAACACATCAAGTTCAAATTCATGAATAAAGTTTGAATTGATGGTGAATCTTAGTAAGCACTTCCTTGTAACCTGCAAGCTTCATTGTTGAAAATCCAACCCAAAGGATATGGTATTGGATGTCTAATAGTTTCAAGGCATAGCTGCTTAACCAAGTCTTTGTAAATCAAGTTATCTTGTGACCCACTATCGAAAGGTGTATCAATCTTGGAATGTTTAGAGACAACTCTAATATGGAAAAATTATATTATTGTATCTTCATCATGAGTAACATTTGAACAATTTGAAGCACTAGTGCTTGCAATATGTCTAACTTTCAAACCCGTGGCTTCAATATTTGTCTCATCTCTTGAATCTAACCCTAAGTCATGTTTAACTATAGAAACAATTTTACCTTTTTCTTTGGCTTTCAATTTGTTTGGCTTCAACACTGCATGAAGTTGCCAGCTGTGGTCTTCATCATGGTCATTATTTCAACAGTATTTTCATGTGAGTTTTTTCTTCTCTCTTTTTAAAGAGATATTTATTTTTACTCTTCCATAAAACTTTCACTTTCCTTTAACCTCACTTTCACTTTTCTCATCTATGTTTTGTTTCCCTATTGCCTCTAAGTGTGTGGCTTGAACACAAACTTGATCTATGTTTGTGGGATTAAACATGAGAATAGTGTGCCTAAGGTAACTATGAAAAACCCCAACATACTTCAGAAAAATTTCTTGAGAATATGAATTAATAGCCAAAATAAGAGCTCTTCTCCAAATCATGAGTATAATCTTGCACACTTTACCCTTTCAACTGTCTAAAATTTTTGCAATCCACAACAACATTTTTCATGTAAGCTAAGCGATAGAATTTCATTTTAGTGATAGAAATAAAACTTGAACAAGACATAGAGATCTTACAATAGTTTTTAATCTCTCCTTGAGTCCTTGCTTCTCGTCATAAAAGTGAAGATCCTTCCATCCTCAAAGAAGCCAACTGACTATTTATGTCATCTTCATGAAGGTTATGAATCATATAGTACACCTCCAATTTGTGTATCCAATTTTCCAATATTTCTTCATTTACCATGTCATTATACATTGGAAGCTCAAATTTGACATCTAGTTTGAGTAAGGGTGTCTTTCTTTTTGTGGCTTTTGAGTGAGTGTGAGTGGTTTTTGTGGTGGAAGTGGAAGATGATGTTGATGATGGAGATGGTAGAGATGGAGGTGACTTTCCTCCACTACCCTTTGAAATCTTCTCTTCATCCTTATTATCATCCGAATTTACTTCTCCATGTGGAGACTTAGAACCTTCTCCTACCATCACAACAGTAAATGCATCAAACATTATTTTAACCATCCTTTTTATGTCAATGAAGTCTCCCTTGAAATCACCCTCTTTTGAATGACCTTGAGTCTTTCCAACACATGAAATGATGACTATTGATTCAAGCTCAACTTCTAAAGTGTGTACCTCTTCAATCTCGGCTTCTTGAGACAAGACTTGAGGTGCTTCAAGTGAAGCTATGAGTGGAAATTTGGGTGAATATGGCACTCCTTTAGTTCTCCTTCTTCTGGTCCTAATCTCAAGACTTGCAACCAACAATTTCCCTTTACCTTTCTCCAACTTTAACCTTGTTAGCATCACAAATTTGCAACCATTAAACTTGCACAAAACTCAAGAAACTATCAAGAAAATAACCTTTCCTTTCAACCAATCTCTCATACCAACTTGATCTGTGTATGAATGTTAGTTTTGTTGTGCTAATTTTATTTTCAGATTTTAAAATTTATTTACTGATCTTATGTTAATGTATAGCTTTCCTTTCTTCTTATGAGTGTCAAAGAAGTACTTTAACTGAGTTTCTATGAGTTATTTCAAGAGCATAAAGTATGAAATTCAAATTCTAAACAACAACAACATAAAGAAGATCAAACTATCACAATTGATCCATTAAAATAGATTTTTGATGAAGGAGTTCACCCCTCCTCGACTACATCTCCTTGGTCCAGCTTCCATGGCTTGGGCCTCTGTATTAGCTCAATAGTGTGTCAATTGTTGTTTACATGCATCAAATGCTCCTGAAGCATACTTCAATGAGTCCAGAATGTCAAAATCTATCAGAAATGACTATTCAGTCATTCCATTTGGCCTTCAACTCATATAACCATGGCCTTCCTTCCTAGTGGCCCTAAGCTTGAAAATTCTTCAAAGTGACAAAAAAAACTAGTAGAATTGCTCCTTTTCCTCTGTGACCTATACATAAACCAACCTTCCATAAAATGAAATTCGACCACCATACCATATTAAATTCAAACCTGACCTTGGAGAGGGGGTCCACCAGAGGGGACACGTAGCGGTCCCTGGTTTGGATGTCCTCCCACATAAAAAAAAAATGAATTGAACTTTAGGAGAAGATCCTTTAAAGAAATTCTCTTTCAAACCAAACGGGCAAATCCAGTTGTGAAATTTGTCACGGTTCCACTAGGCATATACTGAAGAATATTCCATGCATGAGGACTAAGCTGCCATGTCATCAACCTATCACTCTTCTGCAATTTTTTTTTAAAAATTGCATGTTCTGAATGGCGTTCAGCAGGCTACAACTTCTTCATCCAAATTTCATTTTTGACAAAAAGAATTGCGTCAGATTCTTGGTGACGGGTTAGTCGCTTTCGTTTAGTTTCCAATCATTTCTGAGCAATTTCATTTTTGAGGTAAATACTGAGCCTATGATCAACCCTTGTCTCACCAACCTTGCTCACACATTCTTGGAGGATTTGTGGCTCTATTAAATAGGAAATTCCCAAGAATTCGTTGCACAATTCATCCAAGGCTTCTTGATGACCTCATACATGACCTGTGCAAGTTTATAAATATACAACTAATAGTTCTCTTCCCTCTAACCTGAAAATGAACTAGTTCTTCCATAGAACTTACATGAAACAACTATTTATAGTGAATTATTAGTTAATTTATTGATTAGTACTTGTGAATTAAATCAAATCTAGTTCACTATACCTATCACTGGCCATATCTCAATAAGAACTAGTTAAACTGATTTTAACTCAATTAATTGAGTTAACAATTACAACTCACAAATAAGTGTAACTTCACCACCTAAAATATAGGAAGATCTCTACATGCCTCTTCTTTGACCTCCAACCTGAATTTCCTAAGCTAACTATGTCTTCCTGGCTTATTAACTAACACAAGTTGTCATGAGATAAAATTTCAATTTCTCTTCCAATTTATTTAAGGGAAAATTAAATTGAAAGCCCCCTTTGCGTGACATTTCTTCATGCCATTTAAACACTATAGGTTGTGTGATATACCAAATTTCGATATCATACATTCAACCAGCCGAGGCAAAATGTTAATACGCAAAAAAAAAAAAAACAGTATGTTAAAACTTATGTAAATTTCGGGAGAACACAAGGTTTGAAACCCAACGGTTAAGTTCTACGATGATCATATGCTACATTGTGACAACCAGTTTATGCCACGGTGTGGGTTAACATGGAGGGTAGCAAAACCTGCCTTCGGGAGGGTTGCCACTAACCTAAAACCACAATGCTCAACACATGGTCATTCAACCATAGTTCAGAAAATTGGTTGAAACATTATTCAAACTCTGAATTCGACGGCGGTGCCTATGCCACTTGGTGCATTTTTATGCAGTTAAAGGCTAACTGAGTGAAATTATTGAAGCGACAATTTGCAACAAGTGCGACGGGAATCTCATCGGCGCCGGGGGAATTATTCGCTTAATGTGGCCGCAAACGGCATAAATTGTAGAACATATTGCAGAGAAGAATGAATTGTAGGATAGTTAGAAAAAAATATTCTAGGGAGCATAACTCGGTTAGTTTTTGTTCCTTTTTTAGTGCAGAAAGAGCCTAGCTAGCAGTTTTTTATTTTTCTTGAGCCATTGGAGACATTTTTTTAGTAGTATGAGCACTATAACTTGATGCAAACACATATTTTTGAGCATAATGCAAGAGGCCCAACATTGGAAGCTAGACCGAGAGATGTAACCCACGAGGGGTGAAATCCTTCATCATTTTTTGTATTGTGTATACTTTTATTGTACCGATCCGTTCTTTATTTTCTACAAAACTAATTCTTAAAGCATGTTAACAAGTTTATGAAATTGACATAAGCATTTAAAAACACTAATCATTTCACTTGTATTTTATACCGTAAACTCTCAAGCTTTCATAAAGAGAACAATAAAATACAAAATTTATGTGTCATACTATAATTGATTGATAGTGCGGCCATTTAAAACTATTTAATGACAATTCATTTAGCTTTGTTGGAGAGGACAAGGCATGATTTGGTCACACCCTTTATTAGCACATATGTCTACATCTTTACTGAAAGAAACCTCTTGTGGCTTTCCTAATTATTTTCATAGGAAATTATAATGCTTTGTTCCCTTGGACAAGAGCTATTCACTGAATGTTGATTGAGGAGGGAGTCTCTGAAAACAATGAGAGATGTTAACTTCTTTTCCAAAAATAGCTAAATCCATCGGTAGAGGGAATAAGATTCAATTTTGGTTGTTTTTCATTTATTTTCCCATTACTACTCTGCCAAATTTAACTTATAGAAATCAAAGGTGTACTATGAGGTAACTATTTTGATGTTTATATATGTTTTGATGTATATTATTACGTACAGTAGGGATTTTAGGTCCACTTACAATATTCATAGTAGTATACAGAAATGAAGAGTTTAGATTTGTCTCCAAAGTAATTATGGCCTTGTTTGTCTTTTATTTAAATTGGTTAACATGCCACATGAAAAAGTGTCATATGAAGTGAGTTTTTGTTTTGGGAATGCAGAATTGATAAGCCATGGTATCGTAACAAATCCTAAAGTGGGAGTAAATCTCCATTGTTAAAAATTGTGTTCCATATTTATTTAAATACACAAATTTTTGATTATATATTAATTCTTTATAGTTAATAATAAAATAACAGTAATTCCAAATAAAAATATAATTTATTTAACTTTTATGACTTTTTTAAATTTTTAGCAACATGACATGTATCATGTAACATGTGTATTGATGCTAATGAACATTTTCATTATTGAACTAATTTAATTTATATATCTACACTAATTATATATTTTCAATCATAAACAATGAAAAATTGAATTAAGATATGAATTACTCCTTCTAACATGTGAGGTGTGAGAAATGCATAATTTTTTTGCATTATAAAATGGTGAGGTATGAGAAACACAGAGTTTTTTAAAATTATTTAGTCAAGTGACATTGTCATGTAGTTAGTATTTTGATGATTATTATGGCTTGGTGCTTATAGATAATTATATGGTTGCGCACTAATTTAACTTATATAGCTACACCAATTATATATTTTCAATCATAAACCATGAAATAGGGGATTAAAATATGAATTACTCCTTCTAACTTGTGCAGTATCAGAAACTCATAATTTTTGGTGCTAGTCACCCTAAAAAATTACAGCTAAAAAATATGGATTCTTAAAACATCCCGAGTTTCATGACTCTATAAATACTTCCCAAGAATGAATTCACTCCATAAAAACCAAAAAATTGGATGTTTGTCTCATGAAGATAGATTTTCTTAAAGCCTTTGACTGTGTAGACTAGGAAGTCTTATGGATAAGCCTCTTGAAGATTTCTTTCGGCTCCTCCATGACTAGTTGGATAAAATATTGCATAAAATATGCCTCATTCGCTATAATTTTTAATGGCCTCATGAGGACTCCAATAGGGATGTGCTATGTCTCCCCTCTTATTCCTCATCATGATGGATGGGTCGAGTTGAACATTCAATGTGGCATGTGATAGCAGAATTCTCCCTCGATGCTTCATTGTTGATACAATCCCTCTCTCCCATTTATTATTTGTGGATGATTTATTGGCTATGGGGAAGTTTGAAGTATAAGAATGGAACCTGATTTAGGAAATTATATAGTATTTTAGGCTCACTTTTGAACTATGCATGAATGAGTCTAAATTTAGGTTAATGTCTAGCGACCCTAAAGCAGATTTGACTTTGGAAATTGAAAATATGTTCGAAGTTTTTTTCTACCACTCGCACATGAGCTTCAAATACTTAGATTTATCCTTGAAGCCACTTGTATACAAGAATAAATATCGGGACTCACTTATCCAAAAAATTTAAAGGAAACTTACACAGTGGATTGTAAGTAGATATATTTGGGGGGGCATCCTATTCTCATCAAATTTGTCCTCAATGGCATTCTGATCTACTCGATGCATATATATAAATTTCCAAAGGGTTTTATTTGCAAGGTTAACTTTATTGTGACTAGTTTTCTATGGGAAGGTGCAAATACTACTCGAAATTCCACTTCAGAAACTTGGATATGCTTACCTCTCCTATCAAACATTGTGGTTGCAATATTAAAGACACAACCTCCTTCAACATGGCTCTGTTGTTCAAAAAAAACTAGATGGTTTTACACTATGAGGGTCTCTAGTAGCGTGCCATTTTCGCTAAATACCTCCAAAATCTGGACTTGTACCATCGACTTCGATTTGGTGCAATGGATTCTCCAAAAAATTCTTTTTCTTCAAGATTTATTCTGTGGAATAAACATTGGTATTTTGTAAACCTACACTAGGACATTGACTTAGGATCCATCCCGAAGATCTTACTGAATTCATTTGTTGGTATGAGACTTTTTCTGATTACCACCCCATATCCTTGTGCAATACCATTTGTAAATTGATATAAAAAACCATAGGCAATTGGCTAAAGCCTTTAATGTCCAAGTACACTACAGTTGAAAATTTTGGCTTCTTAAGGCATCCCTGAATCCTTGACGTTGTAGTTATATCCCAAGATTAAATTCACTCCATAAAAACCCATAAAATGGATGCCTGTCTCATGAAGCTATATTTCCTTAAAGCTTTTGACTATGTATCTCAATAAGTCTTATGGATGACACTGTTAAAGATTGGTTTCAGCTCCTCCATGATTAGTTGGATAAAATATTGCATAATATATACCTCCTTTGCTATAATTATCAATGTCCTTCACAATGATTTATTTTTGGCCTCACAAGGCCTCTGATAGGGTTGTGTTATGTCTCCCCTCTTGTTCCTCATCATCATGGATTGCCTTAGTATAAGATTCAATGTGGCCTGTGATAACAAGCTTCTCACTCGATGCTTGATTTCTCATACAGTCCCTCTCTCCCACTATTTATTTGTGGCTGGTTTATTGGTTGTTGGGAAGTTTGAACCACAATAATGGAGCATGATTTATGAAATTATGTAGGGTTTTGGGCTCACTTTCAAACTATGCATGAATTAGTCAAAATCCAGGTTAATCTCAACTGACCCTGAAGCATATTTAACTTTAGAAATTGCAAATATGATTGGAGGTTTTGTGTACCACTTGCACATGGGCTTCGAATACTTAGCTTTTTCCTTGGATCCGCTTGGATAAATGAATAAGGACTCAAACTGGCTCATCCAAAAAATTGAAAGGAAACTTACATAGTGGACTTATAAGTTGATATCTTTGGGTGGAAATCTTATTCTCATCAAATGTGTTATCACCGAAAAATTTTCAAAACATCATTGTGTCAACATTTCTTTTGGTCATTATTTCAAGGAGGTCTTAGATAGGTGTTAGGTAATTTCATGCTTTAAAGGGTAGGTGATATGGTAAGAGTCTCAAAAGTCTCATTTTCATGTCCAAATAAAGTTTAACAACCTTATTCCATGTCTTAAAGGTCTCACATCCTCTTTAGAATTCATATCTTAAACCATTTGAAAAAAAAATGGAATTAGCCATGAAACCATGTTTTCGTAGCACAGACAGTGTAAAAATCCTATTTTTTGCTACGGAAAAGTTGCTATTTTTATAGCGCGCTACAAAATTGTTGAAGCAGCCTTTTTCATCAAAAAAACTCTGATTTCTGGTTTTAGTAGTCACCTTCCAAAGGGGATCCTGAGAAACTGAAAACTCATTTTTGAAAATTGAAAGAGGTTTTTCTTCCTAACATAATTAAATACAGAAACCTCTCTCTGTTTCTTCAAATTCATTACGAGGTGGGAGAAATTGATGACTTAACTTGCACTATGAAACTACTGAAAATCATTGAGAGAAAAACTCTGTTTTCTGGTTATTGTTGTCAACTGCATGATCAGTTTCTGGCCACAAGAAAATGTCTTTTGAAATTATGAAAGAATTTTCTTTTCTTAAAATCTCCATCTACAATAACCTCACTCAATTTCCTCACACGTGTTACCAGTTGGGAGATACAAGGCTTTCTTTGAAGCCATATGTTGAGAAATCAGAATTTTCCGGTTGTACACATGTTGTTCAAAGATAGTTTCTGGATAGTAGGTGAGGTATTTCAAAAAACCAAGAGAGGTTTTTGTTCATGATAGCATGGTCTTCAAAAGCCTCCTTCAGTTTCTCAAAATACATTTTGGATAAGGAGATAAAATACCTGTCTCAACACCAATTTTTCAGATAAAAACAGTGTAGAAAAATGATAGATCTTAAATCAGTTTTTCATTAAGGAGAAGACCAATTTTGAGGAAAATCATCTTTTAAAGGTTAATTTGTTTTCATTTTTGCTGTTAATTTAAATCCTTGAAGAGCTTTTAATACCTTCAAAATTTAAATTTTTTGAAAATTGGGTGAAAAGAAGCCTGCACAGCAGTTTCGTAGCGCGCTACGAAACTGCTGAAGGTTAGTTTTAAGCACTTTACACATGGATTTTGGAGGTAAGGATTGTTAGTTTTCAATGTTTGGTGTTGCTGGAGGATACATGAAGATCACAAGTGAAGACTAAAAAGTGAAAAATAGGAGAAAATATGGTTAAAGGACAGAGTTTTACTTTGACCTACAAACTGCGCTACGAAAACAGGCTACTTTCGTAGCGTAGCCAGTTTCATATATTTTTACACTATTTCAGAGAAATTTATTTGCACAGGTGGAATATTAAAGAGTTCATGGTAATATTTGGCAAACAAGACACATGGAAATCTGATTCATCAATCATTAAATTGCTTGAAGATGACAATGAAAGTAATTGGCTGAAAAACAAGAAACCTGTCTCCTAATTTCTAGGACAGTTTTTGGCATCATCAACTGGATTACATCAGAGGTGGAGGCATCATCCAAATTTGAACTCATGAGATTTTAGCTGGAAAATGAAGCATTAAAGTTTAGATAAGGTTGTTTCAAGCATAATTACGAGTTTCACTCCTATTTGTATTAGGACTCTTAAAAGACAGTTTAGCTGTCTGTTTGTAATTAATAGTTTGTTTTATGGGTAGAATAGGTGTCAAGAAAGGAAATTTGAATTCTCCTAGTGGTGGATCATGGAATCCAATATTGTAAAATCTCTATATCAAGCATTAGGTCAAATTCATATGGATTGGAGACTTTTTGACAAAATTTGCTGCTTTATGTAATTGACTGTGATCAGTAATGCAGAGAGGTTTTCTTCTTGACAGACCTAAGATTCTCATGGGGTTTTAATGCTTTATTGATCTACCTATTATGTTTAACTACTTGCAGTATATCTCATTGCTATTACTTAGAATTCATAACCCTATGCTCTGACTTCCTTTAGTAATGAGGTGACTGTGTTTTTCTGTGTTTTATGAGTGAATTGCCTTTGAACCACTAGCAGTAGATTTCATTACTATTACTCAGAATTCATAACTCTATGCTCTGAATTCCTTTACTAATGAAATGATTGTGTTGACCTATGTTCTTGAGTGAATTTTCTTTGTTTAAAACCCCTATTTTCCTCATCTTCCATGTCAAGGAACCTTGCCCCTGAGCCCACTGACTTGTTGACTCTGTAAGCCCAATGGTAGTATTAGTCTTCATCTCTTCAACCTGCAAATATACAAAATCAAAAATTAACTCATAGAGTTAACCATATTTATATCTTTATTCCATACCATTAACCCTTGAGAGAGCCCTCTCAGGTTGAGGAGGCTAAGCCTCAGTCACAAGATTGGTTTGAAATAGTTACACTGAAGTTGTCTGATCAGCAGCCAATCAGGTACGATTTTTGTGATAACATTTTGGTGCGTCTGCCAGGAGCATGAAGATTATTCATTCTCTAAAACAAGTAGCTGAAACTATGAAGGTAGCAGGAGCTCAGAATCTGTTCGAGGCTGCAGAACTACCTTGGAGACTCCACACATCGAATAATCAAATTTGAAGGTGACTCCACTGCTTAAAGATCAGTAGCTTGATGAAGTTTCAAGATGAGTTCCATCGCAGGAATGAATTCCAGGTATGCCCCTATGAATCAGTCACATATCCCTGGTTTTCCAAATCCTATACCAAAGGTTGAATGGTTAGATGATTTTCCAATATTCAAAGATGAAAATAAAGACAATGTTGCTCTTAATTTGGTTAGGTTCCATATGCATGTACACAGTCTTAAGGTTCAGTTTCCTGAAGATTGTCTCATGAAGATGTTTATGACCACTTTAGAAGGAAAATAATGTTCTTGGTATAAAGGTTTGGCAAATGGTTCATTATATTCTCTTGCTAATTTCCATGATGTATTCTATGAGATGTATAAAGAGTGTCATCCCTCCTTATTGCTGGTCAAAGATTGTTGTAAACATTTTGTGAGTTTTATTCAATATTTGGAGGATTGTTATGATGATGATGAATTCATGGATGAAGAAATTTTAGAGGCTCTTCATAACAATACATTTCAACATCAAGAAGAAAGGATAACATCCCATAAAATGCAACATGAAAATCAGCAGGGGTTTACTTATGAAAACCATGTTACATCCTTTGATATTGATGTAAAGATGCAACAAAATTGCCAGTATTTTGATCATAAAGAGTATGAAAATCATTGAAAACACCAAGAAGAAATACTGGAAGATAGATTTTATAACCCTCAGGTAGAGGAAAAGGTTGATTTTTTATGTCATACTTTGCAACAGCATACATCAAAGAATGATCATAATAATGAGGAAAATTACATTGTTTATGGGAATCATTTAGAAAAGCAGTTGGATAGCATATCAAAGGAATCTTGTGTGGTTGAGAATCAGTTGTATGAAGATATAGAACATTATGATGATCATCAAACTAACCATGTATTCTTTGACCCTATAGCTGAATACATGGCAAATCTTTGCACACCAGTATTTCATTTTCATTTGCATTATGAAGATAAGATACGTTATAAGTTGCTTTGGTCATCTCACTATCATAGTTATTTTGAGGTCGAATGCAGTCAAGAGCTTCATATATCAGAAAAGACAATTGATTGGCTTGATTGGAAGTTTCATGTTCCTTGAGCTACAAATGGAGATTGCAGCTGCTAGGGTAAGTAGGAGTATGTGCAAATAAGCTCAAGGTTGACTGGGCATTTTTTTTACTAGGTACAGTTTGAGTGCTTCTTGCAGAGATCATCAAACTTGAGCCCGACGTGAAGGCCATAGAAGTTTGAATCAGATTGGGTAGAATTTCAGAGTTTTATTTTAAAGGATGGATAGTAGCACTGGAGCTACTGGTTCTTAGTCTACGACAGGGGCACACTACCCCAAGTGGAGCCACTGTTATCACCCAAAAAATTTCAAAACATCATTGTGTCAACTTTTCTTTTGGTCATGATTTCAAGGAGTTCTTAGATAGGTGTTAGGTCATTTCATGCTTTAAAGGGTAGGTGATAGGGTAAGAGTCTCAAAAGTCTTTTTTTCATATCCAAGTAAGTTTAGCAACCTTATTCCATGTCTTAAAGGTCTCACATCCTCTTTAGAAGTCATATCTTAAAATATTTGAATTTTTTTTGGAATTAGCCACGAAACCATGTTTTCGTAGCGTAGACAGTGTAAAAATCCTGTTTTTCACTATGAAAACGCTGCTATTTTTGTAGCACGCTACGAAACTGCTGAAGCAGCCTTTTTCATCAAAAAAACTCGATTTTCTGGTTTTTGTAGTCACCTTACAAAGGGATTCCTGAGAAATTGAAAACTCATTTTTGAAAATTGAAAGAGGTTTTTCTTCCTAACATACTTAACTACAAAAAAATATCTTATTTTCTTCAAATTCATTATTAGGTGGGAGAAATTCATGACTTAACTTGCGCTATGAAATTGCTGAAAGTCATTGAGAGAAAAACTCTCTTTTCGGGTTTTAGTTGTCAACTTCATGATCAGTTTCTGGTGACATGAAAACGTTCTTTGGTATTCTGAAAGATTTTTCTCTTAATAAAATCTCCTACTACAATAACCTCGCTCACTTTCCTCACAAGTGTTACCAGTTGGGAGATACAAGCCTTTCTTTGAATCCATATGTTGAGAAATCAGAATTTTCCAGTTTTACACATGTTGTTCAAAGATAGTTTCTGGATAGTAAGAGAGGTATTTCAAAAAAAAAAAAGAGGTTTTTGTTAAAGATAGCATGATATCCAAAAGCCTCCTTTATTTTCTCAAAATAAATTTTTGATGAGGAGATAAAAGCTCTGTCTCAAAACCTATTTTTCAGATAAAAACAATGCAGAAAAATGATAGATCTTAAATCAGTTTTTCATTAATGAGAAGACCAATTTTGAGGAAAAGCATCTTTTAAAGGTTAATTTATTTTTATTTTTTATGTTAATTTCAATCCTAAAAGATTTTTTAATACCTTCAAACTTTAAATTTTTTGAAAACTGGGTGAAAAGAAGCCTGCATAGCAATTTCATAGCGCGCTATGAAACTGCTGAAGGTGAGTTTTAAGCACTTTACACATGGATTTTGGGGTTAAGGATTGTTGGTTTTCAAGGTTTGATGTTGCTGGTAGATACATGAATATCACAGGTGAAGACTCAAAGTGAAAAACACAATAAAATATGGTTAAAGGACATAGTTTTACAATGATCTACAAATTGTGCTACGAAAACAAGCTACTTTCGTAGCGCGGCCAATTTCATATCCTTTTACACTATTTCAGAGACATTTGTTTGCACAGGTGGAATATTAAAGAGTTCATGGTAATATTTGGCAAATAAGACACATGGGAATCTAATTCATCAATCATTAAAGTGCTTGAAGATGACAATGAAAGTAATTGGCTGAAAAACAAGAAACCTGTCTCCTAATTTCTAGGACAGTTTTTGGCATCATCAACTTGATTACATCAGAGGTGGAGGCATCATCCAAATTCGACCTCATGAGATTACAGCTGGAAAAGGAAGCAATAAAGTTTATATAAGGTTATTTCAAGCATAATTAGGAGTTTCACTCCTATTTGTATTAGTACTCTCAAAAGACAGTTTAGCTATCAGTTTGTAATTAATAGTTTGTTTTATGGGTAGAATAGGTGTCAAGAAAGGAAATTCGAATTTTCCTAGTGGTGGATCATGGAATCCAATATTGTAAAATATCTATGTCAAGCATTAGGTTGAATTCATATGGGTTGGAGACATTTTGGAAAAAACTGTTGTGTTATGTAATTGACTGTGATCAGTAATTCAGAGAAGTTTTCTTCTTGACAGACGTGAGATTCTCATGGGGTTTTATTACTTTATTGATCTACCTATTATGTTTAACTACTGGTAGTATATCTCATTGCTATTACTTATAATTCATAACCCTATGCTCTAACTTCCTTTAGTAATGAGGTGACTGTGTTTTTCTGTATTTTATGAGTGAATTTCCTTTGAACCACTAGCAGTAGCTTTCATTACTATTACCCCAAATTCATAAATCTATGCTTTGACTTCCTTTAGTAATGAAATGATTGTGTTGACCTATGTTCTTGAGTGAATTTTTTGTTTAAAACCCCTATTTGTCTCATCTTCCATGTCAAGGAACCTTGCCACTAAACCTAGTGACTTGTTGACTCCATAAGCCCAATGGTAGTATTAGCCTTCATCTTTTCAACCTGAAAATATAAAAAATCAAAACTTAATTCATAGAGTTAGAAATATATTTATATATTTATTCCATATCATTAACCCTTACAAGAGCCCTCTCAGGTTGAGGAGGGTAAGCATAAATCATAAGATTGGTTTGAAATAGTTACACTGAAGTTGTCTAATTAGCAGCCAATCAGGTACGATTTTTGTGATAAAATTTTGATGCGTCTTCCAGGAGCCTGAAGATTATTCATTACCAAAATCAAGAAGCTGAACTTATCAAGGTAGCAGGAGCTCAAAATCTATTTGAGGCTGCAGAACTACCTTGGCGACTCCACACTTCGAATAATCAAATTGGAAGGTGACTCCACTGCTTAAATATCAATAGCTTGATGAAGTTTCAAGATGAGTTCCATTGCAAGAAGGAATGCCAGGTATGCCCCTATGAATCGGTCTCATATCCCTAGTTTTTCAAATCCTATGCCAAAGGTTGAATGGTTAGATGATCTTCCAATATTCAAAGATGAAAAGAAAGACAATGCTGCTCTTCATTTGGTTAGGTTCCATATGCATGTACAAAGTCTTAAGGTTCAGTTTCCTGAAGATTGTCTCATGAAGATGTTTATGACCACTTTAGAAGGAAGAGCATGGTCCTAGTATAAAGGTTTTGCAAATGGTTCATTATATTCTCTTGCTAATTTCCATGATGTATTCTATGAGATGTATAAAGAGTTTCATCCCTCCTTATTGTTGGTCAAAGATTGCTGTAAACATTCTGTGAGTTTTATTCAATATT